>JAJJMB010014260.1:3431281-3635090 GCA_023531105.1 Papaver atlanticum | reverse complement strand
CTTCTCTGCTGCTGCAGAGAAGAAGAAGACGAAGAACACAGACGACTCAGTAGGTCTGTCATTTTAAAACTGTCACCTTTTCTGGGCTTAGCGACAGTTTTTCTACGACAGTTTCCAAATATTGTTCTTCTGTAATAAGGGCTTAAGTTGTAACGGTCAGTTTGTAGCGTCCAGAAACCATTGCAAATTCCCGATTTATAGTATTTTCTCTCATTTTCTTCATTGTAAGCACCATTTGAGCTATAAAAAAATATTTTGAGAGTGTCTACAATATGAGGAGTTAAACTCCTACACTGGGTCGACGGATGAATCCGAATTTCATACACGGGTAAATTTATTTTATTCTTTTTATGACTTTTGCACTTATTTTAAATTGATTTATGATTTGAATTAATTAGTTATTATTTTATTTGATGGGTCATGCTTGCTTAAATGTTTGATGTCCCATGCTTAGGATTTATAACTAATATTTTGAGAATATACCTTGGCAAAAATAAGAGTCGATGTTATTTTATTCCTTGAACTATAATTGCTGAAGAATACATAATTGAACCTTATGTTATGAATTCGGTGGAATCCTAGTCCCAGTAACTCTCGCTTTTATTTATTATTTTAATTAAATTTATATAATCAATCTCAACAAAGTCCGAGTGAACGACAACCTATTTACCACTATATAAAATTCGATCAATTGCTAATCAATATATTTGAGGAATACTATCATGATGGATCTATAGATATAGATTTGTTTACTGCTTTTGAAGACGTTGTTAAATTCTTGAGACGACTTAATTCGATTAAGAATAAGGTTAACTCCTGTGTTAATTTCGATCCTATCAAAACATGTATTCATGATGTACAGACTGGTCATGTTAACAACTCGTGTAAAGTCTGTAAAAAGATTCCTACTGAGTTTGTTACTAGTTCCAAAGATCGGAAAATCTCATCTCTTAATCGGAAGAAGAAGGAATCAAAACGAATGATTACCCTGAGTTGAATAATCACTACTGTGATTATACCTCTGGTACAAATTACAAAGAATATCGATCTAAGATGATCCTTAAGCAGCTTCCTGCTCATCTAACTTCTTGGTAACAAGAATTGGTATCACCCCATCATGTGTATAGCTTGAGATGGGGCAAGTAGCATATTGGTAAGCTTTGTGCATTTTTTATTTTTTTGGAGGGTTAGATTTTTTTTCGGGTGTTTCAACGAAAACTGATCACGGTTTATGAAAAGTTTTAGCAGAGTTTGTTACTAACAAATTTAAGTATTCCAATGTGTTGAGAATTCTCAAATTGTTAGTACTTACAAAATCAGGTTATTTCTACTTGTTAGAGCACTGCTCGGTCGAACTCACAAGCGTTGCTATCTCAAGCTTGTTTGTCAAGTTTAGTTGCTAAAACTATAAGTCTTGATTTCTAGTCTACTTATAGCTAAGTCTCGGATTAGGATAGAAAGTGTAGTTGAGCTTTAGACTTCACCGCGTTCATCGATTGAAGACGAAGAACTACTAAGGGGAGCTTGTGGAACATCATCAACAAAAGGTATGTGGAGACTTGAACTCATCTATCACTCAAAAGTCTATCTACTTTATCTCCTATTTGAGACAAAAGTCGTATAGCTATATAGACTTCGATTATACACATTTGATATTTCGAGCTGAGTTTAACTCGCTTACATATTTCTCGAAATATGTGTTGGTAAGCTTTCGCTTTAACCAAGTTCATCTTATTTTCTTGACGAAAGTCAAAAGATGATCATGTGAAAATCGCATGGTAACATCTTACATGATTTGTGTGAAACAATCATTTGATGTAGTCTCGGAATGTTTGGTATTGATATATCGATCACTTGAAAATTGCTTTGAAGCTAATAGTTTGTGTGAGACAGCTATTGTCGTCTTATAAGAATGTTTCAATGATTGAAATGGGAGTTTAGAACAATTAACCATTATTGGATATAGCACAGTATGCATACTTGTATGCTAACTATTGCAAGTTATTCCAAGTCCGGGAACCATAGTATGCATACCCGTATGCGTACTGGTTGGTTAGTTGAAAGTCCGGGAATTCAACTGAGTTTAGTGGAGTACGGAAGTATGCGTACCCGTTCGCATACTGGCGAACCAAGACCAAGTCCGACCACTTAGGTATGCGTACCCGTTTGCATACTTGAGAATGTTATGTTCTAAAATCGGTTTGTTCATGAACTAATACATTTATAAATTAAGGAATGCAATCTTTTGCAAACCGTGGCTATAATGTTCATGAATTGATTCGAGTGAATCAAAATCGATTTTGCTTCAATTGTGTTTTGTATACTTCTATGAGAATATAAACAATTGAACAACTCTATAACTAGTTTCATTTGAGTCATTTTAACTAGTTGTGTTAAAATGAACAAGGTTAATATGAAAGTGTTCATATGACTAACTTCGGTTAACTATTGTTGATCCGACAAGGTGTACACGTTTAGGTACGGTTACCCATATCTAAATGAAGTCACTTTTTATTTGTGTGTAACAAGCTAAGTTCGATCTAACGTTTGAAAGATATTAGCTTGAGTCTAATCAGGTTTTCATCTAACGGTGAATATTGAATGCTTTGTTACCAAGGTAACATTGATTGCAAACCCTGATTTGAACACTATATAAGGGAGAACTCTAGCAACTGGGAAACCTAATCCCCACACCTCCTGTGTGATACTAGTTGCGACTAGAGTCGATTCTCCTTTAACCTAGGTTTTTATAAAACCATTATAGGTTAACGACTTAAAGACTTCATTGGGATTGTGAAGCCAGACCCAACTATTTTCTCTGTAGTTGCATGTTCTGATCTTGCTGTATTCTATCGTATTTAGTACTATCTTCTCTAAGATTTTCTCGAGATTTAATCTCTGATAGGCAAGATAAAAAGTAGTCACAAACATCTTCGTCTCATCGTTTGTGATTCCACAATATATTGTTTCGCTACCGTACGATTAAGATTATTGTGAGGTGATTGATATTACTAGGTTGTTCTTCAGGAATATAAGTCTGGTGTATCGATTGGTTCATGTTCACTTTGATTTATCAACATACGGAACAAAACTCATAGGTATTTCTGTGGGAGACAGATTTATCTATTCAATAGACTTTTCTGTGTGAGACAGATAGGTTTATCAAGTCATCGACTTTGGGTCGTAGCAACTCTTAGTTGTGGGTGAGATCAGCTAAGGGAATCAAGTGCGTAGAGTCCTGCTGGGATTCAGAGGCTTTAGGAATGCGACTGTACCTTGATCAGTGTGAGATTGGTTAGGGCTCAACTACATTCCAGTTTGAAGTTAACCTGGAGTAGGCTAGTGTCTGTAGCGGCTTAATACAGTGTGGTGTTCAAATATGGACTAGGTCTTGTGGTTTTTCTGCATTTGCGGTTTCCTCGTTAAAAAAAAATTCTGGTGTCTGTGTTATTTTTTTTCCGCATTATATTTGTTTATATAATTGAAATATCACAGGTTGTGCGTAGTTCAATCAATTAGATAATCCAACCTTTGGTTGTTGATATAAATTGATTGACACTTAAACATTGGTCTTTGGTACCGTTCAAGTTGTTTCACATAATAATCAGGCTCGCAGATTTCTATCTGTTTGATTTGTTGATTACATTGTGAAACAGAGATATAACTCTTGGATATATTTCCATTGATTGAGTCTGACTGTCTAGTTGATTCTCTTGGAATTATATTGGAGTTTGTCCATACATATTGCCTAAACGAAATATTGGGTGTGGTTGTTAGACCCCATCTTTTTCACTGCTCACCCGAGGCTAAATAATGGTATGTAATTTCTTGCTATACTGCCTTATTTATCACACCGTGATAGGAAGAAAATATCAATTGTTCTTGTGCTCTGAATGTTTTGTTTCGGAACTGTTCATTGAGCTAAGAATAAGAGTAATTATCTTATCATATTGATATAAAATTTTCACTGTGTGTGATCCTCATGCTTTTGGATTTTATTTTGGTTTCTTTGTGAACCAACTATCACATAAATTAAGTTGAGCATTCTTCTTAATTTACAGTCTTGTTCTCAAGCTATTAAATGATATCATCTAGACTTTCTTTGGAATTGTTCTAGATAAGGAATCCTAATTTTCATGGGTCACGGTACCAGTACGGGACCAAGCCTGTTAAGGATCTAAAGGTTACGGTACACTTACCTTTCTTCTTCTTCATATCGTCCGCGTACATGAATAGGGTTTATCTTAGAGTTTCCGTACCAGCACCATGAAATATTAAAATTGGTTCAAGGGAGAGTGAAGTAGGCAATCATCTACAAAGGAGTCCATCAACTAAGATTCTAATCTTGTTCTTCTTCACTCAATTTACTATTTTTAGCTATTATGGGAAGCTCTAATGGGGATGGTGAGAGACCAAAAATATTTTCTAAGGGTCTTGTTGCATCCACTCTCATGAGTAAGATTATACCAAGTGACCAAGACTCTATTAGAATTGTGTTTGTCAATGATTCTAGTAGTAAGACCTTTGAAAAATTTCTACTAGGGATTTCATCCTAGAGAAGAAATTGGTAAAGGAAAGTGGTCATAGAGAAGATTTATCTTGTTTCGAGAAGTATAATCTTTGTAGCATCTTCAATGGTCTTGGTAAAGGATTTGACACTCTTACAAGGATCTTTTATGCTAACATCCATGATGTTAATCTTGATAAATTTGTCTTGAAGACTATGATTCATAGGAAAAAGGTTCAAGTTGATAGAGAGTTGATCTCAAAGATTACCAAAATTCCTGTGGGTAACAAGACATCTTGTGAAACCATTTCTTATGGTCTTTGTCGCAAGAATTTTAATTGGATAGAGGGGAAGTTTCCTACCCAAGATCTTAGTATATCCTTAAGTATATTCGGTAAACTTGGCATTGTCCCTCCATGGTCAAGAACTCTCGGTGGAGCCGTGAATTTGCAGAGTTGGTCTATTTCCTTGAAATGGGTGCTCAAGGTCTTGATATTTTTGGATTTAATATTCTTCAAATGGTTTCAATGACGTCATCCAACAAGAAGTTAGGCTTTCCATGCTTAATTGGGAAAATATGTCGCGAACATTCCATAACTCCCATTGGCAACTCTATTGGAACTCCCAAACCGGTTCATCCAAGTATTATCAAACGTATGAAGATGAATTTCTACAAAAGACAAATATCTGATACTCTTGACAGTTCCTGTGATCATACCACCTTGAGTCTTCTTCAACAAATTCACAAGGGTGTTCATAAGGTCAATTCCAAGGTCAAATGCGTGCAAGAAAAATTATGTGTGATTGCTATAAAATTTCCCAAAATCAAGAAAGAAATGGATAAAGTTCAAGCCTCTTGGATGAATTCCGATGATGATGAAGATGATGCTTAGCTCCTTTGTTCCATATCATCTTTTTGTCTAGGAAACTTCTTGTGCGAATTTTCGCATGTGTTCGAGAAGGATAACTAGGGTTTGGTATAACATATTTTGTGATTACACAAGCTATTTCAAACAATTTTTATCTTGCATGTTTTTAGATTTATTTATTTAAATTCTAAGTTTTTGGAAGATGATCTCGCAGTATTTAATCTTATTGGTTTTATATATTGCAAATGTCTTATGAGATATATGTGCCTTTACGTTCGTGAATTGTGTTATTATCTCATAAATGCTCAAAAGTTAAGTCTATTATGTCTTTATGCATATATTGATAAAAGATAGAATGAACTTTTTGAGAAATTCCGCAGTATTGATCTTTCCCTGATCCACTTTATATGAAAGTACTGTATTTACTCCGTAAGTTTTCTTATGTTGAGTGATTCCGGATAAATTAATAAAAAAGACCTTCTTGTGGTTAATTTACTTGAAGTTTATTGGATACAAATCCATGTGATTTGTTAATGTCCAAAGAAATCCTTCTTTTCTCATAAAAGTAAGGTCGCTCATGTTGTTCTATTGGGAATGACATCAAATGGGGGAGAGTTCTTAAATGAACTTGTGCTTAATTGATATATCTTTATGGGGAGAGCGGTTGTGGAATTTTGAGGGGTTAACTTGTATCTTAAT
Source organism: Papaver atlanticum (assembly GCA_023531105.1). Lineage (NCBI taxonomy): Eukaryota > Viridiplantae > Streptophyta > Magnoliopsida > Ranunculales > Papaveraceae > Papaver > Papaver atlanticum. The sequence continues at coordinate 3,629,015 of JAJJMB010014260.1, read as the reverse complement.
AAACTCCTTGATGAATACATTAAGTTTCGACTATGTGAAATCATCTAAAAATGCATATCATCTCCTTGTTTATTCATGAATTATCTTTTGAGAATTCATAACGATCCCATAGTTTTCGAACCTTTGTCAATTTATATTGACAAAAAGGGGGAGAATTATTTAGTAGTTCACACCACATACATATGGTTTATGGATCATTATGTAAGGGGGAGTGGACTCCATTCTATAGTTTTCTACCTATTGTGTAAAAGATGGAAGTATTGACTAAGGGGGAGTGATACATATCACCATAGTATTATTTCAAAGTTGTGATGCAATAGGACTTTGATTTATATAATAATACTATGACATTAAATAACAATGATTGAGAATATTTGTTTTATTATTGCTACGGATCTTCAACAATAATGATGCTGAGTTGAACACATTCAGAATCGATGGAGAACTTGAAGTAACGAAGAATTCAAGGAAGTTGAAGAGCCAAGGAAATCAAGCATGATGGATCAGAAGCTACAAAGTTTATTTATTTTGTAATCCATATGTATTGATAGTTTTGTCACTAAATTGACAAAGGGGGAGATTGTTAGAGCATTGCTCAGTCGAACTCGCAAGCGTTGTTATCTCGAGTTTGTTTGTCAAGTTTAGTTGATCATTTCTAGTATACTTGATTTCTAGTCTACTTATAGCTATGTCTCGGATTAGGATAGAAGTGTGTAGTTGGGCTTTAGACTTCACGTCGTTCACCAATTGAAGAAGAAGATCTACTGAAGAGCTTGGAGGAACTTCATCAACAAAAGGTATGTGGAGACTAAAACTTATCTATCACTCTGAAGTCTATTCTATTATATCTTCTAAAAGAGACTAAGTCATATAGCTATATAGACTTTTACGTTATACACATTTAAAATTTCGAGCCAAGTTTATCTCGTTTATATATTTCTTGAAATACATGTTGGAAGCTTTTAGCTTTAGCTTAAACTTCATCATCTACTTGAAGAGTTTAGTTGGAGACAATTTATTTGTTGGAAACTAAATATTAAGTCAAGATGATCATGTGAAATTACCTTGAACATCTTACATGATTTGTGTGCGACAATCATTTGATGTTAACTTGGGAAGTTTCGTATTGATCGACTAATCACTTGAAAATTACATCAACTAACTTTATGCTCCATTTTAAATTAGACAATCAACGATCAATAGAAGAACATTAAGTGATTTATGCTCCACAATTGTTGGATTGAGCGTTTAAAAAATTAACATTTTATATTGGAATCTAAACTACCTTCAACTAAACCTTGAAATATGGTTTGGAAATACCTAAAGCTATTTGGAGCCAATAGACTTGATTTTCCGCAATTCCTCCACATCTTTCATATCTTGCATTCTACCGATTCCCCATGTTTTTCATATCTCACCTTCCATCGATGGATAAGAATTGCCCAACTTTCATAGCTTGGATTCCACTGGATGCATACTTGGTAGGGATGAGCATGAACTAGATCGGTCCCGTTTTCGCCTCATCCGTATCCAATCAAATGTATGCAGGTTTCAATTTTGACATCCGCATCCGAGTGGTTGGATGCGGACGATCTAATGGATTTCTTTTATAATTAATATTTAAAATATATAAAAAAAAATATTAAAAATGATTTTAAAATCTCATGACCATTATCATGATTTCCAAATACACACAACATTTACTAACATTTCCTTTACTCACCCATTAAATATCAGTAAAGACACTCATCCCATCAAATACTAGCTAAAGAAACTCATAAATTTCATTAATAATTATATTTTTAATTTTATCTAATGCTCCCTCCATCCCACCAAAATTGAACATATGTGATAATTTAATTTCTAATGCGGTGTATAATAATGTCGTGAATATATACTAGTATTCCAACTAAGCGACTGATATCAACATTAGTGAACAAGATAAGCATGTCGAAAAAGAATAACTATGAACTTAACAGATATGAATGACCAACGGGTTTTAGCACTCCAGAAGTAACTTTTTGACTTCTAGAAGTCGAAAAGTCAGAAGTCAGTTTGACTGTCAAATTTCAAAACGAATTCTAAAAGTCGAAAAGTTAACTTTTTGTGAAGCAAAATATTTTTGCTTCTGACTTCGACTTCTGGAGCAGAAGTTAGAAGCAGATTTGTATCCAAATGCGCTACTAGCTTATTTGGATAGCACATCAGAAGTAAGCTTTTTGACTTCTAAAAGTCGAAAAGTCAGAAGTTAGTTTGGTTGTAAAATTTCAAAACGACTTCTAAAAGTCGAAAAGTCAACTTTTTGTGAAGCAAAATAATTTTTCTTTTCACTTTTGCTTCTGCTTCTGCTTCTGCAAATTTGTATCCAAAAGGCAAAGGCTCTTTTCGCATCCAATCCATAACTTGGGCTTTAGGTGTTTCTTAGATATGGGCCTCTTTCGTGTTTGGTTGTATTCCATCACCCTTCGTTCATACAGTTCTTCATTAACAACAGAAAACACAGACATTACTCTTCGGAAACCAAAAAAAAAAAAAAGAGAGAAAAGTCTCAACCTCTTCTGTATAACACCAAATCAGAGCAAATGATCAGTACCTTTGTTCGAAAGGTTTTAATTAAACCGAAAGAAAATTAAATCATTGAATTGAAGAAATCAACAACGAATTTGTAAGGTAATTCCATTTTATTTTTATTTTATTTAGGGATTTAGGGTTAAGTGATGGAGACGAAGAAGAGTAAGAAATCAACAAAAGATTCTAATGGTGATGGATGCTGGTTGCTTAGTGGGAGCATGCCTTTAGCTTTCGGGTGCATTGCTGTCTTTGCATTGCTGGTAAGAGTAATAGTGTCGCTGAATTCTTATTCTGGTGCTGGAGATGCACCTAAATATGGGGATTATGAAGCACAGAGGCATTGGATGGAGATTACACTTAATACTCCTGCTAAAAAATGGTATCAGAATAGCACAGTAAATGATCTCACTTATTGGGGACTTGATTATCCTCCTCTCACTGCATATCAGAGTTATGCTCATGCGTTATTTCTCCACTACTTTCATCCTGATTCTGTCGCGCTGTTCACTTCTAGAGGCCATGAATCCCCAAAAGGGTACGTTCTTGTTACAATCAACTTCAATTTTTAGTGTACCGTCTTTATGTTTAGTGTACGTCTTTATGAGTTATAATTTTTGAAAGGAAAAAAAAAAAACAGTTCAATCACAATTTTTTATGCAGAAAGCTTCTTATGAGATGGACAGTTTTGTCTTCAGATGTGCTTATCTTCTTTGCAGCAGCGATTTACTTTGTAATTGTTTATTATGCTAATCGCGGGAAGAACAAGCAACAACACATGACATGGCATCTTGCATTGATTTTACTCGGACCATGCCTTATTCTAATTGATCATGGACATTTTCAGGTGGATGCTTGTAATCTTGGCTTCTATTTATAATTTTTGTTTTTATGAGAAGAGCCAATATTTATTTATGCTATTTTTTTAGTACAACTGCATCAGCCTGGGTCTTACAATTGGTGCTGTTGCTGCCATCTTATCGAAGAATGAGTTGGTAGCTTGCGTCTTGTTTAGTCTCGCTCTGAATCATAAGCAGGTTTGCTGTCTGAACCTGTACTATCTAGAATTACATTTTCCTCAAATTTCCAAAGTGATTTTTGTTTTCTTAGTTTGCTAGACATTCACTCCGGAGAAGCCAAAGTTACACACAAATGAAATTCTCTTGTTCTGTGCAGATGAGTGCCTACTTCGCTCCTGCGTTTTTCAGCCATCTTTTTGGGAAATGTCTCCGGCATCGGAATCCACTTTTGCGGGTTTTACAACTAGGCTTGGCAGTTGTGGGAACTTTTATTCTTATTTGGTGGCCCTATTTATACTCAGTAGACACAGTTAAAGAGGTAAGAACCAATTTAATGTGGAGCAAGTGATGCTATAAATTCCTCTATTAGTATTTGCAGCTAGGAATACTTCTCAACCTGGGAATTCTGCACCTCAGCATACTTGAGGGGGAACATGACCTCATGCTTGTTTAAATTATTATGGAAGATTGTCACAATGTCACAAGTTATTAGATTTCACAGCTATATATACTTACCTAGCAATTGAAGGCACGAATCTCAATTGCGTCATGCAAATTTCACAGTGATATCAGGTGGAGTTAATGCTACTAATTTGACTTGAGTAATTAGAGAATCAGTTTTTTGTGCTAGTATTGTCTGCTCGAGTGCATATTTATAAATGGAATTTCTAAACATCTAGCAAACTGTAGGGTTTGTATAGTCAATATACAAAATCACAAGCACAATTCGGGTACCTTGAAATGTTAGCTGTGAAGTGTTCGCGTGATACACTTAGTTTCATCAATTAAGCAGCAAGATGTATATGTGAGCTGTGAATCTAATCGTTATCGACTTCTTTTGGTAATCTGGTTCTCTGATACAACCCTGTAGAGTTTTTGATATGTGAAAATCTAGTTTTATAATTGCGCCGTGGTTGATTCCAGCTTAATTGTTTCCTTAGTTCCCCATGAGTTTACAACAATGCACTGTAAATGCAGGTATGACTTACCTTGGACCCTAACAAAATACATTCTATTTTATGGTGGTGCTGGATAACATGTTATCTTTTAGGGAAATGTCACCATTGAGTTTATACAGTGGTGAAGGTCAAAACTATCTAAACAGGTGGGTCTCTGTTAAATGCACAACGCACTAACGGGAGAGAGAAACTAGAGCTTATCTCAATCTCTTTTACATTATACCAAGTATGATGTTTCCCTTGCTCTTTCTTCCATTTCCATTCTCTTTCAGCTGTAAATCTGCTGATTTAACTCTGTGTACCTGCTTCTCATAAAAATAATTGAAGTGCTCCTAATTACTCGGTTAATAATTGATCGACACAGGTAGACATGAGATGATATGGTCCTAGGTATCCTCTGTATTTGAACTACGCCCAGTTCATAGGTTAATGGTGGTGATTAGATAGTGGTAATCTTTTCATTTCTCTCAAAATCCTCACTGATAACAAACTTTGTGGTCATTGTACAGGTGTTGTCGCGTCTAGCTCCTTTTGAACGAGGGATATACGAGGATTATGTCGCTAACTTTTGGTGCACAACTTCAGTCCTTATAAAATGGAAGAGGTTGTTCCCAACTCCTTCTCTCAGACTTTTCAGCCTCAGTGCAACTTTGTTAGGTGTTCTGCCTTCTATGGTTCAACAAATAAAAGCTCCAAGTGATCTGGGTTTTCTCTATGCATTACTAAATAGTTCATTATCATTCTATTTATTCTCATTTCAAGGTGTGCTTTCTGTTCCTGTTTTCTTTCTTTCCTTCTTTTCTTTTTGTTTCTTTGATATGATAACTCTTCTTACAATTTCTTGTGTTATTCTTAGCAGTGCACGAGAAGTCTATATTGCTGCCTCTTTTACCGGCAACCCTTTTGGCTTTAGAGGAGCCCCTTCTGTTCAGATGGTTGACCTACTTCGCATTGCTCTCAATGTTCCCTCTTCTTTGCCGAGACCGTCTGATCTTACCTTATGTGGTTTTACTCATTCTTTTTGTTCTTATTTATTATATCCCCGGCATTAGATCAACTAAGAAAGGCGAAAGTTCTCCCACTGGATTGAAAAAGCTGGTGATGATTCTGGTTCTTCTGTGTTCTTTCTTTCTTCATATTGTATATGTAACATTGCGGCCGCCGCAGAAGTACCCTTTCCTCTTTGAAGCTGTTATCATGCTTCTTAGTTGTTCTCAGTTTGTGACCATTGCTGTTTACTCCAACTTGAAGCAATGGATGTTGGAGTCCTCTATATGGATGGAGAAAGAAAAGAAAGTTCAATAATCGTATGAGCAAATCGCAATAGCTAGAAGCTCCAGATTAGATGCCTTCACTTAGTCAACAAGGTAGTTCACCAGGCCCTTGTACATTTTTCTCACCAAAACAACTGGTTAATTATACGGTAAGGTTATTTCACCATATAATTGGATAACTGTAAGTTTGATTCACCGGATTCTTTTCTACCTTAAAGTTCAAACCTGTATGCTATTAATTTAGTATTAACCATTTTCAATTTAATCGTTTCATATGATTTTTCAAACCTGTTTGTTATTGTCATAAGCGGCTTACAGGTAACAGATTATTTGTTTCACAATTATTGTCATAATTTGTCTACCAGTCTTTTCAGGCCTTCCAGTTTTTCATCCCAACAAGTCAGGTAGGCCGAGTGGTCTAAGGCGCCAGACTCAAGTTACGGTCCTCGAGAGAGGGCGTGGGTTCAAATCCCACATCTGACACACTTTTTGTTTTTGCTCTTTACGTCTGACACTTTTTTTGTCTTTAACTATGACTAGTGAGATCAGCAATCTTTTTCTTGGAATCAACTCATATTGCTCAGGATGGGTCCAGCTTGTAGAGTGTTTTTTTTCCCCCAAGGAGTTCGAAGTTCAGTTGGCAAATCCTAATATGTCAAAAGTTCTTATATTACGGAGCAAACTGTAGAACCGTGGGTAAATAGATCGAGAACTAACATTTAGAACTGTGGAACCCTGGTCAGGATGGTGTGGTGTGGAATCCCGAAATTCCAAAATTTCCATTCATTCCTTCTTTGTAATTCATTGCAATAAAAAACATAATATTACAAATGAGGGAACCCAGGCTAAATTACAAACTTGGCATTTGATCCCAAATAACCAACGAATCCTTGGATAACCCTTCATTTGCAAGCTTACCAGCCACGGAATTTCCTTCTTGGTGAATGTGGGTGATGCGACCTAAGACTAATCTGGACATAATCGCCTCTATCTCGAAAAACATTGGGGTAAACCTCCAAGGAATCTCACTCTCCCTTCTCAACCATTTGATGACATGCTCAGAGTCCCCCTCGATCCATACTGGACCTGATGGCAGGGCGGAGAGCAATTTCAACCCATTCCAAAGCCCTAATATTTCTGCCTCCACTGCTTGAACTTCTGCAGCTGATCCAGCATATGATTTAATGATCAATCCATCGCTTAAAGAAACTGCACCCCCATAGCCTCCAATTCTTCTTCTGTCACTGTCCTCAAAATAGATTTCTTTACTACACCCACCAAAGTTGAGTTTGAACCACCCCGAGGAAGGTAGAAGCCGAGAATCCAATGGTGGCCTGGCGACATGATTGACCTATGAAGTAGAATTAGGATAAACATACTTGCATTGAAAAGACAGACCATGAAGACAAGTTAACGCAACCACCACAAAGTTGATAAATCAATTCATAAGAACGCCTCTGCTAAAATGATATAGAACAAGAAATACAGTAAAAGATCAAATTACCTAATTAATCTTACCTGATTGAGGTCAAAATGACTCGTTTGAGGATTCGGAATGCTAGCAGGGCCAACAGTTAACTCCTGAAATGTTTGGGGATTGGGAATGCTCGCAGGGCCAACAGTTAACTCCTGTGTTTTTTTGTTTGAAGAGTGTGCAAGGAGTAAGGACAACTGCAGAACACAAGTAGTTTGTGTGGCATCCATATAACAAAAGTAAACAGCATGATCCTTACCATAAGCCCACCTGATTAAGGTCAAAAATATTATGTTCGGAGGATTGGATGCATGATAGCCCAGCAAATGGTTCCTACAAATTGACGCAACATCAGTATAATAATATGTTCACTATCATTGTAACTTAAAAAAAAAAAAATGGTTGATGAAGATATCTAACCCCAAATCCAGAAGTGTCCGTAGAATGATATTGGTCATTAAGATCACCCGCAGGTCCAGGAACGTACACGCATATGTTTGGGCACAGATTCCTGCCATGACAAGAAAAGGTTAAGTTACCTGCTACATTATGCAACTTTACTTTGGTAAATTGAGGGCATATCAAGATTTACTCACGATAGTCTAGTGCTGTTATGAGTCTCTTGTCCATCTTTACCTCCAAAATTGCAAGGGACGATCGGTTCCGAGGCTGAATCAATTGGAAAATGGTTAGTACACTAATTGCTTAAGATAAAGCATGGAAATGAGAATGGATACAGTACCACTATTCTTATAAACTACCAGAAACATGAATAATAGTACATCTAAGATTTAAGTTTGATATGTACCAATTGCCTCACTCCTTGGATGTGAATGCACCCCATTATGCTCACTTGATTCAGGTTCTGTTCTGGCTTTCTTTTTCCTATGGTTCTCCAGCAATGAAGGCATAACCTTTTTGGGTGGACGTCCTCTTGGTCTAACACGTGGCGGATCAGATGAAGCTATTTGGCTACCTGAAGCTACTGTAGGGTTGTCTTCACAGACAAGGCGGTTTGAAATCTCATTGTTGTTAACAGCTTCGATGGGGGAGTGAGAAGCACTGGTGCCCTGAACATCAAGCTGTGAGACAATTATATCGCCCTCAGGAACTTTTTCCACTTCTCGTAGTTTCATTTCAACAGCACAACTTGCTGTTTGGTATGCTTTAAAAGACAATGCACCTTTAGCAGAAAGGGTAAGAGCTAATTGGCAAAGATTTCTGTAGCGCAAAGCCAATGAACTTTTACATTCAGATCCCGCCACACTCTCATTTTTGTGTGAAGGCATGCCACACTTTGCTCTTTTTGTCCACCTCTTTCTGATGTAGACGTCTGGAATCAACATAACATTAGTAGCTGTGAAAACTTTTAATATATGCCGGCATAGAATGCCTGCAGACTCAAAGTTCTGACAACTACAAGTCACCTTCGTATCATTATCAAAGGAATCAAATTTAACCAGCCAATTGGTGTTCTGCCCCCACCTTGAAACCAAAAACATTTTGATTGTCCCCAGCGTTTCCGTTTCTACAGCCATGTAGTTAAAACTGTCAGTAAACTCTTTATGGAACTCTTGAAATACTAATCTAGTGTAACTCTCTGCTGCTTGTTTTTCCAATGGAAGTTCAGACTTCAAAACTGGGTGTGTTTGCCGGGAGATGGAGTCTTCATAAGTTTCCTTTTCACGACTATCAAATATTGCCTTTTCATACTGATTAATAAACTCAGTCATAGGAAGTGCCTTGCTCAGGACGTATCCATTGAAGAAAGAGTGCATACTTTCATTTTGTTCAATCGACATTGTGTGTGCATGGAAAATGTGCTTAGAATAAACCGGAACCCATTTATGTCTTCTTATGTACAAGTAACCAAGCCACTCGTTATCACGAAGATCAAATTTATCAAGAAGTGATTCCCACCTTGACTCAAACTCCTCACACAACTGGGACTCGTAGATGCAATTCTTAAAATCAGTACTAAAGATGTCATCTTTGTTGTACAAATGACTCAGATTTTGTGCCGTATTTTGCAAGATATGCCATAAACTTAAACAGTGATTGGTTCCTGGTAAAATTTGCCCAATTGCCTTTTCCATTTCTGCATCTTGATCAGTAATTACAGTTACTGGATGGCGCCCATACATTGCCTTCAACAGTGTCTCTAACAACCAGGCAAAAGACTCCTCTGTTTCGTTCAGTATAATTGCACAACCAAACAAGACTGTTTGTAGGTGATTATTTACGCCCAAAAGTGGAGTAAATGGTCGACCACACGTGTTAGCCCCATAGGTTGTCTCAAAATACACAACATCTCCGAAGTGACCAAAATCTGATCGCGACCTTGCATCGGCCCAGAAGCAGCTTGACATCTGATCCTCTTCATCAACTTGTATAGCATAAAAGAATGCTGGGTTTTCTGATTGCATCCGCCTAAAATAATTGAGGATGATCTGCGTGTCACCCTTTTCGAGTTTCCTCCTCTTCTTTTTCTTCATGCGATTTCTTAGACGTGCTTCAATGAAACTAATCTTCTCACTTCCACCAACTTCTGACATAATGTATGATGACACTTTTTTAGGTCTTGCACTCCCATCTGTCACAGAATCGAGTAGCTCCTCCTGGTCTGGTTCATCAAGTTTATGTGTCTTGAACAAAAGCATGTCTCCCAAACGATCAAGTTCGTGATTATGCTCCTCGATAAATTTTTGGACAACCCACTTACCATCAGTACTTTTTTTAACTTCTAATTTTGCATTGCAACCTACCCTTGTAACTGGCAAAATCCGCGTCCTCACCTTCACAATGACACCGCCTATCATTTGTTTCCTGTCATTGTCATCATTTTCACAGTTTTTCCTACGATAACCTTCCTTAGAACAACAAAGTCGACGAAAGAGAAGCGAACCATCTATATTTGATCTTCGCGTTTTATCCTTACGTACAACGAAACCGAGAGTCCTGGCATACGCGTTGTAAAAGAGATATGCTTTATGAGGAGACTCGAACTCCATTCCAACAGATGGTTTTGGAACTTCATTGATTATACGTTCTTCCGAGGAAGGAAGTTCCTCAACTCCATTTCTGTCAAGCAGTGCTCTAGCAGCTCGTCTGCTTCTATGAGACCTCAACAAATGAGTTTCATCCAAACTCACACATTCATGGTTATGTTCTTCGACAAATTTCTGTACAATCCATCTTCCGTCAGTTGTTCTTTTCACGTCTAACCTAGCATTACAACCTACCCTCATTCTCTGCTGAATTTCCGCCCTTCTCTTCATATCTAACTTCGCCCTTCGACCAACCCTGGGTACTGGCTGAATCCGTGCCGCCTCCATTTTCACTAACATACCATCTTTGACTTGCATTCCTATACCAATGTTAGTATTAACCCCATTACCACCATTCTCAAGGCTTTTCCGTGGATAACCTTCCTTGGAACAACAGAACCGCCGAAACAGATACGACCCATCAATATTTGATTTACGGGTTTTATCCTTTCTAACACTAAAACCCACAATAGCAGCATACTCATTATAGAACAGAAATGCCTTTTGCAGTGTTTCAAATTCCATCCCTACGAATGGTTTAGTAAAACAAGTAGACGATGATGTCGTCGCTTCTTCGCGATTATGAACATGATCATGAGTAGTATTATCAGTAGTATCATGACTATGAGTATGACAATGACTCTGAGTATTATTATCAGTAGCAGTATCATGAGTAGGACTTACAACCTTCTCTATTCCTAGTACTAATTCACATTCAACTTCAGCCACATCTCCAAATATCTCATTCTCATCAGCACCTAGTGAGTCAAACTGACTTGTACTTTCTTCCATGACGATCATATTTTACCTAATAATTACCAACCAGCATATCAGAATTCACATGAAAAAAAAATCTAGGGCAAACTCTCCTAACCCTTGATCAAAGTGAAACAATTTCTCTATATAAAAACTGAAATAAACACTAATCCAAACTGTTTTTTTTTTGCAGAAATGACTAAATTAAAGTAAGTTGTTTTTTTTACTGTACCTGGAAGGGTTTGAGAAGAAGCTGTTGATTGAATTAAGGAATGAGAAGATTCAGAGAATTTTGAATCGTTGGAGAAGAAGAAGAATCTTCAATTGATTGTTGAATAAGAAGTTGAAGATACCCCATTCCTTGTTGTAGTTTGTCTGATCTTCAGAGATTATTATTATTATTATCAGATAATTAATACTTTCTTCTTCTTCACTCTCTTTCGTTTTCTTTTCGTAGGTTTTTCTTTTGGTCTGTAAATGGAAAGTGAAAAGAGGGATGACCCAGATACGATCGTGTCGGTTTGATTGATTTTTATCACCTTCCCTAGAGATCTGTCATCTTAATCTAAGTGACGATTTATACGGACGAGTTTTTAAAGATACGGAAACTTTCGGACGAGGGAACTCGTCATTTTTTCCTTCCGCATCATCATTGCGTAATAAACACCGCTTAATTGGGGGCCTCCCACTACAGGATAAAATAGGATATCAAAACCTAATTTTGGTTACTCCTTATCTCAATTTTTTTAATGTCTAAACTACCCCTAAATGATCAGTGTTAATAATTAGGGAATAAAGTTGTGTTTTTGTGTGTTGAGAAGAAAAGGGGGGGGGGGGGGGCTTTGGGGTTTTTGAAAAGAGTGATTCAAGTGGAGGAAATGATGTTGGTGAAGCTTCAAATAACAAACATGATTGTGTTGATGGTAAGATTATCTTAAATTCTATTATGGATTGGATATATGTCACAACACAGAGCAAGAGTCGTCAATGTCGAGGGGTGTATACCCTAACGACTCTACAAAGTCGTCAATGTTTTGACACCAAAAATGACGGCTCAAACCTGCAACTTTTCCAGGTTATGAAAAATCGTCAGGGTAATATGATACACCCTGACGACTCTTAGTAGCTTGGGTAGGAAGAGTCGTTATTTTGTGTGTTTATACCAAGACGACTCTGAATTTTTTTGGGACAGAGAGGCTATTTGTTTTTCACCTAGGGTCGTTGACGTTTAAAAGGGGTCGTTCATAGAGGATCTTCATAAGTTTCTATATTATGTTAACGACTCTAATCTAGGTCAAAAAATAAGAAAAACCAGAAATAGGGTCGTTATCTTCCACATCATATACCCTAACGATTTTTTATGGTCTTTACATGCATATGAAAAATCGTTAGGGTTTAGGCTTGTCCGGTTGACGACCCTCTTACTGTAACTGAAATTTTTTGGGTGAAGAATTTTTTTCTTCTTCTTGGAGTCGTTAATGGAGGAGAAGAGAAGAGAAGAGAAGAGACGAGAGAGTTAGAGGGGAGGGAGTCTGATTTTTTTGTTTAGAAATCGAAATGAATTGGGGGCTTAGGATTAAGGGATAATAGGATTTTAAGATTTATTGATAATGAAGGGAAAAATAGTATTTTCACTACGTTTTGGTACGCTCCTAAAATATTTGGGGTGGGAATAAAATGGCTGAGGCCCCTAATTGTTTTTTGGGGCCCCCAATTAATCCATGGTAATAAAGGGTGCTAAATTTTTTGGGGGTGTACCAGCTCCTTACCAACGGATGTTTTGTCTTTGGTAACCCTTAAGCAAATTGGTACCCCTATTAGCTATGTCTTATGATTAACTTCGAGCAAAACTTGAATCACGTTACCATGAATCTGCTATTAGTTTCTACTGTGGTTCAAGATTCAAGCGAAATTTGTGTGAGTAGTTTAATCGTTCTTTGGTCCTAGCTCAGTTGGGAATGAGAAGCGAGGATCAACGAGTTTGGACTTGGAACTTGCCAAAAGTCAGTCTAATACTCAGATATATTGCTACTAGCATCAAAATGAGGAAAATAGGCATTTTTAATCAAAACTCGGGAAAATCAGACTTGGAACTCGCCAAAACTCTTAATAATCAAACTTGGAGCTCGCTAAAACTCGGATATGGTGAATTGAAGATTGTCTCGGTATACTAGCGGGTAGCGAGTATTTGCTTGGAAATCGGACTTGGACAATGATTTTAACCATATAGAAGTAATGCACCCAAGGTGACCAAAAAGCTATAGTCGTGCTCCTTACGTCTTTTGAACCTCGCAAGGATCTAGGAAATTGGTTCCCTTAGCTGACGTCCTTTACATCCTAAAAGTTGTTTCAACCTCGGTGAAGACTTTTGATACCAATCTGCCACTAACAGATAAGCCGATTTGATTTCCTTTTAGATCGTTTAGATCAAGGCTTGGAAATATGGTAACAAAGCTAGCGAACCTCACGAATTTGGAACACTTCCACTCAGTTAGCTGAGAAGCTTGGATTACTAACCATCTCTATAGAATAACTTTAAACCGGTCAACAAAGAAGAGTTTTAGATATCTATCTTGAGGAATCACAAAGTCTGAGACGAAGAGAACTTTGTGATTTCTATCTATCTTGTTCCTGATCTGAGATAACTAGAACCTCAAAGATCAATAAGAACAAGATCAGGATACACGAACTATCAAGATAAAGATAGTCGTACCTAGCTTCATGAATCCCTAATTGAAGTCATTAAGTCGTAAACCTAATTATGTCCCTAAGTGATGAGACCATAGAAGTCAATGTTCGCTCCTTGAATGAAGTAGTAAACAAACTCACACACAACCCTAGTCCGCTGATTTTTATCATTAGTGCTTGGAATAAGATTACCCACAACTAGTTTTCTAAAGGCTTTTAAAAATAATTCAGCATCATTGACTTGCATTTTTCCATCCTCCCAAGGAACAATTTTTCCAATCAGAAACATAGACATATCATTCGGTGAAGGCCTCACATTCTCAGGTCGTGTAATAGCAAAATAACCATCATGAGGTAAATTTAATAACTCGAAAATTATGTTATGGTCGACAAGAATGGTCTTATCCTTGATAACGATATTAAAACTACAATTGAGAGTGTCTGCATCGTGTAGGTTAGCATAAAACATACTGTACATTTCATTATGACAAGATCTCATGCCCCGGTGAACACAATCCTATTCATGCTCGTCCATGAAGGGAGTAAATTCACGAACATCAACGGATGCGTCATAAACTCTTTCCATTACAGGTTTACGACTGACATAGTCATTGTAAACATTATGAGCACACTCGTTAATGAAATGCAATTGAAGGCTAACACCAAAATAGAGTTCATGGACCTGTTGACCCTTATTACCATCATGTTCATCACCACCATTAATATTTCTTCTACTTGAGCTGTCACCTTGACGATTTCTTTTTCACCCATCTATAAGAAATTTGTTGTGAATCCAGAGGTACCAAAAAAATCAAAGATTGGTAAACAAAATGATGTTGGTAGTATTTGGACATTTTTGGTTTCTCTTCCAACAGTTTGAGTACTTGAAGAAGAAAGAAAAGAAGCTGATAAAAAATAAGGGTTTGCCTCCTTTTAAGTGGATGAAAGTAACGGTTGGTGAACCGTATAGTTTAGCTTTGGAATAAAGCTGGTTCCACTTTTAGTTAAAGGTACGTGAATCACACATGCACAAGTCAAGGAAGTTTTGTATAAGATTTTTGTAGAATAATTGCTGGTAAATAAGTTTAAGTATCAACTTATGATAAGATGGATCTTACATCATAACTTTTTGACTTTCAAACAAGATTATCATCTCTTACTTAGGACCAACCGTTAAGGAGCCATATAGGCAGGTACTAATACCCGCAATGAGTCATTATATTTTGGACTCGTAATATTGTACTACCACCATGGTATAATTTTAGTGGGGCAGAGAAGATATCATTAACTGTCACAAAAAACAGTTAAAACCAAAACTATCAATAGGTCACATAACTTATAGACATGTGGAGTTATCTCCTTGGAGAAGAGCTCAACAATTTGAGATCAAAATTCTCTTCTCAGAAAAACAAATATTCAAAAAGTCATATTCTCTGATGGAAAGATTCCTCATAGGAAGGATTTGCTCAGAAAGACTTGAACGGATTCAGAATAACTACATGACAGAACTTCTTTCCACTGCTTTGTAATTCAATATGATTTAGGAAGGTAGTTACTCGTGATAAAGAGAATTTCCCAATGAGAAGATTAATTCATTCCTGATGACATAATTATCTTGATGGGTCTTGCAAATTTTCAATAATAGTGTTTGTAGAGTGCACTTAGCATTTCGTAAGAAGACTCTTGTGTCAAAAGACAATTTTTGACATTTTCATCATGGAATGAGATTTTGTCTTTAACTTGTAAATTCTGTTGTACACCATTTTTGTGAACATGCAAGATATGGACAGTTTAATGTGACTGATCATGAATTTTACCTAAGTCACAACATTTTGAGGGACAAGGATCTCGCTCTTCTTTTGGGGTGACAACATGTATAAACTTACTTTTAATATCACAAGAAGAAGGAGTACCACACTCACTTATTAAAAGATCAATATCAACCTCAATATAAATATTATTCATCGTGACTTGGTTTAGCATGTCAAGAGAATCTTGTTCTTTCTGAGATATGAATCAATATCCAGAGTGAAATTTTCCAGCTGTTCTTCAAGGCTAGTAAACACATCAAGGGATTTTAAACCTATAGGAGGTACTGCCAGAAGTTCTTCTACAGACTTAATAAGATCAACCATAAAAGATGATTCTGAATCCTGTGAATCTAGTGGTACGTTGTCAAATTTTGAACTATTGTCATAGAATCAGATCGCCATAAACACAGACTTATTAGGTCTAATGGTGTTTGCTTGTTCTGATACCAATTGAAAAGGAGAGGGTACCAAGTACACCAATAAATTTTCGTTCGGCAACCTGTATGGACAAAACCTAATACAATTGCAAGTAGAGCTAATTAAAGATCCTTAAACAATATGTATATGGCTGGGTTTTCTTTTATCTCTTTCACAATCAATATGTATAGACAATAAGGTCTGTGTCATATAAAAGAGTTCTTGGGCGATCTCATAAATCAATATCCAAGACCAATCTAGTCGTATCCAAATCAAGAGGATCTGAATTTTACCAAGTATGAAACTTATTATCTATCTTTAAAGATTCGAAGTCTACAAGAACAAGTCTCGTAATTGATCATAAATAATAAAGAGTTAAACCATCTAGATTGATTACATACTACTTGTGTTATTCATATTATAAAGATGAAACAATATAATGCGCGCAGAAAAGGAAAAACACAAGACATAAGCAGTTTTGTTAACGAGGAAATTTGCACTTGCAGAAAACCCCAGGGACCTTGTCCATCTTTAAACACCAAATTGTATTAAGCTGCTACAGACACTAGCCTACTATCATATTTCGGACTAGAATATAGTTGAGACCTAATTAACCCTCCAAGCAATTCAGCTGTCGTCGTGCTCCTTGCTTCTCTTGAACCTCGCAAGGATCTACATAATTGATTTCCTTAGCAGTCGTCTTTTACAGCCTATGAGTTGCTTCAACCTTAGTGAAGACTTTTGATACCAATCTGCCTCTAATAGATAAGCCTTTTTGATCTTCCTTTAAATCGTTTAGATCAAGGATTGGAAACATGTTTGCAATAAACAAAGCTAGCAAACCTCACGAATAGGACAACACTTACACTTAGTTAGATGAGAATCCTGGATTACTTACCACCTCTCAGGAACAATTTTAAACCTATCAACAAATAAGAGTTTTAGATACTCCCTCCGTCCCCTACATATAGGAGGAATTCGCCAAACCTCTTGGAATAATAAAAATTATAGATTTCATAAATATCAATTCCTTTCCTATTTTACCCTTTATCTTATTACCAAGACAAGAAACATTAAAAAAATTGTGATGATATCTATGTATAATAAATAAGGGTATAGATGGAAAAAGTCATCTTGAAATGAGAGTTCCGCCCATCTAATAGGATAATGAAAATCTGAAACCCCGCCTTTAAATAAGGGACGGAGGGAGTATATATCTTGAGAAATCAAAAAGTTTAAGATGAAGAGAATTTTGCGACTTCTATCAATCTCGTTCTTGATCTGAGATAACTAGAACCTCGAAGATCAATAAGAACAAGATCAGGATATACGAACTATCAAGGTAAAGATAGTCGTACCTGGATTCACAAATCCCTAAGTGAAGTCTTTAAGTCGTAGACCTAATTATGTTTCTTAGAAGAAACCTAGGTTAATAGAGGACGACTCAAGCATACAACTAGGACACAAAAGTGTCAGGGATTGGAATTCCAGTTGTTTGAGTCTCTTTATTTATAGATGTTAGAGCATAGCTCGGTTGAACCCACCAAGCATTGGTATGTCAAGGTTGGTTGTCATATTTTAGTATCAAAACTCATCTAGAGTCGCTTGATTAAATACTAGAGACAACTTCGTTTAGGTTAGACTAGAAAGTCTAGGAATGTTGAGACATACAAGTATTACTCCGAAGACCTGAAGAAAGTGAAGAAGTAACGACTGCAATGACGAAATCATCCTTCCTCTTGAAGTTAGTAATATTGACTTGATCTTGTATCCATTCCTAACGTATCTTTTAAGTCGTTTTAGATTGAAAACATAACATGCGAAGATATATACATATGAAACTCTAGTATTAGACTTGGTCATAATAGTATGATCAAAGTATTAAGAAATTATATTACAAAGTATAACGCTTATCTTTTGAACTTCGTAAATACAACATCGACATAATCTATTGTAATTATTTACTTGATTATGTGTGCATTATATAGGTGTGATTTCACCCTAGAAAACTATGTATTTATTATAATAGTTTAAGGAAGTAGATGTATGAACTTTTTTCATAATCGAAAGGGAAATCATGATGTGTTGATCCGGTTCTTCATTGAATATTTTGATTGATCAATACAAGATGACTAGGTAGAACCAATCTTAACTTTGGTTGAGAGTTGAGGTATAACCGGTCATAGCCTATATAATATAGCTAGTTGTAACCGGTCACAAGTTATTTTGGAAATCAAGGTGTAACCGATCACAAGCTATATTGGAATGCAAGTTGTAACCGGTCACAAGTTACTTTGGAATCCAAGGTATAACCGGTCACAAGATGAATTGGGAAGTTAGTTGTAATCAGTCACAAGCTACCTTTGGGAAGCAAGGTGTAACCGGTCACAAGCTACTTCGGGAAGCAAGGTGTAAACGGTCACAAGCTACTTTGTGGAGCAAGGTGTAACCGATTATAACCTATCTTGGGAATCATGTTATATCCGATCACAACATATTTTGGAGTGATGGTATTATCGGTTCCATGAGCAAAACCAAGTTTCCATGGTTCACATATTTCTTCATGATGTGTGTAAATTATGGTTTTTGGTTTGCTAAGATGAGAAGCTTCTAGATGTCGACATTATTTGAACATGTACATAATTCTTATCATTAATTTTTCAAAGATATTCCTTGATACTCAAGGTGATACCATACCGAAAAACAGAAAAGCACTTAATATGATTTTCATCATATATGTTTTAATTACCAGCAATTAAAGCATATCATCTGGAAAATATTATTATTTAATGTGTGATAGACTAATAATAGAAGTTTTCTATGAGAGTTTTCGGAAATATGGTTTGGTAATTAATTGGAAATAGGAAAAAAGAAATTAGGTACTTTAGTGTGAATATCTTGAGAATATTTTCGGTTTTGGAATTTCCTTGTTGTCCAAACAATCTTGGAATATAAATAGTTGAGTTTGCATTTCTTGCAAACTATCCTAAGAGCCAGGAAAACTTCATTCGTGTAGCTTCTAGTGGATCCGTCTATTCGGAGAGGAAGGTGATAAGGTTTTGTACAGTGGAAAATAAGGTTGTCGTTCACTCGGACTTGATGAGATTGATTTTTAAAGCTTAATTTAAGAAAACAATAAAACTAGAAAAAATATACAAAATATGAGTAACAAGATGGAGGGACACTGGGACTCAGGATTTCACCAAACAACAATTTTATACGGTTCAAATATCGATTCTAAACAGTAATAGCTCATATGATAAAAATTCATTGACTCTAATTCATTGCCTAAAGTAGATTTAAAAAATAATGGATGTAAATCTAAAGCATGGGATATCAAAACATTTAAGCAAGCATAACCCATCAATTGAAATGACAACCATTCAATGAAAATCATAAATCCATTAAATAACAGTGCAAGTAGTCATAATAAAATTAATATATAATTACCTCATTCATGAGATTTGGTTTCCTCCGTCGTCCCAGAGATGGGGTTTAGCTCCTCATAGTGAAAACACTCTCAAATGATTTTTTTTATTGCTCAAAAATGTTTACAATGGTGAAAAAGAGGAGAAATAACATAAACCAGGAATTTGTAACGATTTTGGACGTTACAAATTCACTGTTACAAGATGTTATGAAGAACTATTGTTCTATGGTGTCGCAGAAGAACTGTCGTCTATGGATAGAAAAGGTGACAGTTGTTGATGGTGGTTTTTAGTTTAGGGCGAAAACTGTAAAAGTCTGTCTAGCTGACCCGGTGTCAGAAATAGTAGACCTTGATATGTCCATATTCCGCAAGGAGCCTGAAGAATATATTAAAATCTGATGAGTGCTTATGCCGCTCTTCATATTGTATTGAAACTCAAGCTCCTAGATGAATTGTTCACTAGTATAGAGCCTAATGAGTATTTAATCTCCCGCCTGCATTATTCACTAATGTATGGCTTGCTGAGTATTTTTATTATGCTATGTTCCCCAGTTGAACTCTTAATATTGACATGACATGACGATTAATGTTCGCTCGCAGCCGAGTAGCATGAATCTCCCTAAGTGTCAGGATTGAGATCTGCATGAAAGTACTAAATCGGAGGCACGCTGGGCTGCTCTCTGAGAATAAGATTGGTAATTTTGTGTCAGCGCACAGAATTCATCAAATTTGATTAATTTTGTGACAGCTCGCAAAATTCAATTTTTTAACCTAATTTTACCAATTTGCAAAAATTAGGTTTTTGCGGCCTGCGCAATATCTCGAACCCTATTGGTCGAGACTAGACCTAGGCAAGCTAGGAAATTAATCCACCATGGACTAGTAGGAGCAAAATCCTACCAAAAATCGAAAAACAAGAAATAAAGAGGAATTGCGGCACATAAAGGCAGCAGCAAAAGGGACGCGACCGCACCACTTCGCCGGCCGGTTCGCCCAAGTTTGCGTGGTCGTACCATCGGCCGGCCATGCCCATATTGTTGCCTGCCAGTCCCTCTTTCCCACCGACCAATCAAATCGCTCTAAATGCGCATCCTACAATTTTAATTAAAGTTGGAAGTTGGCTGGTTGACACACCTAATTCCTTAAGGAATCGAATATAGGCTGCCCATGTCAGTCTCAAAAAGATCTCGGACGTCCAACTTGGCTAGCAAAATCGACAGGCCCAGATCCAATTTTAGTCGGCCAATGAAGTGTCACTATGCTCACCGGCGGCTTGCCTTCAGCCCTGGCTAATCGAATTTCTCACAGCCAGCAATTAACGCCTCCAATCGTTAGCCCAAAGTACGTTGGCAAGACGGCCTCAAAACCGCGAGGTCGACCAACGGCAGTATATAACTGTCGCAAAGCAATCTCGGCCGTCCAACTTCGCTAGCCGAATCGACTGGCCAAGATATGATTTCAAGCAACTGGCAAGGCGCGATCATGTTCACGGGCGGCTCAACAATATCCCCGACCAATCGAATTGCTTCAAATACGCCAGAAATGCCACAAACCGATCAGCCTAAGTGCGCTAGTCACGCGACTTTAAAAACCTTTGAATTGAATCAACGGCAGTATGCAACTTCCGTAAATCATCTCAGCCATCCAACTTGGCTAGCCAAGTTGACCGGCTTAGATTTAATTATGGGAGACTAATAAGGAACTGTCGTGCTCACCGGCCGCCACTCTTCCATGAGAGCCGATTGACCTGCCCTCAGCTTTCCCAAGCGACCCCTGGCAGCTGCTCGAAGATGGCTGGCCGCGCACCTCTTAAGACATTAGGTTCCGCGACCAACCAAGACGGGATCTATACAACGATGCTTCATGAGCATCTATTATTTCGAGCTGCTTGCTTAAAAGCGATGCTTTACATGCATCGATTACAAGCGATATTCAATAAATATTGATTGCATGAATAACCTATTTATTCAACTTAAGAGCATCACATGCTATTTCTTGCGGTAAGTCTCACAACTCGACTTGTCACATATAACTGTCCGCCGCCTAGCTTGTGCGTGATTGGTCAGAATAATAGGTCTCGCAGGCAAGACCCACTCAGCAGCGTGCTTCATATTTTTCTACAAAATACTCGAGACATCAAACATGTCAGAAACTGGGATATGTTTATCAGGGAATTGGTCTGGCGGTTTACAGCGTGCGGCGTGCAGCACGCCCATTACGAGAAAGTGTCAGGAAAGGAGAACATTTAGTGGCAGCAGAGAAGTAGTGGGTGTAACCGACCGACCGTTCTTCTCCTCATAATAGGGACGTGGTTTTCAACATTTTACATGATCCCCCACTTCTCCATCACTCAACTACTTCCACTTCCTATGAGATCAGGGTGCGTTAACCTATGACTTGTATAAATAGGTTTTCAACCTATTTCAACCAACAAGGGTTAACAACACAAGTATCAAAAAAACACCAAGAACTTATAGCTTACATTCTGTAAGCAAGTTCCACATTCTGGTAGAAGTAATAAGCATCCACACCTTAAGAGTTAACCATTCTGATCCCAACACCTTCTTCGCTTCCCTCCCTAAGATCAACCCTTCTCCTTCATTTTGTGACCGAAACAAGACTGGAACAGCCATTTCTTGGTTTAGGCAAGGATTGTACAGATTGATCTCTCGAATCTAAATTACCCCCGTGCAGTGCATTTGTTTAGGGTTTATGTTAGAGCATAGCTTAGTTGAACCCACCAAGCGTTGGTATGTCAAGTTAGGTTGTCATATTTTAGTGAATCAAAACTCATTTAAAGAGTCGCTTGATTATATACTAGAGTCAACTTCGTATAGGTTAGCTTGAAAGTATTAGGATATGAGACTTACAAGTATTACATGAAGACTTGAAGAATGTGAAGAAGTATGGAGCTACAACGACAACATCATCCTTCCTCTTGAGGTTAGTAATATTTGACTTAAACTGTTTCATTCCCTAACGTATCTTTCAAGTCGTGCATATTGAAAACATAACTGCGAAGCTGTGTATGATACTCTAGTTAGACATATTAAGGAATACAATACGAGGTTTATTGCTTAACCATTAAACTTTGTATATAAGACATCGACATAATCGTATGAATGCTATTGTGATTATGTATGGGTATGAGTGAAGATTTCATCCTAGGAAACAATGTTTTACACTCGTTTGAAAGAAGTAAGTTCATAAACTCGTTTTGTGAATCGAAAGGGAAATCGCTAGGCTTATTGGTATTTTTATTCATTGCAAATCTATTTTGAATTACCAATATGTGTGTTTAGTATAACCGCTCATAAAATTGTTTATGTATCTTGGTAAAACTATTCACAAGGCCTGACTTATGTATTGGTATGACTTTTATAAGTGAAACCGATCTTAAGTAATCAGTCAAGATGGTATGATCGATGCCTTGTAAATAGAAACTTTTATCTAGCAATTGGGGAACCGATCCTAGTAAGAGGTGCAACAAATTTACAAGAGGGGAATCGATCCCTGTAAGAGGTGCAACACGTTTTTGTAGATGGGGGAACCGATCCTATGAACATGTGCAACAAGTTTGGAGTTTTGGGGGAACCGATCCTATGGACATGTGCAACCGAATACAGGTAGTTACCATAAGTTGTGGGGAACCGACCCTAGTACCTAGTAAACAGAATTTTGGTAACTAGTGTGACTATGCACAATACTCACATGGAGGTAGAACCGAACTTGTTTTGGTAGAACCGTGAAACCCATGATTGGTGATTTGATAGGATAATCAATCACATAGTTCTTGGAATTTAGACGAACAAATTCTAAACTCTTTTTGGAAGTGTGGCAAATCGTTTCCAAGATTGTAAGTATGAAAAATGACTTGCAAAGTAAAGATGTCGACATACTTTGAACATGTGCAGTAACTCTTATCATTAATTGTTCAAAGATATTCCTTAATAGCTAAAGGAGAATCCCAGGATCGAAATAAATTTTGAATCTTTTAATTAAGGTTTCTTAGTTTTTATATGCTATTTAATCTCCAGCAATTAAATGCAAATCTTTAGAAAATAATAATTAGTAATGTGCATTTACTGATTATAGATTTTTCTATTGGGATTTCGGTCAATATTTGGACAGTGCATTTCCAGGAATTATGAAAACCGATTTTGTGTTTATTACATATCTTTGAGAATATTCGATTTTGGAAATTCCTTGGTGTCCAAACTTCCTTGTCTATAAATACTTGAGTTTGAATTCCTAGCAAACTAATCCTAAGAGCCAGCAAAACTACCTCAGTTGTGTTGTTACTGGTGGAGCCGCCTATTCGGAGAGGAAAGTAACCTAATTAGGCGAAATCTCTTACGGCCGCTCAGTTTAAAGACTTCTTTCGGATTGATAAGCTCTATTAGTACCGTTGGTGGGAAACTAGATAATTGCAGTTTATTTTAGTTTTCGATTGATTTGATTGACTAATGGTGGTTGAACTTTGATTGCACATAGTTTGTTTATGCTTGAGAATCTTCTCTTCTGATATAAGATTCATTCAAACTAGATCGAAGTTTCGACGGGGATCTTTAGACTGTTTGTAGATCTAAAGACGTCTTGTGATAATCCAACGTTAACAGACTCCATTGTGTGTGTGATTGATCATAAGAGATTCAAGTTGATTGTGTGCTGGTGCTGATTGAAGATTAAAGAAGATTTGAAGACAAAAAGACTTTTTGGGTTCATAATCTTTGGTGTGCACAATACTTGTTTTGGCTGGAAAGGGATTCAACTATAATCGGTTTATCCTTGTGATAGATTAGATTGATTAGTTGAGTAGATCGGCATCAATACACTTCTTTGTGATTAATAGTATTGATTGCATAATCTAACAATTACTTCGGTAGTTGTTGAGAGATTGATCTAAGGACCCGACAAAGGAGTTTATTGGTTAAACGGAAGAGCCTTGTCAAACTCATATCACTTTGTTTGAAAAGAGTTGTTACCGAACATATTTGTTCTTCCTTTACTGTTTGGAATACGAACCAAAGGAATTGTTCCAAGTGCGTGACTTTCTACAAGTTGGAGGCGCAGGGATACTGAGGAAACTAGGTGAACTATATGTTTAGTTTCTTGGTTTCACTTATACGAAGTTGGTTTGATTTTGTATAACGGCTTAATTCTGAGAGTATTCAATTCTGGGCTAGGTCCCGGGGGTTTTCTGCATTTGCGGTTTCCTCGTTAACAAAATCTTGTTGTGTCATTTACTTTTATTTTCCGCAATTATAATTTTTTTTATTATAATTTAAAGTAAATCACACAAACGTTAATTCTTATTTTACTTGATAGATAATCCCTAGTGTTTGGTTAAGTCCGAACCTATTATCAAGTAAACATACTTCGTTGTTGTATTGTCTCGATCTCGTATCCATAGACGATCACACGAAGTGTGAACCGATTAGTAGTATTGTCTCGACTAAGTCCATAGACAACCACTTTAGGAAAAGGACTTATAGGTGGAAAAGTTTTAGATTGAGGTATATTTGGGTGCCCTCATCTTTTCAATTGGAATCAAAGTAGGCAAACATGAAAAGATCTAACAATCTGTGTTTGGTGCGATCCAACCTATAAGATATGAGTCAAAATAAGAAAAGAAAGGATAAACTTATAAAGAAAGAATCAGTTAACGTATGTCAAGATAATGAGAATAAAGTCTCAGAAAAGGTCAATGGAAATTGGTTTCGAAAGTCTTTTCAAAAATCAAAGAAAAAATCTTTGACTGATAATTTGATTAAGATTCAAGTTTCTGATCAGAAAAGAATGAATCCGAAACTCAAGAAATCTGTTTTGGATTCGACTCCAATTCCTAGTGAAAAATCGTCTTTTTTAGAATACGAAAAGAGATTAGATTCACTAGAAAACCCAAGTTCTGAATTTCGTAAGATGTTAGTAAGGTTTTTCAAACATATTGAAACCTATTCAGAAAAGGGAAAAACCATTGACAGTCTAAATGATGTCGCAGAACTTATTGTTCAATTAAACGTAAGAATATGTGAAGGAAAGCGAGAAACACTCAGTCTTCAAAATAATCTGGCAGATTATATGGAACAAAAATTGGCCTTGTGAAATGAAGTTCCTCAATAGACTACCGAGTGTGAAATTCTCAATCAATCGCTAGAACACTCACAGATAAGGAATAAGATCCTTATTGAGAAACTTCTTACTGTAACATGTCAAGAGGTATATCAAAATAGATGTTTAAAAAACATTTCCAACAAGGAATGGATACCTTAAGAGGACATATAGAATGTCTTGAACAAGAGACATTAGCAACCCGTCGACTGGAAGATCTAGACCACACGGGTTCAAGTTCAAGGAACATACCATCCTGGGCACAAGATGTAATCAAGGATATTGCATCTCGCAGTTTTCCTAATCAAGAGGATGGGTTCAACACCCATGCAAAGGAACATGATGATGTTTCTAAAGAGGAAGAATTTCCTCAAAACGGTTTTGGTGAGTTAGGTCCTCACCCCAATGCTTAACTACATTGGAATGTGCATCCTTATAATGCCCAATCGCCTGATGTAAGGAAGCACATATACCTAGGCAATTGGTATCCTGTCAGCCTCTCTTATTCAAAATAGAGAATTTACACAACCTACTTAAAA
The DNA here is from genome assembly GCA_023531105.1 of Papaver atlanticum. Taxonomy (NCBI): domain Eukaryota; kingdom Viridiplantae; phylum Streptophyta; class Magnoliopsida; order Ranunculales; family Papaveraceae; genus Papaver; species Papaver atlanticum. The sequence goes on along the minus strand of JAJJMB010014260.1, from coordinate 3,602,922 downwards.
GATACTTAATCTGTCTTCTAATGTAGAAAAGTTGTGTTACAACAACTTGTGTAAACAGGATAAATCTACTCTTCTGAGAGTATCTTTAGATATCTGATCTAAAAGGTTGATTCTTTCCAAAGAATCTTTATGATTGACTAACACATTAGATGCGAAAATCTTTTCAAATCTGTTCAGAGATATTTATTTAAAGCTGACTCCTATGTTTGGAATGTGTTAGATGTTTCTCGAATATATGAACCCATATTATTTGAGAACTTATGGTATCAGGATGAATCCTCAAACCAGATCTCAAGCAAATCTTCTGAAAGCCTTGAGTGGAATGTCTTCTAATGAAGCTATGCATCTTGATAAAGTTTTTAAGAAATCTGGTTGTGAAGATCATGAAAAAAGAAAAGGATGATATGACTCATCTCCTTGTCCAAAATAGTTTGGATACTAAGATTGACATTATCAATCTTCGACAAGTCCTCCTCAGTACTATCGAAACTCATAATAAACATGCAGCACTACTAAGAACTGTTATTCGTAACCAAAGAAAGCTGATTAAATTTGGAATCGGTAATAGGGATTATGCTCGAAATATTAATCGAAAGGTTAATGCTTTAGCCTATGAACATAATCAAGGTACTGTGAGCAGAATCCGAGATATCAGTCGAGATGCTGTTGATGAAGATCCTAAAAAATTTGAGGAAATTGAAGATGATCTTTAAGAATTTTCAATAGACAGTAGTTTTGATTATTTCAATAATGTCTATTTTGAATAAAACTATCTTATTATGAATAAAATTATTATTTTATAATTTTTCTTGTGATAGTTTTCGTTTACATAGCCTGTGCTTGAATGCCTTATTTTATTGCTATGTATGTTTATGGGATGTTTGATTTCGGTTTTATTACCTTGATATTCGATCTCATATTGTGTGAACCCTTATGGTTTGGGTGACTTTTTGATTTAGCGGGATTAAGTTCTAGCCCATGTTGGTAGGCTTTATCAAAGGATCATGAGGGGTTCCTGTAGAAACAATATGTGAAAAAGTCATAATATGTTGAATCTTTTGGTTTAGCATAAAAGCATATGTGTTTCGAGGTTTCAACTTTTGCATCTCATTAGTTAAAACCGGTTTTCAACCTTTCTCTGGTAAAGGTTGCTCTGTGTTGTTGTTCTTTTGTTTTTGCGGGAGGATGACAACTTCAATGGGGGATAGTTCTAAGTGAACTTGCACTTAATGACATATCTTAAGGGGAGAAGAGGATGCGGAATTTGAGGTAACAATCTTGTTAGTTAATTGTTTTCCTGTTTAAGAAAAGCCTGATTTTATTGCATAATATTTATTGCTTTTGCTTAACAAAATTTCGGTACAATTGATGTTTATTCCATTATTTGGGTATGGATGTTTGAGTGTGATTCAATTGTTTCCTGTTAAGAAAAACTATTGTTATCTTTCGTTATTGTTTGGTATCAATTGTTTAGGCTTACAAAATTTCGGTGCAATTGTAGTGCTATAATGTCTATGTTTGTTTCAATTGCTTCCGGTTAAGATAAATGATTACGCAAGTTGATTTATTTGGTTTGTATGGATTGTTTATGTCTTAACAAAAGTGTTTCGGGATCATTTGTGTAGTCCAAGTGATTTCCGGATAAGAGAAACTAAGTTTTTCGGATCTTAGTTAGAATTATCAAATGTGGAGGTTTCGGTTATTCAAGTCTAACCGAATGCCTTAACAAGAATTACTAGTTAACTAACCTAGTATTTGTCTTGTTTAAAAGTGAAAGGTCTAAGTTATTATTGAGAATAATTAGAGCCTGATGAGAAAAATAAAGTTAATTCTGATCTTTATTTTGGTCTTATCGAACAAGCAATTGTACTTGTGCAATCGGTTTAGCAAAAGACCTAAGGTGGTTAGTCGATTTTTGAGTTGCTAAACTATTAGGGAAAATTGCTTCGGGCAATTGTTTTCTAGATAACATGTTAAAACCAAATTACTTGTAGTTTCAGTTTTGATATTGGTTATCTAAAATGGTATGCAAAACCCTCGTGATCAACTCTTATAGGTTTGCAAATTCTCTTTGTGAGATTTGTTAGATCCTTTCGGTTTGTCCTTTAATTTTTCATTTCTTTGTCATTTTGTGACGAAAAGGGGAAAAAATATATGGAGTAAACAAGTGATATTGACTTGTTGTGAGTTGGTATCACTAAGGGAAAGGACATTTGTGCTAAAACGTTTATTCTAACGAAAAGAGTGAAAGCATAGACTAAGGGGGAGTCACATATCATATGATACGTAGTTATGAGGAACTACATGAAAATAACAAAGACGTGCGGATTGAAAATCTACCTATCTTACCTTTAGGGGGAGTATTAGCTTTGTTATTATAATGTCAGCAACGACATTTAAGGATTGAATTTAATGCAGGTTTTATGCTGTTGAACTTGGAATCAAGCGTATGTTATAATGAATTTTTGTAATTTGTTTATCCATATGATGTAAGAGTTTTGTCATTAAAATTGACAAAGTGGGAGATTGTTAGAGCATAGCTCGGTTGAACCCACCAAGCGTTGGTATGTCAAGTTTGGTTGTCATATTTTAGTGAATCAAAACTCATTTACAGAGTCGCTTGATTATATAATAGAGTCAACTTCGTATAGGTTAGCTTGAAAGTATTAGGATATGAGACTTACAAGTATTACATGAAGACTTGAAGAATGTGAAGAAGTATGGATCTACAACGACAACATCATCCTTCCTCTTGAGGTTAGGAATATTTGACTTGAACTGTTTCATTCCCTAACGTATCTTTCAAGTCGTGCATATTGAAAACATAACTGCGAAGCTGTGTATGATACTCTAGTTAGACATAGTATTAAGGAATACAATACGAGGTTTATTGCTTAACCATTAAACTTTGTATATAAGACATCGACATAATCGTATGAATGCTATTGTGATTATGTATGGGTATGAGTGAAGATTTCATCCTAGGAAACAATGTTTTACATTCTTTAAAGGAAGTAAGTTCATAAACTCGTTTTGTGAATCGAAAGGGAAATCGCTAGGCTTATTGGTATTTTTATTCATTGCAAATCTATTTTGATTTACAATTATGTTTGTTTAGTATAACCGCTCATAAACTTGTTTATGTATCTTGGTAAAACTATTCAGAAGGCCTGACTTATGTATTGGTATGACTTTTATTAGTGAAACCGATCTTAAGTAATCACTCAAGATGGTATGATCGATGCCTTGTAAACATCAACTTTTATCTAGCAATTGGGGAACCGATCCTAGTAAGAGGTGCAACAAATTTACAAGAGGGGAATCGATCCTTGTAAGAGGTGCAACACGTTTTTAGTAGATGGGGGAACCTATCCTATGAACATGTGCAACAAGTTTGTAGTTTTGGGGGAACCGATCCTATGGACATGTGCAACCGAATACAGGTAGTTACCATAAGTTGTGGGGAACCGATCCTAGTACCTAGTCAACCGAATTTTTGTAACTAGTGTGACTATGCACAGTACTCACATGGAGGTAGAACCGAACTTGTTTTTGTAGAACCGTGAAACCCATGATTGGTGATTTGATAGGAAGTGTGGCAAATGGTTTCCAAGATCGTAAGTATGAAAAAGGACTTGCAAAGTAAAGATGTCGACACACTTTGAACCTGTGCAGTAACTCTTATCATTAATTGTTCAAAGATATTCCTTAATAGATAAAGGAGAATCCAAGGATCGAAATAAATTGTGAATCTTTTAATTAAGGTTTCTTAGTTTTTATATGCTATTTAATCTCCAGCAATTAAATGCATATCTTTAGAAAATAATAATTAGTAATGTGCATTTACTGATTATAGATTTTTCTATTGGGATTTCGGTCAATAGTTGGACAGTGCATTTCCAGTAATTATGAAAACCGATTTTGTGTTTATTGCATATCTTTGAGAATATTCGGTTTTGGAAATTCCTTGGTGTCCAAACTTCCTTGTCTATAAATACTTGAGTTTGCATTCCTAGCAAACTAATCCTCAGAGCCAACAAAACTACCTCAGTTGTGTTGTTATTGGTGGAGCCGCCTATTCGGAGAGGAAAGTAACCTAATTAGGCGAAATCTCTTACGGACGCTCAGTTTAAAGACTTCTTTGGGATTGAGAAGCTCTATTAGTACCGTTGGTGGGAAACGAGATAATTGCAGTTTATTTTAGTTTTCTATTGATTTGATTGACTAACGGTGGTTGAACTTTGATTGCACCTAGTTTGTTTATGCTTGGGAATCTTCTCTTCTGATATAAGATTCACTCAAACTAGATCGAAGTTTCTATGGGGATCTTTAGACTGTTTGTAGATCGAAAGACGTCTTTTTATAATCCAACGTTAACAGACTCTGTTCTGTGTGTGATTGATCACAAGAGATTCAAGTTGATTGTGTGCAGGTGCTGATTGAAGATTAAAGAAGATTTGAAGACAAGAAAACTTTTTGGGTTCATAATCTTTGGTGTGCACAATACTTGTTTCGGCTGGAAAGGGATCCAACTATAATCGGTTTATCCTTATGATAGATTAGATTGATTAGTTGAGTAGATCGGCATCAATACACTTCTTTGTGATTAATAGTATTGATTGCATAATCTAACAATTACTTCGGTAGTTATTGAGAGATTGATCTAAGGACCCGACAAAGGAGTTTATTGGTTAAACGGAAGAGCCTTTGTCAAACTCATATCACTTTGTTTGAAAAGAGTTGTTACCGAACAGATTTGTTGTTCCTTTACTGTTTGGAATACGAACCAAAGGAATTGTTCCAAGTACGTGACTTACTGCAAGATGGAGGCGCGGGGATACTGAGGAAACTAGGTGAACTATAGGTTTAGTTTCTTGGTCTCAACTATACGAAGTTGGTTTTAATTTGTATAGCGGCTTAATTCTGAGAGTATTCAATTCTGGACTAGGTCTCGAGGTTTTTCTGCATTTGCGGTTTCCTCGTTAACAAAATCTTGCTGTGTCATTTACTTTTATTTTCCGTAATTATAATTATGTTTATTATAACTTAAAGTAAATCACACAAACGTTAATTCCTATTTTACTTGATAGACGATCCCTAATGTTTGGTTAAGTCCGAACCTATTATCAAGTAAACATACTTCGTTGTTGTATTGTCTCGATCTCGTATCCATAGACGATCACACGAAGTGTGAACCGATTAGTAGTATTGTCTCGACTCAGTCCACAGACAATCACTTTCGGAAAAGGACTTATACGTGGAAAAGTTTTAGATTGAGGTATATTTGGGTACCCTCGTCTTTTCAGTTTAGATTCGTTTCTCGGCGGCACACCCAAATTTACCTTTTTCATCAGAATCAGTTTTTACCCCAAAACAACTGGCGACCACAGGGGGAGATTAATCTCTCGGTTGCAAAATCAGTATCTCAATTTTCATTCCAGTTCTCTCAATTTCAAAAGGGTGGATCTTAGGTATAATGCAATCATTAAACTCAATTTAGGTTCAACAACCAATTTCAATTCCGGTGTTCCGTTCATTAAGAAGCTTCACAAAAATACTTTTTCAAGCAATGCTACTGGGAATACCTTGGATAGCTGAGAACCAGTAAATATCCCAGATGAAAGGACCAGAAAGCCTCGTGGAGACACAAGAAGACGTGACTACTACTTAGAAGGGCACAATGGCTTCTCTCGATATTCGGATGGAGCAACCGCCTTTCCTGCAACACCATAAGTGTTATATGGAGTAAGCCGAAATGCCTCAAAGTTATCACTGATATTAATATCGCCAGGGTCCGCACCCAGAGAGATAAAGGGAAGATTCGCATAGTCGTTATTCCAATATGGAGGTAGTCGACACAAATCTCAATACCAGTGGAATCCTAGAAAGGCACCTGCATAGATCACGAAAGCAAAGGTCTATCTCTATTCCACCACTGCTACCATTTTATGGTTAGGAGTATCCGCTATCACTTCATCAGCAAAACGTGTAGATCCAGACCATGGCGTAATTCTGAGAATTCGTACATCTGCAATAACAAAGGAGGCTTGACACATCTTCAAATCATCATAAAGGGGTTCGCCTATTATGCCAACCCAAGCAAGAGCAAACCCGGGACATCTTCATATCTACTGGAGCCGACACGTTAAGAGAGCAGCCTCAAGAAGATAACGATGCCCGCGTTATCATGCCAAAAAAAATCCGTAGCCGAGATAACCCCACGCAGAGGAGATCCGAGAAGTTGCTGCACCAAAAGGACCCACGTTTCCCATATTCCCTTTGCCTAGGGAAACGGGTAATGCTGAAGAACATGTCTCCCTTTCCCTTTCCCTTTGGAATACTTAAGAGAAATACGAGTATCACCAGATGTTATAACTCGAAGAGTTTTCCAAATCGCCTACCAGAAGAGCCTACACCGGGTACAGCAACAACGCGCCGAAAAAACCCTCCAATCGGTCCCAGATGGTGACGTTCCCTACCATAAATATCTCTTCATTCCCGAGCCAATCACCCTCAAGACTTGGACAGGATGTTCCAGCAAAATAACAGGCATCTCGATGACTACGTCAAGAGATCCAGAATTGAAGCCCTCGATTTCCAAGTATACTGCCGGTGCTAACACATCAAGAGATAACTCACAAAGAGAGACACCTCATCAGCAGCATCACCCACGGTAATCTCCAAGATTCCCTCCCCAGGTCCTTTTCAATTTGGGTCGTACGCCCGCTGAAAAATCATAAAGACGTCATAATTAGCAGAAGAAAAAAAATGGTTCAAGCATGGGTATTGAAGTACAAATCATAGAGCAACCTAAGCATTCATTAAAAAGTGTTTTAGGACATGGCATGTAGTTCAACAAGGTTACGGGTCATTTTGCGAAAACTGTGTCAGAAACGTTTTTACACTGCCCTCTGGAATAACTGAAGCTGGCACTAATTGGTGAAGAATCTGGGGGTGAGACATATACCGAACGATTCGCATGGAAGTCTTCTACAACATACTAAGCGGGCATGTTAATCCAATGAATGAGATATAAATTTCCGCCGAAACTCTCGACTACGTGACAGCTAAAAATCTACATTGGATGAAGATTTTATGGCCATTCTAGCAAGAAGACACAAATCTGAAATTTTCATCAAGTAAATACACCAAGGTCACACTTACAATCAGGCAAGCAACAATAGGAGAGCTTATGCACGCATGGAATCAAGAAGGAGCTGTTTCACCGAAAATAAAGAGGGGAAAGAAAAGAAGCAATAAACTCACATACGTGAGCTATATGAACGGAAAAAACACTTCCTTTGGGCCATAACGATCGATTAAAGCCTGTCAATGCTCATGGTCGTGTTCGTCCAAGGTTCGTGCTCGTAGCTGCCGCTCCTTCCTTCCAAGATCCGTGGCCATAGCCACCATCATTCCTCCCTGCCAAGATCCATGGCCGTAGCCGCCAATCGTCCCTGCCAAGATTTGTGCCCGTAGTCACCACTCCTGTCTATCAAGGATCGTAACCATATCCCTCCAAGCTCCATCCAACCTGTTTTGTTTCCACGAAAACGCAGTCTCTTCTGATCACAGTTGCTGCTCGCTTGTTGATACCAGCCAGAGCTTCATCATAGCAACAACCACTACGGACAAAGGTAATCCGAACTTGTGCATATTTTAGTTTCCCATGGAGGAAGTGATAGAGTCACCAGTATGGATACAAGATGGTGATATTTTTATCATGGTCAACCCATCGACCATACAAGATAGAACCACGTAAATCACACTTGGGGACTGAGGCTCAACGTGGAATTCCTTCACTGTCAGTCAAGGACCTCTTCAACTAAGGAGAGACGGTCAACCAAGAAGCCATAACTGTGACAAGGTCACCACTTTTCAAAGATGCAGCGTAAGGATATCATCACCTCCCTGTCTGGAAGGCACCTGACCAACGAGCAGTATTTGGTTCAACCATCCATAAGCACTGTTATCAATGAAGAATCAAAGAAGAAAGTCGCACCTCAGCAAGCCACACAGACCAACCGAATCACGTCTGCCACATCACCTACTCAGAACTCAGTACCGCCTACCCAAGGTCTGCACAAAGCTGCGCATCAACAACCACATCAGTCAACAAAGTCGGATTTGGTGTTTCTAGATTTCCAATTTCCTATGGAAGAGGTACATGGGCTGCCAGATGTTTGGACACAATACAGGTTTATCAAGTGCGACTCCCGCTGATTGATCAACAAATGACGGATCCAAAAGATTGTCGCTTTTGTTAATTCGTCAAACACCTTACCATCAAATACAATGGAAGTACATCTTCCAGGAGAAAATAGGCTCAGGATAATTACACCTGGGGACTGCCAGCACCGGATGCCTTCACGTCCCTCAACCAGATTATTTCTGATATCAGCATCATCACTATCAAAGCTTTACGATCCGTAGGAATTTCTCAACATGAAGCCGTACATGTGCATCAAAGACTCCAAAAGTACGCCGCAGAGATATTTTCACATATTTGGCCACGCCATCGGATCTAGTATGCATCTACACATCCTTACAAGACCGTATTGTATTCCTAAAACGACTTAAAAATACAGCTCTAGCAACCAAGCAGAAGTGTAACTTGGGAATGCTCATCGCATCCCATTCCATACAACAATCCAAGATTCAGAAATGGTTCAAAGGATGTCTCTTGGAATGAAATCCTTGAAGACTTGATAGCAACACGTCGGCAACGGAACGCCTCTCATCTTGTCTACTTCACTCAACGTCTCCGGAAGATTTTGCCTATACAAGCATTCCAAGCATATCATCATCGCAATCAGAAGGGCAAGAATAGGCCCATGAGCTAAAGAGTCAAAATAAATACAATTTCGTTCCAGTCAATGCTCAGGAGTTTAAAGAACATTTTAATTGCGACTCAGCAGTCTAGACACCAAACAACTTAAAGTCAAGGTCTCTTGCAATTGAGCGCAATGGAGTTTGGCTAATTTTGAAATCCACTAGAGAGGCTAGACACTCATTCTTCTGGAGACATAACCTCATTATACATTCCGGAGAAGATCGATGGTACAGCTTCTACACCCTCTGGTCCAGGAAGAAGAACCGTCACATGATTAAGATGAGTCCTAATAGTCATATAGGACACTTCGAAGAAGTCATCATCTATATTTGGCGTGTCTTTGGAATCATTAATGCCTCATGGCTTAGCAGAGGGAATATCTCCAAGTGACATCTTGTCCAAAAATAAATAAATTACGCTCCTAGTTACTGTTGGGTGGCTACATGTGCAAAATAAAAAAGAGCACCTACCTTAAGTTCTCCTTGCTCACATTGCTGCTGATAATAATTATCGGAGATTGCTTTGTTGCCGTTGACGTTCGCTCTACCGCCGCTAACAAAGAAAGTCATTCACGCTGAGCTAAATGTTCAAGTTTGATCAACTACTCATGGATATTACACTCACAACCAAAATACGAAGACGAGATGAACTTACCTTGCTGCTGATTGGTGTACACGAAGATGGGGGTGAAAAGACGAGGGTACCCAAATATACCTCAATCTAAAACTTTTCCACCTATAAGTCCTTTTTCGAAAGTGATTGTCTATGGACTGAGTCGAGATAATACAACTAATCGGTTCACACTTCGTGTGATCGTCTATGGATACGATATCGAGACAATACAATAACGAAGTATGTTTACTTGATAATAGGTTCGGACTTAACTAAACTCTAGGGATTGTCTATCAAGTAAATTAGGAATTAACATTTGTGTATTTTACTTCTAATTATAATAAAACAATTATAATTGTGGAAATAGAAAAGTAAAAGTCACAACAAGATATTGTTAACGAGGAAACCGCAAATGCAGAAAAACCCCGGGACCTAGTCCAGAATTGAATACTTCAGAATTAAGCTGCTATACAAAATCAAACCAACTTCGTATAGTTGAGACCAAGTAACTAAACCTATAGTTCACCTAGTTTCCTCAGTATCCCTGCGCCTCCAACTTGCAATAAGTCACGCACTTGGAACAATTCCTTTAGTTCATAATCCAAACAGTAAAGGAACAACAAATCTGTTTGGTAACAACTCTTTTCAAACAAAGTGATATGAGTTTGACAAAGGCTCTTCCATTTAACCAATAAATTCCTTTGTCGGGTCCTTAGATCAATCTATCAACAACCACTGAAGTAATTGTTAGATAATGCAATCAATACTATTAATCACAAAGAAGTGTATTTCCGATCTACTCAACTAATCAATCTAATCTATCACAAGGATAAACCGATTATAGTTGGATCCCTTTCCAGCCGAAACAAGTATTGTGCACACCAAAGATTATGAACCCAAAAAGTATTTTTGTCTTCAAATCTTCTTTAATCTTCAATCAGCACCTGCACACAATCAACTTGAATCTCTTATGGTCAATCACACACAGAACGGAGTCTGTTAACGTTGGATTATCACAAGACGTCTTTAGATCTTAAAAATCCCCGTCAAAACTTCGATCTAGTTTGAATGAATTTTATATCAGAAGAGAAGATTCTCAAGCATAAACAAACTAGGTGCAATCAAAGTTCAACCACCGTTAGTCAATCAAATCAATCGAAAACTAAAATAAACTGCAATTATCTAGTTTCCCACCAACGGTACCAATAGAGCTTCTCAATCCCAAAGAAGTCTTTAAACTGAGCGGACGTAAGAGATTTCGCCTAATTAGGTTACTTTTCTCTCCGAATAGGCGGATCCACCAGTAACAACACAACTGAGGTAGTTTTGTTGGCTCTGAGGATTAGTTTGCTAGGAATGCAAACTTAAGTATTTATAGACAAGGAAGTTTGGACACCAAGGAATTTCCAAAACCGAATATTCTCAAAGTTATGCCATAAACACAAAATCGGTTTTCATAATTCCTGGAAATGCATTGTCCAAATATTGACCGAAATCCCAATAGAAAAATCTATAATTAGTAAATGCACATTACTAATTATTATTTTCTAAAGATATGCATTTAATTGCTGGAGATTAAATAGCATATAAAAACTAAAACCTTAATTAAAAGATTCTTAATTTATTTCGATCCCTCCTTTAGCTATTAAGGAATATATTTGAACAATTAATGATAAGAGTTACTGCACATGTTCAAAGTATGTCGACATCTTTACTTTGAAAGTCCTTTTTCATATTTACAATCTTGGAAACGATTTGCCACACTTCCAAACAAGTTTAGAATTGGTTCGTCTGAATTCCAAGAACTATGTGATTGATTATCCTATCAAATCACCAATCATGGGTTTCACGGTTCTACCAAAACAAGTTCGGTTCTACCTCCATGTGAGTACTGTGCTTAGTCACACTAGTTACCATAATTTGGTTGACTAGGTACTAGGATCGGTTCCCCACAACTTATGGTAACTACTTGTATTCGGTTGCACATGTCCATAGGATCGGTTCCTCCAAAACTACAGACTTGTTGCACATGTTCATAGGATCGGTTCCCCCATCTACTAAAAACGTGTTGCACCTCTTACAGGGATCGAATCCCCTCTTGTAAATTTATTACACCTCTTATTAGGATCGGTTCCCAAATTGGTAGATAAAAGTTACTATTTACAAGGCATCGATCATACCATCTTGAGTGATTACTTAAGATCGGTTTCACTAATAAAAGTCATACCATTACATAAGTCATGCCTTGTGAATAGTTTTACCAAGATACATAAACAAGTTTATGAGCGGTTATACTAAACACACATATTGGTAATTCAAAATAGATTTGCAATGAATACAATACCAATAAGACTAGCGATTTCCCTTTCGATTCACAAAACAAGTTTATGAACTTACTTCCTTTAAACAAATGTAAAACATTGTTTCCTAGGATGGAATCTTCACTCATACCCATACATAATCACAATAGCATTCATACGAGTATGTCGATGTCTTATATAAAAAGTTTAATGGTTAAGCAATAAACCTCGTATTGTATTCCTTAATACTATGTCTAACTAGAGTATCATACACAGCTTCGCAGTTATGTTTTCAATATGCACGACTTGAAAGATACGTTAGGGAATGAAACAGTTCAAGTCAAATATTACTAACCTCAAGAGGAAGGATGATGTTGTCGTTGTAGCTCCATACTTATTCACATTCTTCAAGTCTTCATGTAATACTTGTAAGTCTCATATCCTAATACTTTCAAGCTAACCTATACGAAGTTGACTCTAGTATATAATCAAGCGACTCTTTAAATGAGTTTTGATTCACTAAAATATGACAACCAAACTTGACATACCAACGCTTAGTATGTTCAACCGAGCTATGCTCTAACAGGGGGAGAACCCGGTTGAGCTCAAAGGCCTTGACACGACATGCTCGCTTTATTTTCCTACCATTGATGTTCAATAAGCGGTAATTTGTTAGAAGCCCCTGATTGATAGCTGCTTCACCGGTACGACCACCAAGGAAGTTCAAACCAACTGATATCTCTCCGTTTACATCTACCTACTTCATCTTATTAATTTTGTTTTCGTCTGTCACCATCTAGTGCTTACCCCACAACAATGTTACTATTACGTGCTAAGCAGGGGACTTAATGTTGATGGTGGTTTTTAGTTTAGGGCGAAAACTGTAAAAGTTTGTCTAGCTGGCCCGGTGTCATAAATAGTAGACCTTGATATGTCCATATTCCGCAAGGATCCTGAAGAATATATTAAAATCTGATGAGTGCCTATGCCACTCTTCATATTGTATTGAAACTCAAGCTCCTAGATGAATTGTTCACTAGTATAGAGCCTAATTAGTATTTAATCTCCCGCCTGCATTATTCACTAATGTATGGCTTGCTGAGTATTTTTCTTATGCTATGTTCCCCAGTTGAACTCTTAATATTGACATGACATGACGATTAATGTTCGCTCGCAGCCGAGTAGCATGAATCTCCCGAAGTGTAAGGATTGAGATCTGCATGAAAGTACTTAATCGGAGGCACGCTGCGCTGCTCTAGGAGAATAAGATTGGTAATTTTGTGTCAGCGCACAGAATTCATCAGATTTGATTAATTTTGTGACAGCTCGCAAAATTCAATTTTTTAACCTAATTTTACCAATTTGAAAAAATTAGGTTTTTGCGGCCTGCGTAATATCTCGAACCCTATTGGTCGAGACCAGACCTAGGCAAGCTAGGAAATTAATCCACCATGGACTAGTAGGAGCAAAATCCTGCCAAAAGTCGAAAAACAAGAAATAAAGAGGAATTGCGGCACATAAAGGCAGCAGCAAAAGGGACGCGGCCGCACCACTTCGCCGGCCGGTTCGTCCAAGTTTGTGCCTCCGTACCATCGGCCGGCCATTCCCATATTGTTGCCTGCCGGTCCCTCTTTCCCACCGACCAATCAAATCGCTCTAAATGCGCAGCCTACAATTTTAATTAAAGTTGGAAGTTGGCTGGTTGACACACCTAATTCCTTAAGGAATCGAATATATGCTGCCCATGTTAGTCTCAAAACGATCTTGGTCGTCCAACTTGGATATTCAAATCGACCGGCCCAGATCCAATTTTAGTCGGCCAATGAAGTGCCAGTATGCTCACCGGCGGCTTGCCTTCAGCCCTGGCTAATTGAATTGCTCACAACCAGCAATTAACGCCTCCAATCATTAGCCCAAAGTAGGTTGGCCACACGGCCTCGAAACCGCGAGGTCGACCAACGACAGTATATAACTGCCACAAAGCAATCTCGGCCGTCCAACTTCGCTAACCGAATCGACCGGCCAATATCTAATTTCAAGCAACTGGCAAGGAGCGATCATGTTCACGGGCGACTCAACAATAGCCCCGACCAATCGAATTGCTTCAAATACGCCAGAAATGCCACAAACCGATCAGCCAAAGTGCGCCAGTCACACGACTTTAAAAACCTTTGAATTGAATCAACGACAGTATGCAACTGCCGCAAATCATCTCAGCCATCCAACTTGGCTAGCCAAGTTGACCGGCTTAGATTTAATTCTGGGCGACTAATAAGGCATTGTCGTGCTCACCGGCCGCCACTCTTCCATGAGAGCCGATCGACCTTCCCTCAGCTTGCCCAAGCGACCCCTGGCAGCTGCTCGAAGATGGCTAGCCGCGCACCTCTTAAGACATTAGATTCCGTGACCAACCAAGACGTGCTCTATACAACGATGCTTCATGAGCATCTATTATTTCGAGTTAAATATCGATTTCATGAATAACCTATTTATTCAACTTAAGAGCATCACATGCTATTTCTTGTGGCAAGTCTCACAACTCGACTTGTCACATATAACTGCCCGCCATTTTAGCTTGCGCGTGATTGGTCAGAATAATAGGTCTCGCAGGCAAGACCCACTCAGTAGCGTGCTGCATATTTTTCTACAAAATACTCGAGACATCAAACATGTCACAAACTTGGGGATGTTTATCAGGGTATTGGTATGGCGGTTTACAGCGTGCGGCATGCAACACGTCCATTATGAGAAAGTGTTAGGAATGGCGAACATTTAGTGGCAGCAGAGATATAGTGGGTGTAACCGACCGTTCTTCTCCTCATAATAGGGACGTGGTTTTCAACATTTTACATGATCCCCACTTCTCCATCACTCAACTACTTCCACTTCCTATGAGATCAGGGTGCGTTCAACTATGACTTGTATAAATAGGCTTTCAACCTATTTCAACAAACAAGTATTACCAACACAAGTATCCAGAAAACATAAAAAGAACTGATAGCTTACATTTCGCAAGCAAGTTCAACATTCTGATACAAGTAATAAACAACCACACCTTCAGAGTTAACCATTCTGATCTCAACACCTTCTTCTCTTCCCTCCCTAGGATCAACCCTCTCCTTCATTTTGTGACCGAAGCAAGACTGGAACGGCCATTTCTTGGTTTAGGCCAGGATTGTACAGATTGATCTCTCGAATCTAAAGTACTCCCATGCAGTGCATTTGTTTAGGGTTTAGATTCGTTTCTCGGCGGCATACCCAAATTTACCTTTTTCAGCAGAATTAGTTTTTGCCTCGAAACAACAGTTTAAGAACGACAGTTCTTAACAGTATATTGTTCTTCCTGTTCTTCTTCTCTGTAGCAGCAGAGAGATCTGCTCTGCAGCTCTTCTCATCACTCTGTAGCCTCCCCCCAATCACTCGACAACCCCTCATTATCACCCCAACAACCTATTTATACTCGACAGCCTCCAAATCTTCTCGGTTTAATGTTAGAATATCTTCTCTTTACTCTTACAGAGATAATCGATATTTCTTACTCGTTGAACTTCTTCACGTGTTTGTTTACAGCTAAAACAAACTCCAGCACATGGAATACGCTTCTAAAACTGAGACAATCTCTTGTCAGGCTGTGACTTCAACAAATAAACCCAATCAAACCCGTGATTACCTCACTTCCTGTTTTGTTGGAAATCCATGTTGCAGCCCTATTTTCTCGAGTCCAATTGACGTACCATCCCTGTTTAATCAAAAACAGGATATTTCCAAATAAAATCCACGAGGAAATCTCATGAAATCGCCTCCAAATCCGTTCCAGAATATTACGCAGATGAAGATGGTTATTTTCCTGCCAAAAATGATTCTCTCGTGAGGAAGATGGGTGTCCCCATATTCCAGGTGTGGGGGTGCGAATAACAGCTAGGGTACCCCTTATCAAATAAGGTGCCCCTTCTCCAAAATGGGGGTCCCTTTAGTAGATATTCTTGGGTACCTTCAATAAATTTTACGGGTGCCAATAACATTTTTCCGGGGCGTCTCCAACATTCTTACGGGGTGCCTGTAGTACATCTTCTAGGTGCCTTTTGTAATTTTCTCCCGGGGGTGCAAAAACCACTTTTCGAGCAACTTTTTCCATAAAGTGTATTTATTCAAAAACACCTACAAACACATAGAAAAGCCAAATAAGAACAAAATCGAGCACTATCAATATATACGATTGAGATCATATCAGACATAAAAATGTGTCTATCAAATACGCCCAAACTTATTAGTTGCTAGTCCTCGAGAAAATCTAATCTAGAAATAAAATCCCAACTCACTGTCGCAGGCAACATGGTTGCACTTAGCGTGTGCAACAAGCCTTTGAACCCCTAGTTGTCCCTAGTGGTCGAGTTTTGTCTCGGGAGGGTTTACAAGAGGTGTACCCACAAAACCTTGACTTATAATTGGTCACAAGTATCCAAAGAGCTATGAGGACATACATATTCTCAACCTATCGCCAAGTAACTAGAATGCCATAGAAATTAAAGGTATCCGCTCTATATCTGAATAAAGAAAAGGGGAGACACATCTGTTATACTGCGAGATAAAGAGATATCCACTACACAGCTAGATAAACATTATGAGATATATCCTCTTTATAGTTGGATAATATTGGGAGAGAGATAAAGATGAGAGGGACATCTGCTACACAACTGAACAAATTACGTGTGATGAGTTGAACCAGTGTTAGAAAGATCTTGTGCCAGATGGAAAGTGGACTAACAAAGCAACCAATATGCATCTCTCTTCGACTCTCTCATAGTGCTCAGTAGAAACAACGTCTTCTTCGGCTTCAACTGTTGATGATAACCTCTCGAACCTCGTAGAACCTTGACAATTAACTCTTCTCCTCAATTTGTTCTTGCTCGAAACTTATAGATTTCCCTTCCCCATAACCTTTATTGAAAAAGCTAACTGTAAAATTTAATTGCAATTTTTTTTTCTCTCTTTTTTTATTTTTATTTGAATATATATTCTTTTCTTTTCTTTTTTATTCAATTTCTTTTTTCACTACAAAAATAAGGAAACTAATATTTACATGGCCATGAGAGAAGGACTTTAGCACTTGAATTTTTGCAACTTGTAATGTCTTGGTATCATGAACTTCAACAACTTACATCGTTTGATCTTCGCTCTTGTAACTTCTTGTAACTAAGTTTTCAACTTTGATTTTGAATTCTGCTTTTCTTTTTATTGTTACTTATAAACCTTAAACGTCTTCAACTTTCTTCATAGATTTTGATGTCGCTCCGCTTGTTGATTATGATAAGTTTCCACTGAGAGAGAGTCGTAATCCAGTAACTAAGACTACATTGTGAGGTTGCTTTGTCTTTCTGGCATTTCATTTTGACTAATTGCCTTTCCATCATGGATGGTTAAGTCCATCATGATTACCCTCTAAAAGGTAAATTTTCTCTCCTGAGTGTCAATGATTTCTCAATAATGTATTTTTTTCTAATGTCTCACTAGAATGTTATTCCTAGCAATTCGAATTTCCATCTTTTCAGTGAGAAACAGTATGTAAACTTACCTAACCGAATACTATGTGACACTAAAAGTTTCAAAAAAATGCAACTAAAAGTTTCTCCCATACCCCCAAACTTAAATCTAACATTGTCCTTAATGTTCTAAAGATAAAATTAAAAACATGAATAAGGAAAACTATTACCACTTGAAGGAAAAGAGAAAGGAAAGATATTACCGTGTCGCATGAGCATGGGTTACCTCCCAAGAAGTGTTAAGTTTAAAGTCTTCATCCAGACATTAGAAGAGATCAGTCACCTCGTAGAATCATATAGCAGTAACCGGAATAGTTGTGGGTCATCTGAATCAAATAGTGCTACCCAATAGAAGAGGAAACTGCAACAGACCAAGAAGATACCAAACATACCCTTATCTAACTTTTTTTTTTAAGACAACTACATCTAGTTGTGGTTCAGGTTCAGGCTCTATAAAAGGGTCTAGATAAAATGTTTTCAAGGGCCGAATTTCCTCAAAGGTAAGATCCTGAAGGTCAGGTTGAAGAGTCTGGAAATACTTAACTAAGAACTTAGAAGCACATAATAATAACCTGAATAATTGGGGATCCTCTAAGTCAGTCAGATTTGACTCACACAGTTGACCACAGTAGTGGTTATTCTTAATCAAATGTGTCGACCCTAATCCCCTAAAGTAATTAGGTTTAGTCTCAAAACTTATTAACTGACACATCTGAAATTCATAAGTTCTCACAATTGGAAGAAAAGTTTCTGGTGGGAAAACAAATTCAACCTTGGTATCATAGCCTAGTTTAACCACATCAACCATAGGATGGGTTTCTAACAACTGAACTTCTTTATGGACATAACTAGGTTCAGGAAAACGTGCATGAAGATAATCTTGTAAAATGGTTGAGGCACAGATGTCAAGTTCTACGCGAGGGAACTTTCTGAGAGCTAAAGGTAAGGCACGCGGAGAATGATAATCACCCCCAAACTTAGAGTTTTCAGTGTCTCTAGATAGACTAGTCACAATTTCCATAATTTATAGGACATCAGATTCCTGAAAATGGTCAATTGGTTCTTCTAAGTTATAATGAGCATCCTCACTTTTCTCTACGAGTTTATCTTCTTATAAGACTAGTGTTTCTAACTCGCTAAACTTTAAAACAGTATTATCAGGGTAAACTCTTTCCTCTAAACCATCATCGAAATCATATAAAGGATTATCAGAGAAAGGTTTTAGTTAAGGATCATTAACTAAGGTGTTAATCATAGATACTTCCTCCAATTCACTTATAGGCACATCAAATAATGGATTATCCAACACATTGCAGACTAAAGGATCATGAACTGCATCGTCTAAAATGGTGGTATCGCTAGTCAAGTCCTCTTCCTTTAGGATAGGTGAATAATCATTAACATTATTGGGATTTGAACCATAAATAGTACTATTATTATGAAGCTCAACTAGAGTTACAATTTCCTGATCACTATACCTACATATGTATAATTCTTCATCAACACTATCCTGATAATCATTATAATAATATGAAAATGGTTGAACCTCATCTAAAGTAGTGTCTCCAATTCTATCCTCATCATCTTGATTATATGAATAAAAACTATCATTACTTTCAAGGGTGGTATTGGGAACACTATATTGGAAATTCAGATTATTTCGAGCAATTCTTTCGTTCGTCTCAGCTATCTGCTTGAGGGTATTTTCTAAAGAAGGTTCACTGATTATTGTAGTTCTTTCATCCATAACTACACTATTCATCTCAGCTAACTTCCCGAGGGACTCTTCTAAAGGAGGAATAGGAACAAAGGGATCATAAAAAGGACTACTTTTTAATAATTTGATTGTATCTTCCAAAGACGAAGAACTAGTACTATAATCTTCTTGCTCGAATGACCGATGCGCGTGTGGATAGTAATTGGGCTCCCCATGATATGACCCATAACCTTCAAAAGGTAGGCGTTCCAAACCACTATTCACACTATAGTCATAAAAAGAGTAATGTCCATATTGTTCAGTTGGATATTCATTGTAATGGCTACTATAATACCAGTTTGACATCCTAACTGCAAGGGAATTCTACACAAGCACAAACAAGGCTGACTCGACCAAAATAAGCCTATTTAATCTAGAAAACAAAAATCATGATGGCTCTCTTAGATTGTTTCTAGACCGGCTTCTATTCTTCCGAAAGGCAATTCGTTACAATTTTAGCAAACCTCTCTGGAATAGATCTCAATTGAAGTAAGTTAAATAGAGACAAGGGAAGATCAATGGAGCTTTGATACCCAGTGTTATAGCACTGCTCGGTCGAACTCACAAGGTTTCTATCTCAAGCATGTATGTCAAGTTTAGTTGTCAAAACTATAAGTCTTGATTTATAATCTACTTATAGTTGTGTCTCGGATTAGGATAGAATGTGTAGTTGAGCTTTAGACTTCACGGCGTTCATCGATTGAAGACGAAGAACTACTAAGGGGAGCTTATGGAACTTCATCAACAAAAGGTATGTGGAGACTTGGACTCATCTATCACTCAGAAGTCAATTTCTATTCTATCTCCTATTGAGACAAAATTCGTATAACTATATAGACTTTACATTATACACATTTGATATTTTGAGCACTCGCTTACACATTTATCGAAATATGTGTTGGTAAGATTTCGCTTTAACCAAGTTCATCTTTTATTCTTGACGAAAGTCAAAAGATGATCATGTGAAAATCGCCTGGTAACATCTTACATGATTTGTGTGAGACAGTCATTTGATGTAGACTCGGAATGTTTCGTATTAATCTATTGATCACTTGAAAATTTATTTGAAGTGAATAGTTTGTGTGAGACAGCTATTCCCGCCTTCTAAGAATGTTTCAATGATTAAAATGGAGTTTAGAACAATTAACCATTGATTGGATATAGAACAGTATGCGTATTTGTATGCTAACTGTTGCAAATTACTCCAAGTCCGGGAACCATAGTATGCATACCCGTATGTGTACTGGTTTAACAGTTAAAGTCCGGGTACTTAGTATGCATACCCGCATGCGTACTGGCATAACAGTTCAGGTACGGGAATTTAGTATACGTACCCGTTTGCATACTAATTCAACCGAGTTCGGTCCTGAACGACAGTATGCGTACCCGTTCGCATACTGGTGGACAAACCAAGTTCGGAACTCAAGGTATACGTACCCGTTTGCATACATGAGTGGGTTAAGTTCTAAACTCGGTTTATTCGTGAACAAATACATTTATATAATAAGGAATGCAATCTTTGCAAACCGTGGCTATAATGTTCATGAATTGATTCGAGTGAATCAAAATCGATTTTGCTTCAATTGTGTCTTGTATACTTCTATGAGAATATAAAAAATTGAACAACTCTATAACTAGTTTCATTTGAATCATTTGAACTAGTTGTGATTAAGATAAACAAGGTTGATAAGAAAGTGTTCATATGGCTAACTTCGGTTAAGTATTGTTGAGCCAACCATGTGTACACGTTTAGGTACAGTTACCCATATCTAAATGAAGGCACATTTTATTTGTGTATAACAAGCTAAGTTCAATCTAACGGTTGAAAGATATTAGCTTGAATCTAATCAGGTTTTCATCTAACGGTGAATATTGAATGCTTTGTTACCAAGGTAACATTGATTGCAAACCCTGATTTGAAGACTATATAAGGGAGAACTCTAGCAACTGGGAAATCTAATCCCCACACCTCTTGTGTGATACTAGTTGCGCTTAGAGTCGATTCTCCTTTAACCTAGGTTTTTCTAAAACCATTATAGGTTAACGACTTAAAGACTTCATTGGGATTCTGAAGCCAGACCCAACTATTTTCTTCGTAGTTGCGTGTTCTGATCTTACTTTGTTATATCGTATTGAGTACTATCTTCTCTAAGATTTGCTCGAGATTCAATCTTCGATAGGTAAGATAAAGAATAGTCACAAACATCTTCGCCTCATCATTTGTGATTCCATAATATCTTGTTCCGCTTTTATACGGTTAAGATCATTGTGAGGTGATTGATATTACTAGGCTGTTCTTCGGGAATATAAGTCTGGTGTATCAATTGGTCCCTGTTCACCTTGATTTATCAAAAGACGGAACAAAAACCCGTAGGTATTTCTGTGGGAGACAGAGTTATCTATTCAATAGACTTTTCTATGTGAGACAAATTTGTTTATCAAGTCTTCGACTTTGGATCGTAGCAACTCTTAGTTTTGGGTAAGATCGGCTAAGGGAATCAAGTGTGTAGAGTTCTACTGGGATTCAGAGGCGTAAGGAATGCGACTGTACCTTAATCAGTGTGAGATTGGTTAGGGCTCAACTACATTCCAGTCCGAAGTTAACTTGTAGTTGGCTAGAGTCTGTAGCGTCTTAATACAATGTGGTGTTCAAATCTGGACTAGGTCCCGGGGTTTTTCAGCATTTGCGGTTTCCTCGTTAACAAAATTTCTGGTGTCTATATTATTTCTTTTCCGCATTATATATGTGTATATTAACGAAATATCACAGGTTGTGCGTAGCTCAATCAATTAGATAATCTAACCTTTGGTTGTTGATATAAATTGATTGACACTTGAACATTTGTCTTTGGTACCGTTCAAGTTGTTTCCCATAATAATCAGGCTCGCGGATTTCTATCTGTTTGATTTGCTGGTTACATTGAGAAACATAAATATAACTCTTGGATGTATTTTCCTTGATTGAGTCTAACTGTCTAGTTGATTCTCTTGGAAGTATATTGGAGTTAGTCCATACAGATTGCCTAAACGAAATATTGGGTGTGGTTGTTAGACCCCCGCTTTTTCACCCAGTCCTCACTGGAAAAACATTTCCTTGGGTTACAAAGCAACCAATATGTCTTTTGAACGACTTTCCTATTAAGCTCGTTACCCTACACTCTCATTCTAGTCCAAATTTTAAGGCTTAGGTTCGCGTAGGTTACGTGTTTCTAAGGTGGGCAAGAAGGAAACGGTGATTAAATCCGAGTCCTTATCTTAATTTAGCCAGGCCTTGCCCTTTACTAGAAATTTAAAACCGTATTCAATTCCTCAACTTATATACATACAATATCGTCCAGTAAACCCGCTAACAAGGGATTCGCGGGTGCTTAGAATTCTTACCTCCCATTCCAGATGGGGGATGAACCGTTGAAGTCGACTCGTGCCACCGACTCCTATGTCAGTGTACGAACCCGAGGGGCCGAGACAGTATCGTAACTGTCGTCTTTCCCTGTGCAGTTTATATTTAAACTAACCCTTCCTTAGGGTTTTAAAATAAATAATGTCCAATGTACCAAAAATAAAAGTCAAAAAGTCAAAAAGTAAAAGATTACAAAAAAATAAAAACCTTAATTACAGTTTCTAAAAATAAAAAGAAATAAAATCTAATAAAAATAAAATAACAATTTACAAAATCTTCTTCTTCACTCCTTTTGGATTCCTTTTTTCTTTCCTTTTTGGGCTTTGCCTTTCTTTTCAACACTTTCTCTTACTTTTTTTTTTTTTTTTTAGTTTAGCTCCGAATCTGAAAGCAACCAGAAAAGACCAAAACGCATAAAAAGAACAAAAATAATAAAAATAAAAATAAAAATAAAACCTAAAAACAAATCTAAAAATAAGTCCACGTCGGCGATGTCAAAAATTAATAAGGTTTTGTACAGTGGTAAATAAGGTTGTCGTTCACTCAGACTTGATGAGATTGATTTTTAAGGCTTAATTAAAGAAAATAATAAAACTAGCAAAAATTTACAAAAAATGAGTAACAAGATGGAGGGACACTGGGACTCAGGATTTCACCAAACAACAATTTTATGCGGTTCAAATATCAAATCTAAACAATAATAGCTCATATGATAAAAATTCATTGACTCTAATTCATTGCCTAAAGTAGATTTCCAAAATAATGGATGTAAATCTAAAGCATGGGATATTTAACCCATCAATTGAAATGACAACCGTTCAATGAAAATCATAAATCCATTAAATAACAGTGCAAGTAATCATAATAAAATTAATATATATAATTACCGCATTCGTGAGATTTGGTTTCCTCCGTCGTCCCAGAAATGGGGTTTAGCTCCTCATAGTGAAAACACTCTCAAATGATTTTTTTTATTGCTCAAAAATGTTTACAATGGTGGAAAAAATGAGAAATAACATAAACCAGGAATTTGTAACGATTTTTGGACATTACAAATTCACCGTTTCAAGCTGTTATGAAGAACTATTGCTCTATAGTGTCGCAGAAGAACTGTCGTCTATGGATAGAAAAGGTGACAGTTTAAGAACGGCAGTTCTTAACAGTACATTGTTCTTCATGTTCTTCTTTTCTGCAACTCTTCTCTTCACTCCGTAGCCTCCCCAATCACTCGACAACCCCTCTTAATCACCCCAACAACCTATTTATACTCGACAACCTCCAAATCTTCTCGGTTCAATGTCGGAATATCTTCTCTTTACTCTTACGGAGATAATCGAGATTTCTTACTCTGTTTAACTTCTTCACGTGTTTGTTTACAGCTAAAACAAACTCCAGCACATGGAATACGCTTCTAAAACTGAGCCAAACTCTTCTCAGGCCGTGACTTCAACAAATAAACCCAATCAAACCCGTGATTACCTCACTTCCTTTTTTGTTGGAAATCCACGTTGCAACCCTATTTTCTTGAGTCCAATTGACGTACCATCCCTGTTTAATCAAAACATGATATTTCCAAATAAAATCCACGAGGAAATCTCGTGAAATCGCCTCTAAATCCGTTCCAGAATATTACGTAGATGAAGATGGTTATTTTCCCGCCAAAAATGATTCTCTCGTGAGGAAGATGGGTGTCCCCCTATTCCAGTTGTGGGGGGTGCGAATAACAGCTAGGGTGCCCCTAATCCGAAATGGGGGTCCTTTTAGTAGATATCCTAGGGTACCTTCAGTAAATTTTCCGGGTGCCAATAACATTTTTTCGGGGCGTCTCCAACATTCTTCCGGGGCGTCTGTAGTACATCTTCTGGGTGCCTTTTGTAATTTTCTCCCGGGGGTGCAAAAACCACTTTTCGAGCAACTTTTTCCACAAAGTGTATTTATTCAAAAACACCTACAAACACATAAAACAGCCAAATAAGAACAAAATCAAGCACTATCAATATATACAATTGAGATCATATCAGACACAAAAATGTGTCTATCAGAAAGTACCCTAATTAGGCGAAATCTCTTACGACCGCTTGTTTAAAGACTTCCGTGGGAGATCTACGAGTACCATTGGTGGGAAACTAGATAATTGCATTGTTATTTTAGTTTTCGATTATTGATTTGATTGAATAACGGTTGTTGT
The DNA here is from genome assembly GCA_023531105.1 of Papaver atlanticum. Lineage (NCBI taxonomy): Eukaryota > Viridiplantae > Streptophyta > Magnoliopsida > Ranunculales > Papaveraceae > Papaver > Papaver atlanticum. The sequence goes on along the minus strand of JAJJMB010014260.1, from coordinate 3,578,293 downwards.
AACTTTGATTGCACCTAGTTTGATTATTCTTGAGAGCCTTCTCTTCTGACATAAGGGTCACTCAAACAAGATCAAAGTATCGATGGGATCTTTAATACCATTTTCGGATCTAAAAACATCTTGTGATAATCCATTGTTAATAGACTTCGTTCTGTGCGTGATTGATCACAAGAGGATTCAAGTTGTGTTGTGCAGGTATTGAAAGAAATAGAAGATTTGAAGACGAAGAATTATTATTATTAGTTTTCGTATCTTGTGGATTTAGTGCACAAACCTTGATCGGCTGGGATCCAAATAGAATCGTGTTTATCTTTGATAGACTTGATTGACTAGTTCCGTGAGATCGGCATCACCTTATAGTTTCTCTTTGAGATCTATATTGATTGATTGCAAATATAGAGTTTGATTATTTCGGTAATCAAAGTATAGATTGATCTAACCAGACAAAGGGGTTTATTAGTTTAAACGGAAGAGTCATTATCAACAACTCACGTATCTTTATAGCAAAGATTGATTAGAGTGGTTGCTAAACAGATTCTTCCTTTGATGTTTGGAATAAGATCCAAATGACTTGCTATTCACGTGCATGACTCTCGAAGTCGAAGGCGCAGCCGCAGGGATACTGAGGAAACTAAGTACCTAGGGGTAGTCTACTTTGTCTCAACTATACGAAGTTGGTATTAGATTTGTATAACGGCTTAATTCTGAGAGTTTTCAAAACTTGACTAGGTCTCGGGGTTTTTCTGCATTTGCAGTTTCTTCGTTAACAAAATCTTGCTGTGCTATTTACTTTATTATTCTACATTATTATTGTTTTATTATAATTAAAGTAAATTGCACTTGTACGTTAATCCGTATCACTTGATATTGATCCTATAAAGTTTCAGTTTAATACTGTACCTATTATCAATTGAACACTTCGTTTTTGTATCGTCTCGATCTTGAATCCATAGTCAATCACACAAGTGATCTTGTTGTTGTATTGTCTCAATCTCGTATCCATAGACGATCACACGAAGTGTGTACCAAAGTTGTTATATTCTCTCGACTCTGTCCATAGAAGATCAGACCTTGTAAAAGACTTATAGGTTGATAAATAAAATATTGTGGTGTATTTGGGTACCCTCGTCTTTTCAATAGACTTTCAAGACTGTAGGTAACTTTGAATTCAAGCTAAGATAACTTGAGATTCAAGCAAACACTTTTTCAGTTCAGATGAAACTCTTGTAAGAATTGCATGTAAGCATGTGAGAAGTTTGTCTTAAAATTACATAGAAGAATATAAGGGTATTGGAACTGTGTACAATGATAGTTCATGGCAAGTTTCCCATATGAACGTATAAGCATAATTGTGTTCATTTAACACTCAAGAGTTAAATCATGATTCACCAACACAAAGTGACTTATTGATTAAAGATGTCTTAGAAGTGTTTATGAGAGTTGTATTAATGCCAAGCATATTCACGAAAATAGTTTGTGAGCATCTGCTTAATTCGTATTTGGTAGGTTTGTGTAGAGGTGCACATACCTATAGAGAAGTTCGTGAATTCAGGGTACCATGGTACACATACTGGGTATGTGTACCCTTAGAAGTTCACGAATTCAGGCCATTCGGGTATGCGTACTGGGTATGTGTACCTCCCCCTTTACAAATTTTCGTAACCTTAGGGTACGCGTATTGGGTATGCATACCTAACTATGTTCCGGAACTCAGTTGTGTACGCGTACTGGGTATGCGTACTTACCCTGTGTCCATATTTCAGTTGTTCTGAAAAAATATCTTTCATGTTTTGAAACATTCCCTACCGCCATAGATATGAAATATCATTGCTTAGGCAATTTACAAATGATCAACTTGAAACAAAAATAGTTTTGAACAATAAATTGTTCTTAGCTAAGGTTGCTAAGGATCTATAAACATCCATCGCTTGAATCATATTTCGAGATATTCACAAGACAAGCTTGACTAAAAACTTATTCTTTGCAATATGAAATCTACTAAAATCATGCGACATAGTCTTGTAAAGATATAATGGTAATGTCGTGAGTAAATAGGATGGTTCAGTTTTCACATACCTCTTTGTCGATAAAGTTCTCCAAATACCTTCATTTGATCTTCAATCTTCGAGGGTTATTCAGTGATGTATGATACTCAATTACCATACTATAATCCTAGTCTGATACTTGACTTTAGTATACTAGAAATTAAGATATAGTTTTATACATCTAACATTGACAACAAGCTTAAGATAGCAAAACTTGCTAGTTCGACTGAGCAGTGCTCTAATAAAATTTTTGAACTACATGACGAATTTAGGGTTTCTTTTGAGCATACAGTTAAATTGAAAAAAATTAGGCCGTTTTGATTATATCTGTTCAAAATTGATATGATTGGTGGTAGGGTTGTTAATATTTTTAGCGAAACTGAGATTTCTATCATGACTGAATGGAGAATTTTTACTTTGTTGATTGTGTATGCTTTGATTGGTTTGAGTTGTTTTGAGGCATTATCCGAAATACATGGCACAACAAGACATAGATTTAAGGATGAGTTGGCCGATCCACGAGTTTTCAAATTTCGGAGTAATTAAGAAAGTGTCAACGAGTATTACAAGATAATGGTGCAAAATAATATCACAACATGTTTGTGACCAATATGGTTTTTCAATGGTATTTGAATTTGGCTGCAAGAATGCGAGTCATGGATTATATGATATTATCTATGAGAGGTGGTGAAAGAAGAATAAAACTTTATATTTTCGTGAGTGTGAGATAGGTTTAACACTTTTGGATTTCTTTCGGTTTTCGAGTATTCCAAGTGGAGGAGATAAGAAAATTCTATCCAAAATAACATATATGAACTAAAAGAAGATGAAGATGTGGACAATATATTTTAGGGTGTGTTAATAACATTTACAATGGACAAAGGATAATAAAAAAAAAACCTCACGATTAATGAGACTCAAGCTCAAATACTATGTCGTTATATCACTAGTTATATTATATTGACAATAGAACCAGACATGGACAACACTCGGATTGCCGTGGAACTAACTAGAACGTCCTTTCTTTGGTATATCGGTCAATTCCTATTTGTATAAACTATCACAAGAGTTGATAAACGTTGGTGTAGAGTGTTGCATAATTTGGATGGTATTGGGACTTATGATTGGGGGACCTACCTTGGTAGTTTATACAAAATTTGTTGACATGTGGTTTTTATGCGAGTCAAAAGATATATATGGGATGTGGATGATTATGGATTTCTGTTACTACTAATGTTTTCATAATTGCCAACCAGTAATAACAAATTATTGAATGCCGACTTAGATTCTTACCCTGCCATTGATCTATTTAAAAAGGAAAATATTGATAAGAGGGTGCAAAGATATCTTCACAAATATTCAGTTAGTCAAGATCAAAATCAGTTTGACAAGAGAACTAATGGTATGGTAATTTGGCACTCTTGGGATCCAGATATTTTACACAGTCAAGCTTCTAATTCAAAATACTCGAAGAAAAAAATAAGAAAGAAAATCAAGCTTCTACTTCAACCTCTCCAACCACTTGGGGAAAATAAATTTCAAATTAAAAAACCCCAATGTAATTCCTTTTAGAAGAAATATTCATATGTACTTGTTTCGTTAAAAAGTGTTATCAACACAGTACTCGAATGGATATATGTAATTTAAGTTATTAATTAATAAAAAGTTTCTTTCTTTACGATTGGTTATTGTTTAAATCTTTTAAATGATCCACAGGGTACAAAATAAATATATTTTTATATTAAATCGTATCCGCAAATAATTGGTGTAACAAGATTGTGAGAAGATGCGGCTAACATAAAAATTATATTATAGGATCGTAAGGGAATTTTAGGTAAGAAAAGGTTAAACGAACGTTTTATGTTGCGCTTAATGATTGGGCGCGGATCCATTATGCCAAATGGTTGGGCGGGTATTCACATTTTCTGTAACAAATATTTTTCTTGCGCCAGAGCAATAAGAGCAAATGTGAAATTTATTTGCACCCAGATATTGGACACATCAAGCTTGATTCAAGTTCACGTTTTGGCAGTGGTGGACCCATAGGGGATCAAGTGGGGTTAGCAGACCCACTCAATTTTGATTTATGTGTACTAATAAGTTAAATTTTTTAGTATTTGACCCTACTGGCTTTTAAATTTTAATCTCCGACCCTAGATAAAGAAGATTTTGAGTTTGCCACTGCACTTGGGGTTTTGGCAACACTTTTGATCTTGAATTTTGAATGATCATAAAACTTAGCCTTAAGTATGAGTTTTAATTATGTTTTGGTCTAATTTCTACAATTTTCTTCCAATTTTAAATATGTTAATAGGGTGTTTTGATAAACTACAAAATATTATTTTCCATTTAGTTAAGTCGAAAATTCTGAATTTTGTTCGGGAACATAGTTTTTTTGATGACTTTTAGAGACCAAAAAATAAATAAAAAATAATAATGAAGCATGTCTTGGCTTATGACTTCTTGGATTGATTTAAGCTTTTGATATCCAAAAGCACAAAAGGATCAATATTCTTATAAAAATTGTCTTCTATATCAACAAGAGGCAGAAATGGGTGATCACTTATTTGTGCACTACACTTAGTCTGATGAAGTTTGGTATCACTTCAATCAAGTTTAGAGATATTTGGGAATGCAAACTTCCCTGTTCAATCTTTTTGAAGCTTAGATTAACTAAAAGTTCAATAAAAGACGCACAAAAGTGTGGAAAAAGCTTAAAGTGGCTTGACATATTTGGAAGGAGAGGAATGATAGAGTATTTAACATGATTTATAAAGGGGATACCACAATTAGCGGGAGTGATACCAGTTGAGCGATTTGACGGTCAGGATCCGTTAATATTTATTTGTCTTATATGAAATGGTATCACCCCCGAATAATACCGGTACCCCCTTTATAAATTGTGGTATTTAATGCAAGAAATATGGTTAGGTCGATCTTATTTTGGTTATGAAGCAATTTATTTTTCTTTTGTTAAATGACAATGGTACCTATGCAGACATTAATGCAAGGTCTATTTTGTCTAACTTAGTGACGATTTCTCTTGTAATTTAAGTATAGAACACTTCTGTAGGTTATATATATTTTCTTTTTAATATACTTTTTTTTCAAAGAAATAATTAATGCAAAACAAATCAACATGACTGCTACAAAGAGCTACCAAGTTCCATGGGATAACTCTAGATTGTGAGGTAACCAAGAACTTATTTTGGAGGAGATAAATTTTTATGGAAAAAGTTTGTGCATACACTTGTTGTCCGATTTATTTTTAGAATTTCATCGACTTTTTGGTACCACTAAAACGCCAATCGACTAATAAATTACCTTCAGTTGAGATTAGATATAGTAAATTATATCATTGAAACAAAAATCTAGTTTTTTGCAGTAGAATTATAGGAAAAGAGAAAGAGACGGAGGCATAAAAGAGATTTCTATTGATAAGGGATCAAATCCGCACATCTATGGGCCGTAGGCCCTACAACACCCCCCCTTGTGCGGTCCAATAGAACTTCATATGCAGTGCTTCACATACAGTGCTTTGAATGTAGTTCTTCAAATGTCGTCCTCTCCTTGATGACTTGCGCCGAAATCAATTGCCTCATTAAAACTTTGACAAGGAAAAACCCAGTGGGACAAAACCTTGGTACAACTCTTCACATGTAGTACTTCACATGTTGTCTCGTACTTTACATGTAGTTCATCTCATGCAATATGATCTTCAAAGATCGGCGAGTCTAAGTTAATTGCCTCGTTAAAACTTCGTCAGGGAAACCCATAGGGACAAAACCTGAACTAAAGAAAAAAAGTACAATATTAAGCAAACTTAGCACATAGTTAGACTCGAATATGTTTCCTCATTAAAACCTTGACAAGGAAAACCCAGTGGGATAAAACCTCGACGAAGGGAAAAGAGTACAACGTGACAGATGCAAGTAAAGGTGATCTGTTGCAGATGATCACTTTGCTCCGTTGAAGTTGACTAGTTGCTTCACAACTCCTAAGGAAGAAAATCCTCTTGGGAAAGACAATAGCCTTAGCTGGGAAATTACATTCTCGGTGTTTGTTGTTGTCTCATTAAAAACCTTGCCGAGTAACAAAACCATGTAGGAAAAAGCAACCTCGGTGAAGGAAAATATTTCATCACACTATTAGATGCAATTTTCATTAGTCTAATGCAGTCATAAGAAGTTTATCTATCACACTTTACTTTGGTGACTTGAATGTTTATTAGACCTTGTTGTTGATTCTGGAAGTTACGTTGCTTAAAAGACTATCGCGTTTCATTTCTTTGTTTCAGATATTTTCAGTAATATCAACGCTATCTTTATGTCTTCAACGTTCAACATACTTGATGCTTTTAGTGTTGTCTCGCTAAAAACCTTGTCGAGTAACAAAACCCTTTGGGAAAAACTATTCTCGATCGAAGGGAAAAAGAGTACGACACAGCTTCAATTTCGAAGTAAATTATGTCGACATCATATCCTTGGATCCTCCCCCTGATGTCGGCATCTCCCCCTGATTACTTTCAGAGTTGTTCCAGACTGTTCCTTTAGTCATGTAGTTTTCGAAACTGAATATTGGTAATGACCTAGAAAATAGTCTACCGTATCTCCCCCTGATTACTTTCGTTGGAGAAGAGATTATTGTTCCTTTATAATCAACAACTTTTGGATTGCACTTTCATTAGCATTCCTTTTAATGTCTTTGCAGGGATAAAACACATTTATGTCAATGGTGACTTTTAAGTACATGATAACATTCACTATACCATTCCAATGACGTTGCGTTGGCGCTGAGCTATATCTAGCTAACAAGTTCCCTGAGGATGTAAAATTTAATCGAGTATATTACTATACTAAGTACAACAATGCGTATATTGTACTTAGATATGGGAATTCCATCCCCAACACATCTTCGTCATCTTCCTTTAGACGAAATGGTCACTTACTTACATTTGAACCTCGACTAATCATAGGAGTGCTATTAGGATGCATGTCTTTATTAAATTGCCTGAAAACTTTAGACATATGCAAACTGGTGGAATAATATACCACAAGCTCAGTATTCGGTCGAGCTTTCCCCAGATTTTTCATCTCAAATTCGGATTTCAAATAGCTTTTAAGGTCTCTTATTATATCAAGAGTACCCATCATGTCTGTACCATCGACATAGATAGCTACAATTCCAAATCAGGAACTTTCTTGTGAATACGCAAGGAAAAATAACTTACTTGTTTATCCCCTTCAAATCAAATAGCCACTTAGACGGGTATACCACATCCGCCTGATTGCTTCTATCTATAAGTGAGCGTTCTATCTAACTGTAAACGCACTATGTGGTTTAGAGTCACTTGATTTGGGTAACAAACGGCTATCAAGTATTTTTGTAAATATCTTCTATCTCTTGATTCTTTCAGAGATACGTAATAACCACATACATATGCTTCATTTCAGGTCCTTTTGAAATTACCAAGCTAACTAAGTAGCGGAACGCTATAACGTTCATTACAAGAGGACAATTCCAGGGCTTTGTGAGAAACCTTGCGCCACAAGGCGAGTCTTGATACTTTGAGACTTCATTCTTCTCACCATGCTCTATGACAAATAATCATGTATGTCCCATAGGATTTACACTTGGTTGGTTAGCACTACCACACCAAATACCCGTATATTTGCCAAAGAACTAAGTTCTACCTGGATTGCGTAGGCCAAATATGCTATTTATTTGAAATTAATCAAAGTAAAGCATGGTTCGATCTCATTGTGCTATACTTCTGGAGCAACTATTTATGGATTATATCATCACTGCGCACGCATGATCCTTCCATTGACTCATGTGCATTCTCATAATCCGTCAGGATTTCATTGTTCTCTATAATCATTTAAAACTTCGGAGCGTCCTCCAGTTTGATTCATGGACATATTCAGAGACAATCTTATGAGATGATTTCTGATGATATAAATAAGTTGTGCCTTACTCACATACTTCCTTTCTAGGTGGGGATTGATCGAACCAAGTGGTCTTTCAAACTTCCTTTATGGAGCCACGTCCTCAACCACACTTCCACTGAGTGTAGTTATAACACCTTAGTCTATGGTGTATATCCCTTATTGAGGATTTGTAACCTTGCAGGTAGGTTTGCAGTTGGTATGTGTGATCTCATCACTTTAGCAACATCAGTGTACATTCTGAAAATCGAATATTCTTTATCACTTCACATTTACATTTGTGGATTACAAGAATCAATATGAGACATAGTGGGAACACACCACGAAAATTCCTATCATTCCCTTAGAAAGTACTTTTTCTTATCTCCCCCTAACGATGGGAAGACTGTCTCGTTAAAATGACAACCCGCAAATCTAGAGGTAAGAGATCTCCTGCCAAAAGTTTTAAAATGCGGATAATTGTTGGTAACTCATTTCCAACATAAATACTTAACAGTTTTGAAGACCCATCATAGTACGATTGTGCAGTCGTAATGGCACATAAATAGTGCAACCAAAAATGCGTAAGAACACGAATGTCTGGCTTAAATCCAGTTACCAACTGGTACGCAGAAAAGGTTGACTAATATTGGGTTCGAAAACGAATTAAGTAAAGATGCGTTAATATTGCATATTCCCCAAGCAGTTAAGGTAGGTTTGTACGCATAACCATGCCTTAGGCACCATCTATAACTTTTGATGATAGCCTTTTGCGATACAATGGGGTATAGGATGCTTTGCATTGATCATATTAAACATGCAATAACCATCAAGTCCTTTTGATGTACATTCTCTAGCATATACAAGGGGTGGTGAGCCCTTACATGTAAAATATGTGCTAGTAGTTTTCCAAACTCAAATTTCTTGGGACCTACAACTAGTTCAAAATGTCAAAACATTCACCAGAGCCATAGGTCACTTTAATGTCCGCATTCTGCATGAACATTTTTCTAAATTTCACATCGTTTTCTTTGTAATATGGAATTTTTACCATTTGCATCTTAGGATGGTCTCAATCCTGTTTTACTAAAGAAAGACTTTGTAAGATGAGTGCCATGCTTTCTTACTCGTAAAGTATAATTGGGAGAGGCAGTGCAAATCTAGTAACTTTAGAAATCACTGATTGTGATAGATGTCGTAACTTCAGATTCTATTAGTTTATTGTCTGGTATACTCAAATAAAGTGATGCTCGTGTTAGTACTTTCAAAACGGAACATCGTGTCACAACCAATGTGCCTTATGGTTATGTCAAAGTATTTATGAATCAATCCAAATCAGTTCGTTGTTAGGGTTAATATGGATTCAGTAATTCAAGTTCTAGTGATTTACAATTCACTAGATTGACACATTAATTTTCTATGAATATGCTTCCTTCCACATTCATTAGAAATAATTTATAGATGCAATCAACTCCATTATCACTGTAAGTTTACAAAAAAATAGGTAATAGTTCACGCATGAACACCCTTTGCACTTAACAAGATGTGATTATCCCTTAGTACATACAGAGCTTAGACATTGAGTCTTGAGAGATTTAATAAGTGGTGTGGCCTTATTACATAACAAAAGTCGGATTCAACTCAATTACTTTAGAATTAATATATGTTACGTTTCATCCAGATATATCTCAAGTGCTTTAGAGAATTTATGTCTCGTGAGAATGATGTACTTTTCATTCCATAAGCGCAGATATTGGATCTAGTTCAATTAAATAATCAATTGGCCAGGTAAAGATCGTCTTGTGATTTAAGTTGATGTCTAAATGATGTTTAAAGCATGATCTCCTCTAGAAATTGGTTGCTACTATGATACACACATTCAATTTCCCAACACCTATAACCATGTGCATTTCCAACTCTTTCATTTATGATGGGAGCTAGAATTACATTTTAGTTGATCCCATGTTCGGTTGAAACCTGTACTTTGGTGTCATTACTGTTGGGAAAAAAAATACATCTTTGTCTCATGTAATATATGTCCCTTTTCACATGCTTTATATGAGTCAGTACGTCTATCTTTCCATTTTCAACAGGCCAAGAGAATCTCACTACACATGTCAACCACTTACTTTAGGTTGAATAGATTACAAAAGATAGTTCTCTTGTTGTTATACTTTAACATATACTAGTTCATTAGTATCATGGATAAAGTATAGAAATGGAAATTTTCTGACACATATCACCTTTTGTAAGTTCTTCCACAAAATTGGAATACATGTGATTTTAATTGCAATGTATCTTTTGAAAATATCGACTCTTTAATAGTCGAGCCAGTGGATTACATCCCACAGAACATTTCAAATTTTGGGCAGAAAATATCAAATTCACAATAATGGTGCTCAAGTACTTTTAAACCCCAAATAAATACATTGGAATTGAGTTGGTACAACCAATTGAACAAAAGACACCATTCAACTAAAGCCAATATCACATTCAAGAGAACAAAATAGTATTAAGACCAAAATTCTTAATGATCAATACCAACAATCATATTTTAAATTGACCATTTATATGATGTGGACTTATCATAAGACAAAAATAAATAAAACTAGGCATATTCTAAAAACAAATAAATAAGTCTAGCAAGTATTCAATGTAAAAACCCACGATATAGTTACATACCTCATATTTTGGTTCCCACTGTATATGCACAAAACCGGAACACCCTTGATCACGCACAACCCAAAAACACAAAACCGGAACATGACAGATATGACCGAACCGGGTGAACCAGACCGAACTGGGTAAACCGAACCGGACCGAACCAGACATTTCTCTTTCTCCCATAACAGAAAACTCTTCGTCTTTCACAGCCGACACATTCTCTCGTTCTCCACGGACAGATAGGGTTTTCTTCCCCATATTTTCCCCCGATCTAAATCTAGATCCGCAAGCAAATCCCAAATTACAAACCATTAGATTAAGAATTAAGATTGCATTAATCAAAGTAATACCTAAGCTTAATTAATTATAATTAGTACAAACACAGTACCCCAAAATAACAATCAAAGTAATTTCTGATTACAAACGATTAAATCAAAATAATCCCTAATTCCTAATTAAATCAATTTTCGCCTAATTCCTGATTAAATCAATTTTCGCCGCAGATTGAAAATACCCAATGTATATGCCAAAATCAAGAACAGTGAAAATAAAAAAAAAAATATAGGAGAAAAAGTAGATCCAACTTAGCTGATTTGATTCCAGCAATTTTAACATTAGCTTGACGATAATCCATATGTAGGAAAAAAAATCAACCAAAATCCAATATAGCTCTGTGGTATAGCTTCGTGCATGATAACGTTTTGCAGTAGAATTATAGGAAAAGAGAAAGAGATAGAGGCATAGAAGAGATTTCTATTGATAAAGGATCAACGCCACACATCTATGGACCGTAGGCCCTACAACATAGTTTTATTTTTATACTAAATCAAATGAAAATAAAAATATCTAGATTGTGAGGTAACAAATATCTAGTTTTATATACATATCGAAATAAAACATAATGCCTTGAATTTTGAAAATTTGGTTTGAATTTATTGTTACAACATAACATTTAATGTTCTTTAAGTTTAAGTTTTTTAATAATAAATTACAAAAAAAAGCATGGTTTTTTATCTCTTTGTACTTTGCTTTTTAAAATTTCTTGTGTCTTCCAAGTGAAAGTGATAAAATAATAAGGATTTCTTTTTAGCTTTGTATCATTAAACGCTTTACTCTGATTTTAGTAGAAATTAAAATTTATAATTTTACCATCACATTTTTGCGCCATACGTTTAGAAACTTGAGAATCTCTTGACACTTAATTAGAATATTTGATCTTACCACAAAAACAAGAAAGATACATTACAGTCATAATACCTAGTAACTGGCTCATTATCCCCTTCTACTATAACCTTCTTGAAGTGGAGCTTCTTGATCCAATTTAGAGCTTTCAAAAGAATAAGAGATTTACGTCTCTGGCTCTGCTGAGAAGGCCATTACTGCAAAGAATTTTACTGCAGAGTCACGAATAACCAAGGAAAAACTTGCATTAGATCTTTCAGAAGTGTAAAAAACATTTGTATTCATTTTTACCCAATTTTATAAGGGAGTCTACCAAGTTTCATAATGTTTAATATGATGCTTGTTATGAGTGCTAGTATTAAAGGATATATGGTTTAAATAGCTCTTAATCCAGTGAATAATAAGGTTTGGTTCATTTTTTAACAAGGAGGCATCAAAGTTAATTTTCAAAGTGTCGCCAATCTCACCAGATTTTGGCTTGATATTGTTGCTGCTGACAACCATTGTTTTTTGGATTCAACTTAACAAGAGTAAACTTCTAAACTTCTTAGGTATTTCCAAATAGACACAATTTCCTGATGATGAGCTTCAAGACACTAGACTCTTGGACATTGACTTGTAACAGTTAGCAATAAAAGAAAGTGAACCGCAATCAATATGCCAAAGAATGCAAGCAACAATGTTAGCAATATGCTTATTATTGGCTTCTAAATAGCTTAAATTAGAGAACCAAGAACCAATCCATTCCTGAAGAAAACTATGAGTAGGTTTATAATGACGCAAGTAGAAATTCCAAACCAAATAATGTCTTCATAATGACAACTCATAAGCAAATAAAAGATAGTTTCTTCTTCTTGATTGCATAGTGGACGCAAGTTGTTGATATTTTGAATGAATTGACTCATTCTCTTATTGAATAATATGATCATTCTCTTTTTACTTTCTCCTTTTGAGAAGATATAACTTGTCGCTTTAAGTCAAAATCTACCTTCGTGACCCAAATTTCACCTTGTAACTAAAGATCTACCTGCTAATAATTTGCATTGTAACCCAAAATTTATTTACAAAATCCATTTTGTGATCCAAAATTAACACTAACTGAAAAAGCAGGGGTACAACAACCACACCTAACAATTCGTTTGGCAATCTGAGAGGACTTAATGCAATACACTTTCTAGAGAATCAACTAGACAGTCAGACTCAATCTAGAGAAAAGTATATATAAGAGTTTATATCTCTATCTCTCAATTCAATCTGCAATCAGCAAATAGGAAATTGCGAGCCCGATTGAGTATAAGAGAAATAACTTGAACGGTACGAAAGACCAATGTTCATGGATCAATCAATTTCAATCAACAACCAAAGGTTGGATTTCCTAATTGATCGATACAATGCACAACCAGTGATATTTAAATTATATAACAAAATATAATGCGGAAAAGAAATAACACAGACACCAGGATTTTGTTAACGAGGAAACCGCAAATGTAGAAAAACCCCGAGACCTAGTCCGGCTTTGAACACCACACTGTATTAAGCCGCTACAGACACTAGCCTACTACTAATGAACTTCGGACTGGACTGTAGTTGAACCCTAATCAATCTTACACTGATTTAAGGTACAGTTAAGTTCCTTACGTCTCTGATCCCAGTAGGATACTATGCACTTGATTCCGTTAGCTGATCTCACCCACAACCAAGAGTTGCTACGACCCAAAGTCGAAGACTTGATAAAAAAATCTGTCTAACACAGAAAAGTCTATTGGAATAGATAAATCTGTCTCCCACAGAAATACCTATGAGTTTTTGTTCCGTCTTTTGATAAATCAAGGTGAACAGGAACCAATTGATAAACCAGTCTTATATTCCCGAAGAACAGCCTAGTATTATCAATCACCTCACAATAATCTTAATCGATTAACGAAACAAGATATTGTGGAATCACAAACGATGAGACGAAGGTGTTTTTGATTACTTTTCTATCTTGCCTATCGGAGATATAAATCTCAAGCCAATCTTACGATTGCACTCATACACGATAGAAACAGCAAGATCAGATCACGCAACTACAGAGAAAATAGTTGGGTCTGGCTTCACAATCCCAATGAAGTCTTTAAGTCGTTAACCTACGGGGTCTCGTGAGAAACCTAAGGTTAAAGGAGAATCGACTCTAGCTATGCAACTAGTAACACACAGAAGTGTGGGGATTAGGTTTTCCAGTTGCTAGAGTTCTCCTTTATATAGTTTTCAAATTAGGGTTTGCAATCTAAGTTACCCTGGTAACAAGGCATTCAATATTCACCGTTAGATGAAAAACCTGATTCAACCAAGCTAATACCTTTCAACCATTAGATCTAACTTAGCTTGTTACACACAAATGAAATGTACCCTCATTTAGGTTTATGTAACCGTACCTAAACGTGTACACCATGTTGGCTCAACAATAGTTAACCGAAGTTAGCCATATGATCACTCTCATATCAACCTTGTTCATCTTAACCATAACTAGTTCAAATGACTCAAATGAAACTAGTTAAAGAGTTGTTCAATTGTTATATTCTCATAGAAGTATACAAGAACACAATTAAAGCAAAATCGGTTTGATTCACTCGAATCAATTCATGAACATTATAGCCACGGTTTGCAAAGATTGCATTCCTTATTATATAAATGTTTAAGTTCATGTACACAACCGATTTTAGAACTTTAACCTTCAAGTATGCAAACGGGTACGCATACTTGAAATACCCGAACCAAGATTAGGTTTCGCCAGTACGCAAACGGGTACGCGTACTTCCAATCCCAGCAGAAATATTCGGACATGAACCATACGTCAGTACGCGAACAGGTGCGCATACTTAGGTTCCCGGATTTCTCAAGCCAACAGGTACGCATACGGGTACGCATACTATGGTTCCCGGACATGGATTACATATGTGCAAGAGTACACAACATGTCATATCCAATAATGGTTAAGTGTTCTAAACTCTTATTTCAATCATTGAAACTTTCTTTGAGGATGACAATAGCCGTTTTCACACACTATTAGCATCAAAGCAATTTTCAAGTTATTGAAATAATCATAACGAAACATTCCAAGTCTACACCAAATGATTGTATCACACAAACCATGTTAGATGTTACTCGGAAATTTTCACATGATCATCTTTTGACTTGCGTCAAGAATATAAGATGAACTTGGTCGAAGCGAAAGCTTTCCAACACATATTTCGAGAAATATGTAAGCGAGTTAAACTCAGCTCGAAATCTCAAATGTGTATAATAGAAAACTATATTGTAACACGACTGATGTCTCAATATAGGAGATATAGTAGAAATAGACTTTCCAAGTGATATATGAGTTTCAGTCTCCACATACCTTTTGTTGATGAAGTTCCACAAGCTCTCCTTAGTAGTTCTTCGACTTCAAATGATGAACGCCGTGAAGTGTAAGGCTCAACTACACAATCTATGTCCTAGTCCGAGACATCTATAAGTAGACTAGAATCAAGACTTATAGATTTGATCACTAACATTGACAAACATGCTTGAGATAGCAACACATGCGAGTTCGACCGAGAAGTGTTCTAACACTAATGACCCTAAAGTTTTTGCATGACCCAAAATTTGCAGAGGATTTAAATGTGCCTCATGATTTAAAGATTTCGCTACAAAATCTACACTTAATATCCACAAATTTTGCATCGCGACTTAATTTTTCCCAAATATGCAATTCATTCAAAAATGTGACCTTTCGTGACCCACAATCTGCCACTATGATAATTCTTCCATAAAAAAGTTTGCCCCGTGACCTGGTTTGACTCTATGAATTTTAAGGATAATATCATGAACCCTTTGACAAAAGGTTTTGATTTTATCGAAGGGATGTGACTTAAGCTTCATAAAATAAAATTATCATGAAGGACACTCAATCTTGCTGAATGGAGATCCCAAGATCAAGGTTCAATGAGACAACTAATTTGGGTAAGCATTATAAAAAAAAATCATTATATGTCTCTCACTGTCGCATATTGATGTGATAGTGCGACTGCATGCATGCATGCGAAGGATGATTTTTTAGAAGTCTTGCTTAGTGAGTTCTACAATTTCATTTTAAAGTGGGATGTAGCATGGAACTCTTGATAGACTTATTTATCTGAATGTAGGAAGTATAACCTCATCCTATAAGAATAAGAGTGAACTCTTTAGAGCAACCACGAGAAACGAGATACTCATATGGGCCAAATGGGCGCAATAACATGAACTTGGCAGCGCCCCTAAAGCAGTGTTCTGAAACACGAACCGGCCGGTCGGACCGGTGACTCGATCATTTTTCCGGTCTGGTTCAACACTGACACAGTGTTTTTATAAAAACCGCTCTATTTCTTATGAACCGGGTGACTCGGGTGGTCTAACCAATGAACCTCCGAACCCAGACCGGTCCTAACTGGTTTGACTAAGCAATGTCTCAAGTCCAGAAGAAAAAAATGATTTATTTGTGAATCTTCAACCAAGGAACCAAACATTTAACTAAACCATTCGGACATTCAATCAAGCTGCATTAATCATCCATATTTCCATTAACCAACAGGAAGAAAGATTTTATCAATAATTCTTCAATTTGTCTCTGTTGTAAATCTTCCATAAAACCCAAATCTTATATATTTGTAGCGGGTGTGATTAGAGGGAAGATGTACATGGAGCATATCTTCAATTTCTCCATGTTATAAATCTTCTAGTAAGCATCGTTTGAAACCTATTAACCCATTACGAATGAGACATAAAACCCATGATGGAGGAAAAGATAGATTTTGTTAAAAAATTAAAAGAGAGGACCTTCTCTTCATCTTTACTTTGTTGTAGCTCTGTTAGTTTCATATTCAAGTCATGGCTATAACTAACACTGAGGGAGATAGTTTAACTTCTTATGTCTTCGTGGCTTCCTTAGCCTGCTAACTTCTTATGTCTTCTTATATATATTTAACCCAGTGACCCGGTTGAACCACTGGTCAAACCAGTTTTGCCGGTTCGATGACCGGGCCAGTTTTCAGAACATTGCCCTACGAAGATATCATGAGTGGAAGTTATTGATGAACCACATCAAACATCGGGCAGTTCAAGACTTGGCGTTCATCGCCTAATAAAAAGTCCGGTGATTTCTTACTAAGCAAAGGTTAAATCCTACCGACACCTCTGCCTACAGTAGAATTTCCCATCTTTGATTTTTGTTTATATCGAGATTTCATTCATGTAGAGGATTAGATAGAATAAACTTTTATATTGGTTTTGTGGTTTTGGTCACTAAGGCTCACTAGCTATTTTCATTATGTGCGAAATGTAACCTTTAGTCCTGCATGGAATATATTAAAGATAAAGGTTCTCTATATTATTTTACTAGGATTCTTAGAACTCTTAAGTATATATAACCCTTTGGTCGACACACGTTTATGTGAGAGAAAAGGACTTGGGAAATTTGCCAATGCCAACAGGACTTTCACATACAATACGCGCATTGTCTCGCTCTGGAGCGCGCACAACATCTGTCTGATCTGATTAGGCTTGGGCTTCATCAGGAGAGTGCACAACATCTGTCGATTAGGCTTGGGCTTCATCAAGACATCAAGACCCTATTTTTTCGTCAAAATAGTTTTTAACTTTCTTCATCCAAAGGAATTTAATTTTGAAAATAGTTTTAAACTTTTTTCATCCGAAGGAAAATAAATCAATTTAATTTTGTCTTAATATTTTTGTTTAATGGTTAATGGGGTCATATTTTTGTTGCCAAAAAAGATTTTCAACAACAGTTGTCTGCATTTTATGGCAAAAAATCCTTACCTTTTACTTCATTGTTTGTCACTTGTCATAATTTCAGAATATAAATTGGTGCTTGAAATTCCATAAGGTAGCTATTTTTCATTTCAACTTATCCCAGAGCAGGTTACTGTTCCTAGTTTTTTCCCCCTCTTCTTATTTTGTCTTGCATAATGTTTGTTTAGTCCTTCCTATTCTTGGTGCTAAGTGTAGAGTTTGTGTTGTGCCTAGATAAACTATATCGAACAACTCTATATATCTGTGGTGTTGGGGCATAACATCAGTCAGTCTTTATGTATACCCGTCTCCTATTCTGTTAAGGACAGTTTATCGAACATGTGTCTATGACCTCGTGTGAAATTGTTTCTTCAATTTTAGTAGTTTAATTTTCAGTAATTCAATTCATCTGTTTCGTTGTTACATCATCTCTAACAATCAAGGGTTAGAAGAAGGTGAATGTTTGCGACCGCGCCATTACTCGAATAGCTACCCTGATTTTGATGACAATCTGTGACGTTTGTTAATTAAGAGAAGAACAAGATCAGTACTTAATGATCAGACTAAAGATGATGTAACAAGCTAGTATTCATACAGAATCATATTTTAATCACTTAAGCAATTATAGATGATTGACAGCTTATCGGAGCTGAATTCATTTTCGCACCGGTGTTTCATTTTTAGGTGTTGCTTTCTTGTTTAATGCAGACGTTACGTCGGTCTCACGGAAGATAGGGGAAGATTTGTCACGGTTTATAAATGAGCCAAAGAAAAATTGTAGCAATATATTTGTATCTAGTCTTGCACTGTTTCTGGAAGATTTCTGGAAGATTTTTCTTCAGTTGATTGGGTCCAACACGTGATTATTTATGTCTTTCAAGAGACAATGGTGGCACTGTTGTTTAATCACATGCTGATGAACATTTAATCTATGGATGGTAATTCTTTTGATGTGGATCGATCTACGAGTCGATATGGACGTGTGATGTGATTTCAGTAAAATGGCAACTGTGCACCCAAAGTGACCCAGTAAAAAAAAAAAAAGGTTCAGGTTGTGTTGGGCGATTCACAACCATGCGCATAGTTGTTTCACAAGAATCGCAACTATCACACTCATGGAGTTGGCTTTCTTTCCCTCTTTAATTAATCATTTGTAGGACTGGATTTCATGGAGAGAAATGTAGAGGTGATTATTGATATGCTATTTGTTGGAAGGACTTAACGGTGGAAACTTATACAGCTAAGCTACTCTTGTTTCTACGTTTCAATTCTTCTTTGTTATACTTCCGTGGCCGTGAGACCCACGTACTTTTATCATAATTAACCCGAACGCAACTTCCCTATCAAACTGAGATATTAAATTGAATTTAGCTCTAAATAAGCGATTAATTCATGCATAGTGCCATGATTTCGAAGGCAGAAGAATCATCACTAATGTTCGACGCATATGCTAACTCTGAACGAGCTAACGTGCACGTACAACAAAGGCTTTTATGACGGGTAGCAGGATGTAACGTTATAGTCATGTCACAAAATAAGATCTAGTATTGTGATTGCATCATCTCCTTTTTTTTTTTTTTTTGGAAGAGAGTATAAAATTGGTAACAAGGTGCCGCAAGATTACTGATGAATTGGAGAAGTTCATCTCTTTCTATTTGCTTGATTAGTAATAATTCATACAGTATATCTCACTCTCAAAATCCAGTAACATTTGCGCCCTCCTCTTTTCACCCTAGATGCAGGAGTTAGCTTTGGAGCTGGAGCATTAAATGCATAAAAAGATGAACACTCATTCCTCTCGGAAAACAGTAGATTAGATTAGACTAGACTAGCATGTTTGAGCATATTAACAACATCAGTACATTGTCAATTAAGCACTCTTTACGCATGGACATGGCCCCTTAGTCCCTAGATTTCTAAATTTTTACTGCCAGCAGAAGGCAGAAGGATGTAAATATTGGAGTAAAGGTCCTACAAGATATTTGAATGGTCATTTTTAGAAGCAGAAGGCGAAAATCTATGCAAAAAGGATAGGAAACAATTGACACCTGCCAGCAGACAAAAAGGCTAAATTTGCTAGAAAGTGTAGAAGATGCCCTTGCTTCATAGCTGAGCTGCTAATTTGTTTGTCTTTCAGTGAATTGCATTTTCATGGACAAACATGAATACACGACACATAGCTATGTATTAGCTACAAGAAGTCAGTATTTAAATAGGTACGTATGTAGCGTATTAAGACCCGGCACGTTTTCTAAATTGGTACTGTTCGTATTGATATTAGGACCGTTAGGTTAAGGAAGAGCCTCCCTAACTATATTCTACACATGGGGATGCATTTTTTTCAGTTTTTCAAAAATATCAACGAAGGACAAGTTATTTGCGTTTTCCCATTAAGCTAGCCTTCACTATATCAGCGGGAAAAACAAAAAACTACAAGAGATTATTTTCTGTTTTGTATTAAAATTAAAGAGTAAGGAGGGAAAACATTCAAGACTTGATTTTCATGCTATGTAGAAAGTTATGGTGAGCAAAATGCTTAGAAATAGGGCCCAACCCAATAGTGAACAAATTGGCAGGACCGCTAATCCGCTGGCTACTCGGTTGCATTCTGCTTCTGCTGTTTCATTCTCCTACCTACAGTATATGGGCGCATGATACGGTAGGATTAGTGATCTTACCAGCTTACTGGTATTGTTACCGATTTGCAGATTCAATCTTAGGTATATATGACTGATGACTGGTAGTTTTTTTTTGTTTTTTTTGCAACTTGGCATAGGCCCGTCTTGCCCCTGGCAGCGTAGCCACCGAGCATACTCCCCTGAGCAGACCCAACCCATTCCCCATTACAAAGATATAAGTATTTACATAAGAGGAGTATTTCATGAGATCTCCAAACTGATCTCTTACTTGAGAGTCAGACTCCTGGCCAACTGAGATAACCCTTATGGTTCTGATGACTGGTAGTTAATTCAGTGAATATATAGTATCGTATGGTAAATAATGCATGTACGTGCCAATGAGAAAAATATTCTAGTAAAAATATGATCCATTTCATCCATGTGTGGTTACAAGATTTGCACGTTGGTTGCTGCTACGTAGTATGTAAATTAGCCGTGAACCACTCTACTATTGTACTTACAGATAGACTTCACCCTCTACTTCGTCACATGCAAGATTTTGTTTGTTGGAATTTACTGTACGTACTTTTTCTACCTATATGCTTTTTTTTTTACGTGAACCTAGCTACATGCTATAAATATATCATCAAGTTGAGGCCATATACTTCAATAACAATAGAAAACTTACATTTGTAGCACCATTTTCCAAATATGGAGAGTTCTTCAATTGTATCGTCAGAAAAAGGTTTGAGAAAAGGAGCCTGGACTGAAGAAGAAGATCTACTTCTTAGGAAATGTATCTTAAAGTATGGTGAAGGGAAATGGCGTCAAGTTCCTCTTAGAGCAGGTAAATTACTTATGTCGCTTAATGCGTCTTACCGGATTAATTAAGAGCAAATGAAATATCCGTATACACTAATTAAGCTTAGTTAAGTACGTAGCTTGCTGCTACAAATTTAATGGGGTTTGGACAAATTTATTCTACATGTTGCATCTTTGTCTTATTACTGTTTCTTAATTTTGTTAAATTCTTACAGGGCTAAATCGATGTCGGAAAAGCTGTAGATTGAGGTGGTTGAACTATCTACAGCCAAACATTAAAAGAGGAGAGTTTAAAGAAGATGAAGTGGATCTCATCATCAGAATGCATAAGCTTCTTGGTAACAGGCAAGTATATTAATTGTTAAAGCTAATTAGTCATATGCCGTTATGCTTATACCTCGTCTGGGTAACTCATCACCATTGCTAATTAAAAATTCAAATTGCTGCAAGAACAGAGCTATGTACAATCCTGAACCTCTTTCCTACATTTCTGTCACCCATCAGCTGTTTAAGTCAAATAGTTCAGTCCAAAATAGTACTCCGTATTAAATAGGTGAGCAGAAAATAACACATAGGAAAATAGGTGAAGCAATAAGACAAAATGGAAAATTTTCCGGAAATGTTGTAATTGTTTTGTCCACTCTTGGTTGTGCCCACAAAATAATTATGTATGCAAATCATAATCATGTAAAAAGTAAATTGAATTGACATGACGAGTTTGATTATTTTGAAATCATATTAATTTCCTTTTAATTGTAAATGTCCATTGTTTAATAACAAACACCTAATTCCAATTTTTCAGATGGTCATTAATTGCTGGTAGACTTCCTGGAAGAACGGCAAACGATATCAAGAATTATTACAACACTCACTTGAAAAAAACTTGTTCCTCTAGATACAATACCGAGAAAGGAAAACAAGTTGTCGTGACCAAGAAATCCGCGGGTCCTCATGGTGGTGATGGCCAGGACCATGAACACCGGAAGATTCTAAAACGCAGCCGCAGGCGCCTGTCTCCAAATATTAGTACTATAGATCATATTGATGATAAACATATGAGAACCCAAGTCTTAAGACCTCAACCTCGAACCTTCAAGAAATCTCAGTGGAATATAAGTAATGTGCCAACACCAAATAATAATAGCATCACCACAATAACAACTAGATTTCCTAAGAATTCACAAGTTGTTAGCGAAAATGCTACTAAATGTTTGCCATCATTATTCAACGATCATCACAAGCACTTCTCAAATGATCAACAAATTTTTGATAATGGTACTAGTTGGTTGAACAATATTTTGTTCGGTGAAATTGAAGAAGAAGAAGATTCAAAGAAGAACAAGAAGCCAAAGAAGAAGAAACGAGTTACTTCTAATAACAATGCCTCATCAAAATTTAAAAGTAATACAACCAAAGGTGTTGAGGAAGGGATGGCAAAGGAAAAAAATGGCGGTAGTGATAATCAACATGCTTACTACCGTAGTTTCAATGACGGCAAAGGGTTAGAAGAAGGCGGTAATGCTGGCGACAACGACAACTTCTGGAACAATTATCTTGATGACAATTTGTGGCTTATGTTAGGGGAAGAACAGGATTATTTGATGATCTAATTAAGTGTAATGTAACAAGTATTATTAATTACGTAACTAATTAGCTTATTAACGTCTAAGCAGTAAGCAACTATATTATTAATTAATTACAAAACAATCAGTATGCGTGGACTGATTAGTGTTACAGTTTTAGAGAGAAAATGCTACTTTCATGTTTAATGTTGATGGACGTGGTTCTCATTATCTCACGGGAACATAGTAGAAGATTTGTCCTGGTTTATAACGAGCCAAATAATTAAGAGTTGAAATGTATTTTGTTTTGTCATGAGAGAAGGTTGCAACTTCGTGAATGACTGCACCCACACTCTAACGAAATTGAGGTGGTTGAATCATCCACAACCAAACATTCAAAGGAACTTCCGTGTACGTGGATGTTTTGTGAAGACATTCTTGTTGATACAAACTCAATTTTCCCTTACGTGTAGGTAGTTTAAGAAAAACATCTCCAACCAACTAAACTTGTTATCAACTTTGTAGTGAGGGGAAAAAAACGGCTACAAATTAATCTTGTTTTCCAAGGATACCGACCCTTTCCTCCGGCTCCGATTTCTCTCTTCTATTAATCTGATCCGTTTCCTGTCACAGTGTCAACACCCATGCTGCCAAAGGTTAATAGTTGTAGTTCAGTCCGCAATACATATATTGCAATAGCGGTAGGAGCAGAAATAGCATCAAAGAAAATAATCGAAGGAATAAGACAAAACGGAAACGTATTTCCAAATGTGTTTTGATTATTTTGTCCTCTCTTTGATAGTTCCCCGCTGCATATGTGATGCCGTACAACATGCACACTTCCTTGCAGAACAAGCTTCATCGCTTCCTTTCCTTATTTTAGCTTTCTTAGAATTCTATTCTTACTTAAACTCTTATTTCTTAAGTTTGTGTTTCTTTCTTTGTTTAGTTTTCTAGTAGGCTAACTCTAGTCTATTTATATCGAGTCCTGTTTTTTGTTTAAGACACAATTATTATTATTCATCAACTTATACAAAGTTTATTCCCTGTTAACTTCTCTTTTCTTCCTGCAACTTTGATTTCAACCTAACTTCGTGTCTTTTCTTCTAATTCTCATCACAGCAATCTCTGAATTGCTTTCATCTCTATAAGTTATACATTAGTTGGTATTCAGAGCTCTTTTCTTAGATTTTTATCTAGGATTCGATCCTTTAAACCGCTTCCGCAACTAAAACCCTATACATTAAAAGAAAAAAACAAACAAACAATTCCTAGCTTTTCAGACTTCTTTCTCAATGGTTGATTCTCTGAAGGCAAGAGTCAATAAAATCTCTTCTGATATTGAAACTATTAATGGCAGATTAGCTAAACTAGATATGCTTCCTGCATTCTTATCTGGATTGATGGATTTCCTGCATATTCAACCAAACCAGGATGCTGAGTCTTCTACTAAACCTTTTGGTTTTGTTTACACAGAGGATATACCAGAGAAATCACACAAGACCAAAGAAAAGGAAACTGTTATTCCTGAACCAAAAAAGAAAAATTCTGCTTTACAACATTGCAGTGATGATGATGATTCTGCGGAGGAAAAAGAACATCAGAGGTGGACTGAAGAACGACGCCTTAGAACTGGTCCAAACCCTTATGGTTCTTTGTCAGAATATAAATTAAAGGATGATATTCCAACCTTCAATGGAAGTTTCAGAATTGAAGAACTTTTGGATTGGTTTTATGAAGTTGAGGCCTTTTTTCAGTTTATGGATGTCCCTGAGGAATCGAAAGTTAAACTTGTTGCTTACAAGCTTAAAGGTGGAGCTGCTGCATGGTAGGAAAAGATTCGTGAAGATAGAATCAAATATTCTAAACCTCCCGTACGTACTTGGACACGCATGCGTAAATTGATTCGAGAAACTTTTTTACCTCAAGACTACAAACAACAACTCTTTGTCAAGCTTCAGAATTTTCATCAAGGAACTCGCCTTGTAGAAGACTATGTTGCTGAGTTTTACAATTTGATTGCTCGTAATGAAATACAAGAAACAGAAGAGCAGTTGGTGGCATGGTTCATTGAAGGATTGCATAGGTTGATTCAAAACAACATGAACAATCTGTGTTCACTATGGTCGAAGCTATACAACAAGCTATCAAGATTAAGAAACGTATTTTGCGTACTTCTAGACTTCCTCAACCTCGTCAGGTTCGTTATAGTTCAAATTATAAAAAACATCAATTTTCAGGTAACACTTATCGTGATAATTTTGTTCATTCTGCTCAAAGTTATAGTTATTATGAGGAAGATATTTCTCCGCCTCAGCATCAATCACAACCTCCCATTAATTTCACTTATTCTCAAACATCTTTACCTGCAAATACTTCACCTATTCTTCCACTTCCTGTTGAGAATCCACCTGTTCATCAAACTCCACCCAAGTCTACACCTATTCGCTTTTCAAATCGAAATCCACAAGAGTTTCCTCCTCCTTCCAAACAGTCGAATATTTATGCTAAATTTCGCGGCGATAAGTGCAATAGATGTCAACAACCTGGACATACTTCTGCTGACTGTCGTAAGTTCAATGGTTTTATTGGAGATGCTAAGCATACTGATGATTCTCAGGACAATGAAGACTGGGATGATGAATTAAATACAGGTGAACCTACCGATATTCATGATGCTTATGGTGATCATTTGGTGGGAATAATTCGTCCACTTTTACTCAGTCAACCTTGTCTTTCTCAAAGACACAGTATTTTTCGAGCTAAATGTACCATTGGAGGCAAGGTATGTGATATGATCATTGATAGTGGCAGTGTGGAAAATTATGTTGTTGCTCATGTGGTTGAAAAACTTGGGCTGTCTGTTACTCCACATCCACATCCATACACAGTTGGTTGGGTTAATAGTTCTTCCACTCAACAAATTTCTCATCAGTGTATTATTGATTTCTCTTTTCCTAGTTATGAAGATTCTGTGTTGTGTGATGTCATTGAG
This sequence comes from Papaver atlanticum, assembly GCA_023531105.1. Taxonomy (NCBI): domain Eukaryota; kingdom Viridiplantae; phylum Streptophyta; class Magnoliopsida; order Ranunculales; family Papaveraceae; genus Papaver; species Papaver atlanticum. The sequence continues at coordinate 3,552,670 of JAJJMB010014260.1, read as the reverse complement.
ATGTCTGCTTCTCATCTTTTACTTGGAAGACCTTGGCAATATGACATTCAAGCAGTGCACAACTGTTTCGACAACACTTATACATTTACTCATCAAGGGAAGTTAAAGAAATTATGTCCTTCAAAAATATCTTCTATTATTCAAGAACATTGTGACGGAAAGACTAGCGCTTTGGTGGCTACTATTGCTCGTTCCTTACAGACTTCTCACATTTTGAATTCTCATGAAGTAGCCAAACCAATGGTTGATATTCCAGAAAAGGTAAAACCATTATTATCTCAATTTAACCTTTTATTTCCTGATGAGTTACCTATTTCGTTACCTCCTTTAAGGGATCTGCAACATTGTATTGATGTCATTCCTGGTGCTTCTCTTCCAAATCAAGCACATTATTGTTTAAGCCCAAAAGAACATGAAATCTTGCAAGGACAAGTTAATGATTTATTAGCCAAAGGATTGATACGACCAAGCAACAGTCCTTGTGCTTGTCCTGCCTTTTTAGTACCTAAAAAAGACAATGGTTGGAGAATGTGTATTGATTGCAGGGGATTGAATAGAATCACAATTCCGTATAGATTCCCTATTCCTCGCATTGATGATATGATTGATTTGTTAGCTGGTTCTTTCATATTTTCAAAACTTGATTTAAGAAGTGGCTATCATCAAATTCGTATTCGTGAAGGAGACGAATGGAAGACTGCGTTCAAAACAAGAGAAGGGCTGTATGAGTGGCTTGTTATGCCTTTTGGATTATCAAATGCTCCAAGTACATTCATGCGACTTATGAATCAGGTTCTACAACCTTTCCTTGGTCAATTTGTTATTGTTTATTTTGATGACATATTGATTTTCAGTCGTAGCGAAAAAGAACATCTACTCCATCTGTTAAAAGTGTTTAAAGTGTTACAAGATAATACTTTATTTGTGAATCTTAAAAAGTGTACTTTCTTGTCATCGGAAGTTACTTTTTTGGGATATGTGGTTTATGATAAAGGCATTCATGTCGATCCTTCCAAGATTAAAGCTAGTCAAGAATGGCCTACTCCTACTTCAGTAAAGGATATTCGGAGTTTTCATGGTTTGGCTTCATTCTATTGAAGATTTATTAGAAATTTTAGTACTATTGCTGCACCCATTACTGAATGTCTCAAACAAGACAAGTTTGTTTGGACTGAAGAGGCTGATAAGATTTTTTATACTCTTAAGCAAAAGTTATGTACAGCTCCAGTTCTGGCTTTACCTGACTTTTCTAAACCTTTTGAGATCGATTGTGATGCTTCCATCATTGGCATTGGTGCAGTATTATCTCAAGAAGGACACCCTGTTGCCTTTCACAGTAAGAAGAATTCAGATACTCAGAAGAAGTGGTCTACTTATGAACTTGAATTATTTGCTTTGGTTCAAGCCTTGAAACAATGGCATACTTATTTAATTCATAGAGACTTTGTTGTCAATACCGATAACCATGCTCTGAAGTTTTTACAAACATCTTCCAAGATTAACAGAATGTATGATCGTTGGTTATCTACAATCAACAAATATACTTTTTCTGTGAAGCACAAAAGTGGGAAAACTAATCAAGTTGTTGATGCTTTAAGTAGGAGAGCTCATCTACTTGCATACTATGGATGATTTCCTTATTCAAGATGGTTTTTTATTCAAGGGTAATCATGTATGTATACCCCAGGGATCTTTACGTCTTCATCTTATTAGAGAACTTCATGGAAGTGGACTTGGTGGACACTTTGGCCATGACAAGACTATTGCTCTTATAGAGGAACGTTATTTTTGGCCTTCGTTAAAGCGTGATGTTCAAAAATACGTTTTGAAATGCATGGTGTGCCAACAAGCTAAAGGTACTATTCATAATACTGGCTTATATACTTCATTACCAGTTCCAGATGCACCTTGGGTGGATGTCAGTATGGATTTTATTTTGGGTTTACCTCGTACTGCTAAGGGTAATGATTCAGTCATGGTAGTGGTTGATCGTTATTCCAAAATGACACATTTTATTGCTTGTAAGAAGTCTACTGATGCGTCTAATGTAGCTTCTTTATTCTTTAAAGAGATTGTACGACTTCATGGTGTACCAAAATCTATTACTTATGATCGTGATACAAAGTTTTTTGAGCTACTTTTGGAAATCTTTGTGGATGCGACTTGGAACTGCACTACAATTTAGTACTACTTCTCACCCACAAACAGACGGCCAGACAGAAGTTGTTAATCGATCTTTGGGAAATTTAATTCGAGCCAAGTGTATGAACAACTGCAAACAATGGGATGTTCTTTTACCACATATGGAATTTTCTTTTAATACTTCAGTGAATCGATCTACTGGTAAGACTCCTTTTGAAGTTGTTTATTCTAAAGTTCCTAATCATGTGTTGGATCTTGTAGTGCTTCCTAAACTACAGAATTCCAATATTAAAGCTGATTCCATGCTAGAACAAGTTACCTAGCTTCATCAAGAAGTCAAGAACAAACTTGAGGAATCCAATGCTAAGTATAAAGCAGCTGTAGACAAACACAAACGTCTTACAGTTTTTAAAGAAGGTGAATTGGTTATGATTCATTTACGAAAGGAGAGATTTCCAGTTGGTACTTATAATAAGACCAAGATGAAGAAATATGGTCCATTTAAGGTTTTCAAACGTATCAATGACAATGCCTATGTAATAGATCTTCCTGCTGATTGGAATATATCCAATGTTTTCAATGTCCAAGAAGTTTTCACCTTCCATGAAGATAATGAGATTTTGTTTCTTCCAGTTAACTCGAGGACGAGTTCAATTCAAGAAGGGGGGACTGATGCCGTACAACATGCACACTTCCTTGCAGAACAAGCTTAATTGCTTCTTTTCCTTATTTTAGCTTTCTTAGAATTCTATTCTTAGTTAAACTCTTATTTCTTAAGTTTGTCTTTCTTTATTTGTTTAGTTTTCTAGTCGGCTAACTCTAGTCTATTTATATCGAGTCCTGTTTTTTTGTTTAAGACACATTTATTATTATTCATCAACTTATACAAAGTTTATTCCCTATTAACTTCTCTTTTCTTCCTGCAATTTTGATTTCAAGCTAACTTCGTATCTTTTCTTCTAATTCTCATCACAGCAATCTCTGAATTACTTTCATCTCTATAAGTTCTACATTAATATGTGTGCAAATCATAATCATGTAAGATAACTTTCCTTTCCGCATTAAGTTACAACTTTTTGTATCTTTTTCATTTCTAACAAACAAGGACAGCACGTATAAGTTAGGTTTTGACTACTGTGTCTTATAATCACAATGTGATATTAGAGCTGATTTGACAAATTTTATTTAAAATTGTAAATCTTGAATAACAACAGATGTCTAATTCCGGTTTTTGGACTTTCGCGGATGGTCAGTAAATTGCTAGAAGAGTTCCATGGAAAATTATGGAGGATTTGTTTTGGTTTACAATGAAACAAACAAGAATTGGAATGTAGTAATATGTGTATTAGTTTCCACCGTTGAATCAATTCGTCCTTCCCGATAAGTAACGTCAATAAATGATTTTTGGGAGATTTTTCATTAATGTTTGATTTTGTTTTCCAAAAAAAAAAAAAGGTGGCAACTTCATGAATGTGATAGTACATACACTGCTAACTTGCCCGCTATACTGAAATCACATGTGGATGTCGAGCCGTAGATCCATTTCCCCGTCCATAGGTTAATTATCTACCATATTGTGCAACATAAGTCATTTATGTCCACAAAAAGAAGCCGTTGGGTCTGGGTTGCACAGACGCGGACGTGTAGACGCGGACATGACACGACGCGGACGTGGACACTACAAAATTTTCAAAATACTAGGACGTGGACATGTATATGCATATTTTATTTATACAGCAAAGTCAAGTGTTTCGATCCTAAAAATTAGAAAATGATGCTACATGTGTATAAATTTCAAAAGAAAAGAAGAGATTGTTTGTTTATACAATATACACGCCAAATGTCAAGCAATCAATCACTATGAAACACGTGGCACAATCAAAATGTATTCTTAGAACAAGACATGCCCAACCAAGGGTATACGTGATGTCATTTCCAATTACAAAACCCTAATAAAGACCTAAATGATTGGTCTCAATGTTTGTCTTTCTTCATTTAATTAATAATAGTAAAAATAAAGGAAGAAGTTTAAATGAAAAAAAAAAAAAAAAAAAACGCTTCAAACCCGAGTCATTAGTGCTTCCAAACCAGACGCGCGCGGGACGCGCACATTGGTGCGTCGGACACGCGTCGTGTCAGTGTCCCACGTGCGTCCCATCAAGGACACGACTCGAAAAATGCAGCGTCCGTGCAACCCAGCGCTGGGTTGAGAGATGTTTCAGCATTGACGAATACATTATAACTTTTTTAAAATAATACTCGATAATATAATATTTTCATTAAAATAATAAAATTTTCTGGTCCCGATAAGTAGTGGGTTCCTGTAGGGGTTTGGTTTACATATGTATACGCATATTACCTTCTTCTAACTTTTGTATTTTGAACCCTTCAACTGGGTGACTATAAGATATTATCATGCTCCTTCTGTGTGTCGTCATCTCAGGAATCGAAAATGACGGTTAGATATGGGTTTGGTTACGACAGTCGAATTGAAGATTACAAATTGGTAAATAGCATTCTGTAGGCATTGGATAGCTTTATAAGAGTTGGATCCAAATGCATAGACCTCAACTTGAGAATAACTTAAATAGCATACCCCGACTAATGAGTCACCAACTATCAATTTGAACCCTGTTTTAGGGCATACGTAAAACTTTCAGGGCATACTGAATAAAGACAAAAGCTGGTTGTAAATATCAAAATCAATAGCCCCTTAACCAAATATTTTTAGTAATGGCAAATCTGCCTTTTTAGGATTAGTGTTAATACTAATGGTTAGTTATAATAATTCTGATTAGTGATTAATGATTAGTGATTAAGATTATTTAGTTATAAATTTGTGTAGATGAAAAATTTTGAGTAAGAAAAAAAAAGTTAGGTTTTTTTGGAGAAGGAGAAGGGGAAAGTGAGAAAAAAGCTTGTATATGATTCAATGTATGATCAAATACAAGGGTCAATCTTTATCTAAAAAACCTTGGAAAATACATATCAATTACAACAATGATCCGGAAATGGCTGATTTCTTAGATTATGATAATGATTTTACACAAACTCAAACTCAAACTCAAACTCAAACTCAAGCACAAACTCAAACTCAAACTCAAACTCAAACTCAAGGTGATGATTATTATGAGCCAAATCCGGATAATGAATACATATATGAGGAACCCAATGCTTCTAATACACAGGTACACTTATATCTTATGTTTAATCTCACTTTTGTAGCTTAAAATCATCAAAAGTTTGTGTTTTTTCACTAAGGTTCGGCGAGTCTGGAATATATCCGGCTTATTTTATCAGCCGAACCCACCTGGATATTGACAACTAATGAACAGTTCGGAAAGATGAAAGTGTCATGATTATGAGCCGAACCCTCTTTCTAGACCTTAGTTCGGCTTGTTTTAAAATGTCTTAATAAGCCGAACCTATTCCTGTATGTTCTGGAAGAAAAATTCTTTAAGGTTCGGCTTATATGTAGAAAAACGTAAGCGCCGAACCATTTGGAAGTACATGGTTCGGTTATTTATATAAGTAGAATACAAGCCGAACCTTATCATTTATATTTCTGAGAATTGTTGGGTTTAGAATTTTATAGTGGTTCGGCACATATTGAGAATATCGTAATAGCCGAACCTTGTAAATGTGCTAGGTTCGGCACATATTTAGATTATAGTAATAGCAAAACCTCACCATTAATTTTTCATTGTAGTATCTTACCTTGTGTTATTATTTGTATATCGTGCTTGATGGACCTGTACTGATGGAAAATCAACCTGATCCCGTAGACATAATTCACGAAGATACTAAGGATCACTTCCAAAATGATTTGGTATGTAAGAACTTGTTGTTTACCTTAATGTTGTCGGAATATTCCGAAGTTTTTCTTACTAATTATTTTTGTTTGAATGAACGTAGAGATGGAAAAGTAAACCCGAAGCACTGGCTTGGGATGAGGAACACGCGATGAAGATAAATTGCGTATTAGTTAAAGGACGACAAAGCCGAGGGGATCGGTTTGAAAATTCTAGAAAGTCCTGCTTGTAATGATAGTGACAGGACCAACCGAACCTGACAAATTCAATGTAATTTTTTTGTCAGGTTCGGCTTGTATTGATAGTTATAAAACAAGCCGAACCTGGCAACTTCAAGATGTAAATTTTGTCAGGTTCGGCTTGTATTGAAAGCTACAGGACTAGCCGAACCTGACACTGAAGATGTACTTAACCCAATAAAAACTGAAAATTATCTATAACACGATTGATACATAAAAGTCAAATTCTCGATAACACGAAATAAACTAGCAAACACAACGAAAGTCGAGTTGTCGATAACAAAGTTAACAAATCCGAGATAAAAGTGTACTTAATCAAACATAGAAAACATAATATTTCATTGACCACCGCCCCTTTTGCCGATTCCACGACCACTTCCACGGCCTCTTCTTCTGGCACCTCCACGTTCATCTTCCGCCACGCCGTCATCACCGGTTGGGCCGCTACTACTACCTCCGATTGTTCCTTCACCAGCTTCTCGATCCCTCTTTTTCGTCAGCCTTTTTATGGGTTCCTCGGGTCCCCGTCCTTTGGTTATAATAGCATCCAACTCGTTGATGAAATTATGTTGTTCATCAACCATCAACGGTTGTTTGCAACTAGCTTTTTTCTTCATTTTCTTCACCAATTCCTTACTCGCCGCAACCTAATTTCATTTGTCAACAACTTCTAATTATGAGTAACTTATATAATATCTTATTTATTTTATAACAAATTCAAGAGTAAAGATTAATGCATTTATTACCATTGTCTTGAAAGCCTTCGATAGTTCTTCATAAGTGGGATTTTTGGAGATGATGGTCACCTTTTGCTTCGCCTTCGACTTATCAACTATCTTCTGACTTTCCTTATTGATAATAAAGGGATGAGAAATTTGGTTGTACCAATCCATGTAGCCTGGATCAGCTCCATGAGGATCATCATGCACGGGTGCTATCAAATTCATATTTAATATAAGCCAAACCATGCACTGAATAAAGAGACAGTTGCATTGTTGAAAAAAAAAGGAATGGAAATTAGTTGAGAATTACCTGAAACAAAGTGAAGTTCCCTCTAATGTTTGTACTTGTCAACCTAGAGGCGGTCGCAATTTGGTCGAGAAGGTAAGCTAGAGTGGCGGTACCCCAAGCGTATTGGTTAATGGTTGCAAGATCCTTTAACAATATAAGATAATTGGCATTCACCTTGTTTCCAGATAGGTCTGGGAAGACATCTCTGCCAAGAGTATAAAGCAAATAGGATGTTGCGGTTTGCTTCACGTTGATCTCGTCCATTACCACCTCCCCATTCTTTACTTTCTCGGATGTATTCTCAAATTCCTTTTTCAAATTAGTAAGCTTCACCTTCTTGAGCTTCTTATTTGTCCCACCTGGAAAGTTAACAGAATTTACATCTTTAACGGAACGACAAAACTCGAGTTCGGTCTTATAATCATCCCAACCAAGACATTCCTTGTACAAATTATATAGCTAAGTCCAACTCATATCATAAAAGTCAGCATCCACGCTTCTACCCCTCACTTTAAGCCCTGTAATATTTTGAGCGTCATCGGGAGTGATTGTCATCTCCCCAAAGGGTAGTTGAAACGTATAAGTCTCTAGACAAAATCTCTCGGTGAAGGCAGAGACCGTCACACTATCATATTCCTTATGTCCATATTTAATGACAGGCCATAAAGCAGAGGATTGTATGTAAGCCATCACCTCGGGAACCTCTTCAGACAATTCCCATTCCACTGCCCTCTGATGTCTCAATACTCGGACCGCATCGTTGTGATCAGGAGTCTCATATATTTTCTTTGCCCAAGATTCGGCGTAACCGATCAACACCCTTCCTCCATCTTCCGGAAGTCCATGGGGTAAACCATTACTCCGAGTTGGGATTACGTTTTTCTCATCAGGAATGTGCAAACCTTTAACCCGGCGTTCAATAACATGCTTCTCTTTCGGTTGATGCTGAGGTTCTTTATTTACATGACTACCATCAACTTCTTGTTCTTCTCTTTGTATCTCCGGAAGTGGTTCACGAATTTCTAATGATGCGGCTTTGTCAATACCTAATCTCCCTCTAGCTCCCAATTTTTTGTTACCTCCTCCTCGAGGATCGGGTGTTTTAGAAGTAGAAGGTGTAACCTCCATCCTCCTCCTCTTTTTAACTTCGTTATTCCTAAAACAAGTTTAAAACTTTATTAACATATTCAAAGTTGGTGAATTAACTAAAGTCTAGGATCGGTTACCCCGTAACACCTATTATGAGACGAACCCAATAAATATCAGTGGACATTGTAACACAGTGATATGTTCGGCGTATAATGAAAAATAATAACAAGCCGAACATATAAATTCAAGGGTTCGGCTAGCCCGACAAACATAATACGAGCCGAACCTATACATAGTTTATGCTGCGAACTAGCAGAACATGGTTCGGCTTAAATTCAACATTATACAACACGCCGAACCTGTAATGAAATTCCTAATTGTGATTAGGTTCGGCGTGTATTTGGTATACTATTTCATGCCGAACTGTTCATATACATTTCCAGAACAGTTCGGCTCAAAAAAAAACCACACTATGCGCCGAACCCTGATCTGTAACTGTCTAAAACCCTAAGTTTTTAGGAATTTACCCTATTGAATCGATTAAAAACATCAAATAAGAGATTGGGTTTGTAGAACTTACTTTCTTATCCTCATATCAAGAGTTGGTGCTTCGATTGGTTGATTTTGTGGTTCAATTTCAGGTTCAATTGGTTCTTCTTCTTCAATTGAGGGATTTGAAGACGATTTTGAACGCCTACCAGTTGCCTTTTCCTTTGTACTACCCATTATATAGTTGAGTTTAATCGACGATCAAATATTCGAGAATCGACGATTAAACACGGAGATGAATTTTTTTTTCTCGCGAGGGAGAAGAAGTGTTCGGCTAGAGAAGATGAAGAAATTATATAGAAACTGATTTTGATTTTCTTAAAACTGATTTTAGGTTTTTATATTAAGGGCAAGGGTAGATTAGTTATTAAAACGGTTGGAGGGTATATGGGCAATTGAACTACCCAAAAGATACCCCTTATAAGGACACCTTAGATGGGATTATTGGTTTGTAGCCCTGAAAGTTTTACGTATGCCCTAAAACAGGAACGATGTTTTGGGGACTACCCCAAAACAGTGGAGGACTACTCTTCCAATTTGGAGGTGGATATTTGAAGTAATTTTGGGTCAACCCTTATCTAATTTTTTTTTAAATACCAAATTTACCCTTGGTAATTAAATTAGTTAGTTTATTGATTAGAGTGTTAGTGTAATGATTAATTACTGATTAGTTAGTGATTAGTGAGTTATTAATAGGATAGTTTTGTTAGAATCAGAATTATTGAGAGAGAAGAAGAAGAAGAAGAAAAAAAGATGAAGAAAAAGAGGGAAGAACCCAAATGATGAATTTTATCAGCCACAACCAGAAGATGAAGTTATGGGTACTCATGTATGGCTCAAATTTAGTTAATGTAGCTTGAATTGTGCAAAAAATTGGCCAAATTGAAAATTTCAGGAAGAAATTTCGTCTAGGTCAAAGTAGTTTGGTTAGCAATTTTGCAAAACAGGTAGCCGAACTCTCCTGTATATGCAGTTCGGTTACTCATTTCAGCATACGCAGGTAACCGAACTCTATTTTAATGGAGGTTTTTGAGAGTTCGGTTATCTTTTTCCAGAAAACGTTGCCGAACTAATTTTATAGAGTATACAGTTAATAGTTCGGTTTAGTCGAGTTTAGTCCCTTTGTTACCGAACTTTTTGTTCGGCAAGATCGCAAATCACGATCATTGAATAGCTAACCGAACTTTGTAGTTCGGTTTAGTCGAGTGTAGTAATTATGTTGCCGAACTATACCATAGAAAATTCCAAAGAACAAGTTCGGCAAGATCGCAATATCTGGTATAAGTTGCGATGTCACCGAACTACAAGTTTGGTGTTGACAGATCAAAGTTCGGTTACCCCATAGAAATTGCGAAGTAACCGAACTATATTTTATCAAAGTTCGGTTACCTATATAAATTTATCGACTAAACCGAACTCAAATTTCTCATATAAAGAAAGAGTTCGGTTACGATTTTTTTTTTGCGAGCTTACCGAACTACATAGTTCGGTTACCTAAAAATTCCTACTTGGCCTAACTGTTCTTCATATTGAAAGTTCGGTTACCAAAATCTAGGGTTTTCAAAATTTCTCCTAGCCGAAATCTATACTGCAACTACCATTTTCTATGGTTTTTGATGATTTCTAATCGATTTCTTCAACAAAAAACGATTAAAAGGAATGGGTATGAAGGAAATTACCGGCGGATTTTCATTTTACTCGAATCGGACTTCTTGGTTGATGTTGGAGAAGAAGAAGAAGAAGAAGAATAAAAGAAAAGAAAAGGTTTTGAAACTGATTTTTGGTTTTAATTTAGGGGGTTAGATTAGTGGGTAGTGGTTAAATTAGTGGGTTATTAGGATTAGTTATAACCTTAATTAGGATAAGGGCAGATTAGTCTTCCCTAATCTGCTAGGACACCCCTTAAAATTTAGGGTGGACATTTGAATAACTAAGTAGTCCCCCACTGTTTTGGGATAGTCCCTAAAACATCGTTCTAAAACAGGGTTCTATGAGATTTCAGTTGGGTTTCAGTAGGTTCACATTTTAATAGGCCCAAATAGCATTCTTTTGGATACCCACCGGTCAGATGGATAAATGCGTAAGCATACAAGTCTGCCCCAAAAAAATTGCTTTAATTTACCAGTTTACCCTCGATATACTATTCGGCTTTACAAATAGTCTATTCATTTCTTAAGTTCAAAGTCTCTCTCTCTTCTGCTTTTAAGTTTTAAGTGCCTCTTTGCAACTTTCTCGCTCTCCACATCTCTAATCAGCAGTAGAAGAAGAAGAAGATTACCAATGGCGCTCCCAATAGGACCTTACTCAGGCACAAGCTCACTCGCTTTGGTAGTAATCACTAATTTCGGGTTTTTAATAAGATTCATTGATGTTATCGTCTTGGAAAATCCATTATTAGGGTTTTGTTTTGATTCGATTTTACTGTAGGTTGCTCGTGCTTCGGCTTTCACCTTTGGTCTCGTTTATGGAAGCGTGAAGCTTAAGGTTCTTCAGGTATATTTTCAGATCTAACTAGGACATGTTTCTGGACTGGATTCCATTATTTAGGGTTTTTCGTATGGGTTTTTGTTTTTAAGAAATTTAGGGTTTAATTAGTACTGGGGTTGAAATTGTAGTGTTTGGATTTATTCAGTTCTAGAGCGGAAATTTGGTGGTCTGGTACAGAATCGTTTGTTAGTTGACATCAAACGGAGAAACTTCTGCACAATCTGAATAGATGACTTGATTAGTATCCAATTACTCTATTAGCTAACTGCAGTATGATGTTGAGAAAAGTTTCTCAATGTATAAGCAATAGATATGCAGTACGGTTTAATTAATACAAGGGTTGAAAATTGTAGTGTGTGGATTTATTCTGTTCCTCGATCCATTTTATTTAGATTGAATGTACTCGACTAGAATCATCTTTTGAATGTGAAATGGGTGTTGGTTCTAGTCTGCCATCCAGTATCAGAACTTGGTTGATTTGTGGGTTTCGTTTTGTTTCAGAAAAGTATCTGTTATTTTGCCTCTTGTTTTTTTTAGTTCTAGAGCGAATATTCGTTTATCTGGTGCAGAAACATTTATAGCAACATCAAATAGAGAAACTTTTACACAACCTGAACATGACTTGATTAGTATCCGATTAACTAAGTATGATGTTGAGAAATTTCTTAATGTATAAGCAATATAATCTGAATTACAATTTACAAAGTTACTGTGTCCATTATATGTTTTGAGGTCAAATTCGGAAGGGCACTGAATAGTCTAATAAGGTTCTTATCTTGCTGGTAGGCACAGCTATACTATGCTATCCTAGATCTAGACCACAGACTGGACTAGGAGCTAGGTGCTTAGAACTGTTGCTTGTTTTTAGCAGTAGACTGCTCTTTCCTGAATATCATGGGTTAACCGATTCAAATCATATAAGTGGTTACACTATTTATGGAACACATATCATTTTTTCTACTGACATTGGAAAAGAATCGAAAGTAATGCATTATAAGTGCCAAGACGAAGTAGTATAAAATGTATGATTGTATTGAGAACATTTTGTTATAACTTATAAGTTATACTTTCCCTATGGGTATGAATTGAATGCTAATGGTATGACTGTAGTGAAAATGTGTTGTTATGAATTGCACATTTCTAGTGGTAGTTCAGCATGGTTAACCCATTCAAATCTTATATTTGGTTATACGTTATTATATTATAACCACACTGATTATTCTTATTACCTAAAAGTTGGAAAGTAAAAAAACATTTGTGTCATTATATTGAGAAAAGTTTTTCAATGTATAAGCAATAGATATGCAGTATGGTTTAATTAGTACAGGGGTTGAAAAATGTAGTGTGTGGATTTATTCTGTTCCTCGATCCGTTTTATTTAGGTTGAATGTACTCGACTAGAACCATCTTTTGAATGTGAAAAGGGGTGTTGGTCTAGTCTACCATCCAGTTTCGGAACTTGGCTGATTTGTGGGTTTCGTTTTGTTTTGATATGTAATGGGTAAATAAAATGTGTTTATGGAAAGTATCTGTTATTTGCCTCTTGTTTTTTCAGTTCTAGAGCAGAAATTTGTTTGTCTGGTGCAGAATTGTTTGTTAGTCATCAGATAGAGAAACTTTTGCACAACCTGAACATAACTTGATGTTGAGAAATTTCTTAATGTATAGGCAATATAATCTGAATTAAATTTACAAAGTTACTGTGTCCATTATATATTTAGAGGTCAAACTCGGAAGGGGACTGAATAATCTGATAAGGTTCTTATCTTGCTGGTAAGCGCAGCTATACTATACTTATCCTAGATCTAGAACGCAAACTGGACTGTGAGGTAGGTGCTTCGAACTGTTGCTTGTTTTTAGTGGTAGACTGCTCTTTCTTGGAATATCATAGTTAACTGATTCTAATCGTATAAATGATTACGCTATTTATGTAACACGTATCATTTTTTCTACTGATATTGGAAAATAATAGAAAGTATTGCATTATCAGTACCAAGACGAAGTAGTAGAAAATGTATGATTGTGTTGAGAACACTTTGTTATAACTTATAAGTTACATTTTATGGGTATGAATTGAATGCTAATGGTGTGAAAATGTGTTGTTATGAATTGCATATTTCTAGCTGTAGTTCAGCATGGTTAACCCATTCAAATCTTATAATTGGTTATTATACATTATTATAACCACACTGATTGTTCTTTGTTACCTAAAAGTTGGAAAGTAAAAAAAACATTTGTGTCATTATGCGCGTAGACTGTAGTGAGAACACTTTGTTGTAAGTCACTCTCTTTCTTGGAGATTGTGACCTGAATGCTAATCGATTTTTATATCTTCTTAAAGTAGCAAGAGCAGGTTATCTCTTAGTTGTTGGTATCAGTTTTGGCTATTGTCTGGCTTTTTTTACATTCAGTTTCTGTGATTATTATGTTTTGGCTGTGCCAGTGCCTAACTGTAACAGCAATCTTTTTTTTTGTTATCTTTTCAGGCTAAAAAGAAGTCGGCAGCTAAGGCTCATCATTAAAGAATGCACTTCACTATATTCAAGGCATGTTCGGCCTAAGTATGTTGGAAGCTATTTTGTAATAAGTAGAGTAAAAATAATAATTGTTCGACAGTAAATCCACTCTTTTTGTTCTTGTTTTGTTTCCTTTTGTTTCTTTTAATTGGCAGTTAGCTGTTTACATGCCAATGGCGCTTGAGGATGGTTTTCTTCATCATGTTTGCTACTGTAGTTTAAAAATGGTGTTGCCGACTACTTTTCTGTGTATTTTTCAATTTAAGAGAACTTGTTGGTAGTTTTCAATCTCTTTGATTGGGTATCCTGTTTCCTCTTATGTTTACATCTATATCTATCTACACCTGATAAAACGAGTGTAATTGCAGCAGGACCTACTCTTTTTGGTGATGAACTAAAAGGACTGAATTAGAATTTGGAAGTCCAGATGAAGATCTTGCTTATACCGATTGTAAACAATGTAGTATCTATTACAAGAACACTAACCACCACCAGAAAAACAATAGTCTAGTTGTTGTGTAACCAGTTTCTTGTTAAGAGATGAAGAGGCCCTAAAAGAACTTCCCCACCTTCAAAAACATTACAGCGTGCCACCAGGTTACAAAAATTGTGAATCTCACCCCCACCTACATCTCTCTCTCTCTCTCTCTGCGCCATCTTTCTTGAACCTTTCCTAGCTTGCAACAGCAGCTTGAAAGTAATGCATAATACATGCTTTAAGCTTTCAAAGGAAGCATACACCGATTGTTTTGTGGACTACGAACTATACTTCCCTCAGGATGGGCCATCCCTTTCTAAGGATGTCATCAATCTTCGAATCAATTTGCCTTTGGATCCTTGGAGGGCAAAGCTCAGCTGCATAACCATTTAATCTTGCCGCGAGGCTGGACTTCTCTAGCTCCTCCTCTGGCAAGTTTCCGATCAGCTGAAGAAGGAAATGGTTCCTCTTGAGCTCAAATTTCTGCAGACATTTGAATTCGAAACAGTGAGCAAGGAAATGATGACTTTTCAGAAACCTTATTTCATACAGTTCACTCATATTAGCCAAGATGATCTAGTTATTAAGCCTGCATGATCTGCGCTGCTCGTAGAAAGTTGGACACAGATCAATGAGTGAAATGTTCGAAATAAATTACTAGAAGAATTGAAATTTTCTAGTGGAAATCATACCTGATGTTCAGGCTCTGCAGGGTAAAATGTTCCAAGTTGTTGGATCTGAGTAGTTACGATACTACTCCTCGATTTTGTTTGTTCTCTTTCCTTACTAACAGAGGCAAATCTGGCCTCTTCAGGTCCACTGGTGAAGATCATGGACCTGCAAATGAAGCAGGTCTCACTATGCTTGTGAAACGAATCTTAATGAAGTACAAGAGTAACAAATTAACAGTTTTCGGTATGTTACCTGTACTGGTTACCCACGTCCGGGCCTTGGCCAAACACTTGCCTAGAATCATGACTAGACCAAAATACATCCAAAAGTTGCTTGAAACTAATCGACCTGGGATCATACTCAATCTGCAAAAGCGTTCACAAAATATATTATAAACATATCGGTTCTTGGTAACTGCAGAAACTAACGCGAGATAATTCGATTGTTCTAGACAAGAAAGAGAAAACGATAATATATGAATTGAATAACAGAGCCAAGCGGTGCACAAAGAAAACTATTCTTTCGCCTTTTACTACAGAGTATTGCGTGCTCACAGCATTCACCTAGTTTTGAGGGTCACTCTCTTTACTCTAACAAATTTCAAAATCCTAGCACAGTCTATTTATTCAAGATTGTTGCTTCTGATATTAAAACCTTATAATTCTTTACAAAAATGAAACGAACAGGAGAAGTGAGACCCCATATAGGGGCCACCTTCATCCAAAACACATCATGAGTCTCTGCTTAAGTTGAAAGGAATCAGCAAACGCATCAAAACAAATTACTTGCTGTTTAAAGAAGTTGAAAGAAATTCCTTTCTTTTTGCTCAACCAAATGTGATTCATAGTTGAAACCATTCCGTAAGTAGAGCCTAACTACTAGGAAATAACATGACATGCATAGGCATAGAAGCTGTTCTAGGCTTTGTAGTTTGTACTCTCTCCTAGCCCTCATTTCTCATCAGAATGAACATGTCAACAGTAATGAAGGAAAGGACCCGAACAATTTATCCAATGTTGATAAAGCATTCATACATACACAAGACATAACCTATAAGAATCAGGCACACTCAACAGAACAATTCCTGAAAGCTTGAGATCAATAGATTGCAGTAGTGTGAGTACCAATTTCCAGCCAAACCACAAAAATCATTATCCAATATTCCTATGAGGTATTGATTGATGTGAAAACCGCATAATAGGGTCACCACGTAGTCTACATTGGTAAGGATATTACAAAAAAAATCTATACAATCTTTCTCCCCATGAGATTAACCACTTCCGATAACAAAGAAAATCAAAATTCCACAAAAAAATTGAAATTGAAAGTAAATAATTTCAACAATTCACATGATTTCTTGCCAATAGAGAAGAAACCGAAATTATGTAACCGAAAATGAATGAGAATGGAAAGAAAACGACAAACCTGAACGGATTCAGCATGATCTCCCAAGCTTCTGAATTCAGGATTGGTTTTAGCTCCACCGGCATACCCAACAGTAGTTCTAACAACACCGTTTAAACATCCAAACAGAGATTCAGATCTCCAAAAACTTCCGAGTGCGAAAACAGCAGTTTTAAGAGGCTGATTCACTGTTGATTCTTTTGCAACTTCAGAAATCCGATCTGGTAATCTAATACTGAGAACTCCATTATTTGACATTAAGGAGAGGCTGAGGAGAATCATTACCAGACCTTTCATCGATAATTCCTTCATCATTTTTTGTCTGAGAGTGATAACACCCAAGGCAGAAGCCGCAGAACGAAGGAAATGGGGAAAAAGTTCGGGAGAAAATGGAGACGGTTGAGAGGAACACTCGCGTGGCCCACGATAATTAAACAATCAGCGGTTCAAAAAAAATTAGATCTGGGGAGAGGCGATCTGCTAAATTAACAAGTGTTTTGAGCTTTAAAGGTAATCTCTAAATTGGAGACCTATGTTTAGGTTTCAAGATTATTTCGAAATAGAACCAACAACCCTTTAAACATGTTTTCTATAAGTTCTCGGGGCAATTGCCCCTAAAACCAGCATCTTCGTCTTTGGCTAGCTATTGTCTTGGACTCTTGGAGCAAATGCCCTCCAAATCCAAATCCAAATCCAAATCCAAATTCAAAGTCTTTTCCAGTAGTAAGGACCGGGTCGACTAGAGAATATCTCCAAAAAATAAAATATATTTTTTACGCCGGCTTGTCAAGCCTTGCAGAACTTGCACTAGGGCAAGCAAAATACTTGACGCTACCCGCGCCGCGATTGTTTATGGGCCAGATGGTAAGTAATCACCGTTTTATGGGATTACGAATTCTCGACCATTAATGCGGATATGCTTACACCATGTCCCTGTTGCAGAAGCTACGGGGTATTTCCCTTCACAATCCTGCCAACTGCAGCGCTACAGGGGGTTCCCCCCTTCACAATCTGCAGGGTTGTCTTTACGTGTTCGCTGATTGGGTGGCAAAGAAATTGACGAAGAATATAGAAAAGGGGTTTGTTAGTCGTCGTACCTGAAACCTACCTCTTCCACGCGTATCGCCGCCCTCCATGTTTGTCTGTCCAACGCCTGCTCTGTTGAGAGATTTCGATTGCACATGTCCTTCTTTACGCACTCATCCCAAGTTAGCTTCGGTCGGCCTCTGCGCTGCATCCTTCCTTCCGCGCGCCTAATGCAACCTACTCGCACTGGAGCATCATTCGGTCTTCGCTGGAGATGCCCAAACCAGCGTAGCCGATGCTGGGCGAGCATCTCCTTGATTGGCGCTACCATAAGTTTCTTACTTATGTACTCATTCCTGATACGGTCATGCCTCGTGTGACCGCATGCCCACCTCAGCATCCGCATCTCGGTAGTCTTCAGCTTCAAAGTGTCTCGATTGTTCGTCGCCCAACATTCCGCACCATATAGCATGGTAGGCCTGATCGCTGTTTTGTAAAACTTACCTTTAAGCTTTAGCGGAACTTTGCGGTCACAGAGGACGCCAGAAGCCAGACGCCATTTCCCCCAGCCCGATTGAGTTCGATGTCGAATATCCTCCTCGATTCCCCCATCACTTTGGAGCCACGATCCCAGGTAGCGAAAGGATTCTTTCCGTGGTAAAGGTTGTCCATCCAACAAAATGTCCCCTTCAACTGTCCCGGAGTCGCTGAGATCGCACTTCAAATGCCCTCCATGCTACGATAATTTTAATAAAACACTAACAGTCTCCTTTAGCCAGCTAATTCCTGGGTGGGCTGGGCATATGCCCTTTCAAAGCCTTGGCTGGATTAGTCACTGCTACTACAACTATAGCAAGTGATAGAATTTGAGTTCAAACAAGTTGTGATTAAAAAAAAATTAAACAAGTTTCAACCCAACAGTTTTATTTCAAGTCCAAACCAAATATTACAATTTAGAGCTAATCAATAGCATCACTACAACGTACTTATCAAGTCCAAAAGCACCATAAAATCAAAATAACTAGAAACTTCCAACACTCATCCAAGACAACATAGCAATACTAAGACAACACAACAATACTAGCTAACCTGGTTAATTAATTAACTTACTTATCTAGATAGTCAGCTATACCAGCTATGACCTGGTTAGCTTTCTTCGGATAGGTCTTCCACGAACTAGTTGCAACCTCATCACTAGTCATATCTGAAAACTCGTTTAATCCGCAATTGGAGGAACGACCGCTTTTGTTCCACTGGTTGATAAAACGAGCGTTGTCCTTAAAAATACCAAACCTAAACTTAAAATCTTTTTCATCTTCCACATCAAAATGGTGATCGAAATATGAGAGCCACTTCAAATACAGAGCGTGGAGCTTAGCCTCAGAATTGACAATATCATCGGTTACCTCTAGATCTGTTCAATGATCATCATGAAAGATTATCATTACAGGAGTAAGCCATATGAGGAAAATTAGAAAAGGAGAAAAACAAAATCTTCATATGCAGCTTTTACCTTCACGTAGCTTTTTAAGTTTTAGTTCACAGAGCTGAGCCTCAGCCTCAGCCTTAGCCTTAGCCTCAGAATTCTCGGTTACCTTTAAAGCTATCTAATGATCACAAGAGATCATTAGAGTACAAGATGAGAAAAAGTTGCAAAGGAGAAAAACAAAGCTTAACGCATCTTCATATGCAGTGTTCAGTTACCTGCACGATTACGAAGTTCCTCTCCAAGTTTTAAAGAAAGTTTCAGATTAGAAGAAGGTTTAGGATGTTTTTGGCTGCCCGGAAACATAATCAGCAATAGTAGTTGACAACAAGGAACCAATTCATCACACATAGAAACCAAAAGAAATCGCACAAACCTCATTAGCTCCCTCAGCAATATCCTCCGACGGATCGATGATGGTACATGATGCCATACTTCATCAGTTGCGGGAAGCTGCAAAGTGCAAGTGGGAATTAACATAATTAATTATCATGAATAAGAACAAAGTAGGGAACACCAAACAACAACCGATTTACAATCACACAAAATGATTATGTTTTCTCATTCACATAAACAAAAAATAATCATGAATCTAAAAATAAAATAAAAAAATCATGCCTTCACTACAATTGCATGTGAGACTAGCAGATGTGCAAATCCATTCCATTTGAACTTCACTAACCAAAATCAAATAACTACACCATCCAAGGGAAGCCACAAGGACCCTAAATCAGACGAGAACAACAAGTAACTAAAATCTCCATTTTTCACTGAAAATTAGCATCTCAAAACAACAATAAACAGCATCATAGAGCTGCCATGAAATAATTACCAAGGAAAATAAGGTACTAGAGAACACCAACAGCCGACAACAAACTAAGATTTGTTATAATCTTCTCATAACCAAAACATCATGAATCTATATTCTTATTCATCTAGAAATAAAAAATTAATGATTATGTAAAACCTCCATCATGCCCTCACTATAATTGTATCAGATAGGCAAATCTATTCCTCGAACTTCACTAACCAAAATCATATAACTAACAATACCCAAAGAAGCCTAAATCAAACCAAAGAAACCCAACAGTTAAACAAAATCTCCATTTTTCACTAAAACTTAATTAGCATCTCAAAACAAGTATAAACAACATGATATATACAGCTACCAAACTAAGAAAATCCAAACAGATATACCCTAAATTCATGATATATGTTTGAACTTTGAAGCTATAATCAACAAAGGGAAAAATAGAAAACGAAAACCATTCTATGCTAACATTCGAAGGCTACCTTGTTGTTAAGATTCATTCAAACCCTTGTATAATTACATTCTATCAATCTTTCTTTCGTTCGCTCAGACTACCACTATAAAAAATCTTTGACGCTTGGACATCTGCAGATGTAACAGAACGGGTTAAAATGAATACAAACACAAGCTCCTACTTGGTCTGCCAAATCAATATTTGCCCATAATGTTAGTTGATGGTCCTTATTTTTACGGCTTGCAAAGGAATTGAATTCTTCAGCCGGTATTTTAAAAATAAGTAACGGATTGAGTTGCAGTAATAATTTATGTGGGGATTTAAACTTCTTATTTGTACAACCTTTATTTTTTACTGTGTGCTTGGTCTCTTTGAGATTTGCCGTTTTAAGCTTTCTTCCAAAATAAAAATTGATTTTTTATTGAAAATACAGATACACCTTGACTCTACTTACTAGTGCCAACACCTTAATTATTATAGCTGTTGATCTCTGTGTTTGCGTGGGTACAAAACTATCTAAGTCTAATTACTGTATTTTCATGGGCAACACCATTATAATGATTTGATTTCTAGTTTAAGTTTTTCTTGTTCTGTCCTTTTTGATGTGGTTGCTTTTACATGATATACTTAATAAATTACTGAGTAAATTTGTTCGTGTGAAAACCACCGGAATATTTCATCGCAGTGCTAATGTATGTATTTTATCGAGGTTTAGTACTTCAAGTTGCGGTTTCCTTTTTTGATAAATCACAGTTACAATCATGCTAAAATCACAAAATCAAAATCAACTAGAACAAAACAAAAACAAAAATTAGAGAAAAAAAAAATTACACATCTGGTAGTGAAATCAGTAGATCTAAGAGCAGATATAAGAGGAAAGGAAGAAGTCGCCATTGAGACCAGAAACAGAAGAAGAACTTTTTTGATGAACTTTCTTCATTATTTAGATGAACTTTTTTGAGTTTTGTTTTGGACCGTCTTTCTCAAAGTGAAAACTACTGTGAGACCCATTTCCCAAATTTTTCCACTGAGAAACCCACGGGCGCAAAACTTCATGCGCGCCCCCATTTTCACAAAGAAAATTATTCTAAAACCCATAATTTAAAAAATTCCGTTTTTCTCTTTTATAAAGGAAAAACTACTTCTTCAATTCGTTTTCTTCTTCTTCCCAAATGTAAATCTTCATCAACACCTGAATCAGATCGAGAAGAACGATTATTTGAGGTCGATGGAGTTACGGCTGTGTTGTTGCAAAAAGATAGTTGAAGCTGTTGCTGAATCTAGTGATGATTGAAGAGAATATTTGTTGTTGCTGGTAATGAATATGCTATGAGATCGATGGGGGTTTTGAGTCCGTTGCTCCTATGAAGATTGAGATGATGAATTAATGGGTTTATGTGATGGTTAAGGTTGCAGAAGAGCAGGAGAAGAATTAACAGAAGCAAGGAATTGGTTAGGGAAGTTGAAGGTTAGGGTAGGAGATGAACAAGGGTTTCGATTCTAATCTGAATCTGTGTTGCAATCGAGAAGAAATTGTGGGTTTATCAAGAATTAGTAGATGGGGGTTTGAGATGTTCTGGCAATTATGATTGAATAGGTCTATTGGTGGTATAAATTGCAGGCATGAATTAAAATGGCTAGGTTTGATTTCAAGGATGTATGGTTGTAACAATGGGGGTTTGACAGAATTGTTGGGAAGCGAATAAAGGTTTATTGGGAAGGATCAAAAAGGTGGTTTACTGGGCGTATTGATTCATTTGATAACGAGAAGAAATTGCACTGGATTTTCTATGATGACGATGATGTAGATGAATTGAATCTACTGATTGAGCGTATTGAACTTGAAGTTGTTACGAGTGAGGGTTTCACTCCATGTTCTAGTTTGAAGAAGAAATCTACAAAGAGGAGCTAGGATCAGTTGGTGAAAATACTAATGTGGGAGATTACTTGAAGGCAGTATTGGAGGAGCTGGAAATACAACTAGTAATTAAAGGACTGATAAGGTATGGGAACCTTTTTTTTCGTTTTATTACATATATGCGTCTTGCTGCTTTCTTAATACTTAGCGTAGTTATCGCAATTGACATCTAACCAGTTAGTATATATGTTAGTAACTACTAAAACAAGCAACAAGATTTAGTTTTAGCTTTAACTATTACTTTTGCTTTTGATCAGAAGAGGAGTTGCACATTTACATTGTGCTTGTGGAATAAGAATGGTTGTGGAATAAGTACTGGTGGTTGTTTTCAAAGAAAATTGAGAGGTTCATCTTGAATATGAATGGTTGCAGTTGGATAGGTTTACAACAACAAAGATTTGGTTGTTTTTGTGGAGTTTACAAGAATCCTTAATGGAGATGGAGAAGTGTTTTGTTAATAAGGAGGAGATGATGATGCAGTGGGAAATATTGTAAGAAGCTGAGTTGCAGCTGTTGTAGGTGAGCTTAAGTTTGTTGTGACAGTAGGTGAGCTTAAGTTTTTTGGCTGGTTTCGTACGGATTGTTGCCGGAAGTTCAACAACAATGAACTGAAATTGGGTGTTCATGTTGTTTTGGTTTGTACGGGAGATATTGAAACATGAAAGATGTTGATGATACTGTTATGACTGCATAACCTGTCATGCAGTTGAGAAAATGTCTGCGTCACATGTTATGCAGTCGTGAAAATGGATGCATAACCTATTATGCATCTACAAAATTTGTTGCATAACTTGTTATGCAGTACAGAAAACGATTGCATAACACGTTATGCAGCAATTTTTTTGTCACTATTAAAACCAACAACAACAAAGACTGCATAACTTGTCATGCACCTACAATAATATCTGCATAACATGTTATGCAGTCATGGAAATGGATGCATAACCTGTTATGCATCCAAAAATATGGCTGCATAATGCATTATGCATAAATTTTATCTGTACGCACTAAAATCAACCAAAACAATGGCCACATAACCTTTTATAGATGCATAACTTGTTATGCAATTGAGAAAATAGTTGCATAATTCGTTATGCGTCTGTTTTTTCTGTTGGATTCAGGCATATACAACGTTTTAGTGGCTGCATAAACCAAAATAATAGATGCATGAACAAATATATAGTTGCATAACGTGTTATGCATCTTTTGTGGTGTATGCATATTGTGTTATGCATCTTTTTTGGAGGATGCATAAAGAATATGTAGTCAGTTTTGGAAATTTTCCCATAAAATGATGATCGCCTCCGACTTTTTCGTGAAAAACAAAAATTTGATATTGTTGTTTGGACTCGTTGTGTAGCTCTCTTAAAAAGATTGCCAACGATATAAAATTTGTAAAATTCCAAGGCGCGGTTTTTTAGATATGTTATATCCAAGTTGCATTACCAATTATACCCCTGATGCATAACCCGTTATGCAGACGTTTTTCAAAATTTCATATAATTTTGGGTGTCACGGAACTAAAAATTAATTGTGGGCCTGACAATGAGAATATTATTTTGTTTGGGTCTGCACCTAATTTTCTCTTCTCAAAAAGAAATTGAAGCCCCTTATTCTGAGCCATTTTTAAGTTCTAATGGGAAACAAACAGGTTGGTGGTGGGACGTTTTCTCTTCTTTTTTTGGGTCCCCAAAAGTAGGTCTCACTTTCTTTCTTTTTTCGAAAAAGGGGAAAGCCTCATAATATATATTCATAACACCGATTTAGGAAATCGAAAACCTTACAAAATAGTTTCAAGATCATACAAAAGTCATACAAGTTGTAGTATCTCCACCAATTCTTGCCTATCAAATCTATCCCTTCAGACATAATAACAGTTTCAGAGGACCTTTTATCTCTCGCAACGGAGAAGACCAAACATCCAGGGCCAAATTGATTTTGAAACAAAACCAATATGTGTCAAAGCACAAGACAATGACTGGATCAAATCACACCCAATGTTCATCAGAGCATGTAAATAACATGAACTGGAGTTTTTAAAATTTAGATTGTCTAATGCAATCAAGGTAGCAGTGACCCAACTAGTAGTAGCAGTAGCCAAAAAGTAACCAAAGTGTCTCAAATGGTAACCAAAGTGTCTCAAGTAACTGTGGTAATCTGAATCGGTCTTTAATTGTCTGTGACGGAACGAATCGGGCTGACTCGGCTTTGAAGATACTGTAACAGCTGTGTTAACGGATGAACTTGGTGATCTTGAACGAGTTGACGATGTCTTTGTTTTCGTTACTAACACTAGAAAAAGCAAATCTAAATCTAAAACAAGAAAAAAACTTAATCCATCAATAATGCAGACTAACACTAAATCAAGATAGAGTAAAGTCCTATCAACACCACAAGCATAGATAATCCTACAACTAAAACTAACAGCCAAAACAAAACATGATCTAATTAAAAATTGATCAAAGAGAAACCCTAATTGAAGATTTGGGGGATATCTAGAGCTGTTAATTGAAGTCGATCTAACCATACACGCCGAATTTGTTGCTGAAGCTGTAAAGTGCTTGTAGATCCGAGCTGAAAATATTATGCTTTGGTCCCCTTTCTTCATCAGCTCCCAATCCATTGTTGCACTAACAACCCAATCACCCAACAAACAAAACCAAAGAAGCATAACATCAAAAGCTTGAACAAAGATTAAAATACAACATAAGAGAAATCTACTTCTGGAAACTGTAATTAGAAGATGTTGTAGATCAGGGTAGTAATATGGTTGCTCAGATCCGTTCCTTTGAAGCGGATCTGAGCAGGCAATGGTCGGCAAAGGTAGGGTTTTCGTCTGTTAAGAGAATGAGAAGAAGAAAGAGAAAAGCCTTATGTTTTTCTAAGGTCGACAAAAGTAGGTCTCACATCGGTTGATATATGACGAGTTTTTTTTTTTTTTTTTTTTAAAAAAATTATTGGATAAATAGTATTGCATTAACCAGTTGGAAGCCTAACAAGCTAAGCTCCAACAACATACTCCTACCAACGAGCCTCATGGGTAACCTAGAAAAGGGAGCCGAAGCGGATGGGGGCTGAGATTGTGTCACAGGGGGGCAAACTAACTCTACCTTCCATGTTAATATCTGCAATATTACGCCATTGGGGGATCGAACCTGGGACCTCCTTGAACACATGAAACTTTGGGAAACGGGGATGACCAGCTGAGCTAGGTACCCGTTTTTTTTTTTTTTTTTTTGACAAAGGTAAATATATTAAACATCAAAGGAAAGATATGTCATAATCCAAGTTTACATTTAGAGTAGCTGGTGGATCTTGCCACCACTCTCCAAAACTACAAGACTTACAGACATATTTGGCTAGACAATCTGTCGTCTTATTACAAACTCTTGAAACATATCTACATGACCAGTTGTTATATTTATTACATAGTTGCACACATTTATATAACAAAGGAGAGGATTGCCAGAGAGGATGTATACCCATATTGGCAGAGTTCACTAAGGTTTTATAGTCAGATTCAAAGATCACAATTTTCCATTGTTGTTGCTTAGCCCATTGCATAGTCTCTAACATAGACCAACTTTCCGCCTGATGAACAATAGCTACTCTTCGAAGAACTCCCTTTCCTGCAACATAGGATCCTGTAGAATCTCTTATTAACATGGCAATACCAGCTAAGTAATAAGCTTTATAAAAAGAGGCATCCACATTGATTTTTAACATATCTAGTGGTGGTGGTGTCCAATGGGAATGATCTACAGAATTTCTATTCTGAGATGTATGAAATGTATGTGAAGTATGAGCAATACCAGCCAAGTAATTAAACAGATGATTTAAAATCGAGTTAGGATTGACTATTTCATGTTGAAATACTACTTTACATCTGTATTTCCAGAGATACCAGATAGTTGCAATGATTGCATGTAGAGAAGGAGATTCTTAATTGAAGTTAATATCTGCATTAGTTGTCCAAGAACCTATCCAATCATGTAGTGTAGCAAATTGTTGAAGATGATTAAAGTGCTGAGGTAGAAATGCTTTCCAGATAGCAGTAGCAAAGGGACAAGAGAAAAACAAGTGATTTATGTCTTCTTTCTGATGTGTATTGCAAAAAATACAAGAAACATCAACTCTATTATGCAGATTAGATTTAACTGGTAAAACATTCTGGATAAACTTCCACATGAAAATTTGTAACTTATATGGAATTTTTAACTTCCAGAACTTTAACCAAAAGGTTGTGCTTACATAGATGTTGATATGTTGAAGATGTTGAAAATTGCCCAGTTGAAGTAAGAGTCCACAACAAAGAATCTTCAGATTGTAAATGCAAAGGTATAGTTAGGATAGAAAGCACCTGGATGGGTGTAAATAGTTGTTGTAGGAGGCTAACATTCCATTGTTCTGTGTATGAGTCAATGAGCTGAGAGACCCACTGAAAATCATTTGTATTAAGAGCATCCCAAGAGTATAAAGCGGTGGACTCACTAGGTATCCAGTTCTGTTTCCAAATGTTGATGGTTTTACCATCACCAACTTCTTATTTTCCAAAGTGATGAACAATCTGTAAACCATGAACTATACTCTGCCAAATCCAGCTAGAATTTTCAATGTTAGGTGGTGATTCATGCTTAATATATCATGATAAGGAAAGTACTTTGACTTCAAATGTTGCACATAGTGATCATCTAGACTATGAATGATATTCCAAGCTAGTTTAGCTAACATGGCAGAATTATAGTGACGAAGTTGTTTGAGTCCTAAACATCCTAATCTCTTAGGGAAATTCATCTATTCCCAAGATATGAAATGTTTTTTCCTATGATTCTAGGAACTGTTCCACCAATAATTTCGCTGAAGTTGTTCCATGTGATGAATAGTTGTATCAGGTGGTTTTAAAACTTGCATATGGTACATACTCATTATACTAAGAACAGAATTCAGTTGAGTAATCTTACCAGCTTGGTTGATAATTTTACTACTTCATCCTTGTAATCGCGCAAACATATGCCCCAAAATTGGCCGACAGTTTTTTGTTCTTGATATATGCAGTAGTAGAGGTATACCCAGATACTTTTCTCCTAGACCCATGATTTTCATGTGAAGTATGTTAGTAAATTGATTTCTGAGGGAAGGGGAGACATTTTTGCTGAAGAAAATAGTATATTTCTGTAAATTAACTACTTGCCCATAAGCTTTACTAAACTAATCAAGAATATGTTGAAGATTGCGAAGATATTTTGGAGAAGCTTCAAGAAATAAAAGGCAATCATCAGCGAAAAATAAGTGACTCACTTGAGGACCATGTTTCCCAACAGTAATTCCTTTCAAGTTACCTTGTAAGATTTGAGATTGAATTATTCTTGAAAAACCTTCCATGATTATGAGAAATAAATAAGGTGACAACGGATCACCTTGTCGGATTCCACGCGATGGAGTAAAAGAAGCAGATGGGATACCATTGATGAGGAGAGCAATGCTTGTTGTAGTAACACATTGTTGTACAAGATGAATCCAGTCCCGATGAAAACCAAGCTGCAGAAGAATGTCAAAAAGAAACTGTCATTCTAGCCCGTCGAAGGTCTTCGACATATCCAGTTTAAGGCCAATATAAGAAACTTTTCTTTTTCTTTTTTTTCTTCATTGTGTGAATCAGTTCATGTGCAATTATGATGTTGTTTTGAATGTGTCTGTTGGGTACATAAGCACATTGAGTTGGTGATATGATTTTTGAAAGAAGGGGTTTCAATCGGTTAAAGATGATTTTGGAGATTATCTTATATCTTACATTACATAAACTAATTGGTCTATATTCATTGGGTGTTTGAGGATGTAATGTTTCAGGTATAAGAACTTGAAAGGTACGATTGATATCACGAAGCATGAATTTATGAATAAAGAAATGCTGGATCATTGAAGTTACCTCTTTACTAACTGTTGACCAGCATTGTTGGTAAAAATCTGCTGGAAATCCATCTGCTCCTGGTGAAGCCCAAGGTTTAATCTGGAAAATTGCATCTTTAATTTCTTGTTCAGAAGGAATGCAGAGAAGAGCTTCATTATCTTCATATGTAACACAAGTCTGAAACTGAGATAAAATATTCGCATCAGTAACTGGATTTGTAGTTGCCGAAATGCTGAAAAATGTTGTAAAAGTGTACTCTCAATTTCTTCTTATGAATCATGCCAGATACCCATTGAATCTTGTATAACATCTATCTGATTTATTTTCTTATTGTAATTGGCAGTAGAATGAAAATATGCAGTATTTGTGTCTGCATCATTGGCATTTGTTCTATCTTTTTGCATGTAAAAATCTTTTTGAATGGATAACCAATGTTGAAGAGAGTTGGTTAAGTTGGAAATGTTGGGATCAGAAGAAGGCAAGTTTAGACTGGTGAGATGTTGCAGTTAATGATGTATTGATTGAATATTTGATTCTATGTTGCCAAAAGACTGTTTCTTCCATATTTGAAGACGATTTCTGGTATATTTAAGTTTATAAGTAAATTGATAGGATGGGGAACCTAAAAAGTTTTGATTCCAGCTATCATTAATAGCCTCTGAACATGAAGGTTGAGAAAACCAGCATCTATACAATCGAAAAGGTATCTTTTTAGGACTAGCATCACCACAAGTTGACAAAATGATTGGAGAATGATCTGAAGCAACAGGAGGGACATGCTGAAGATAAGCAGTAGAATAATCCATAAAGTATTCACTAAAGCTCTGTCAAGTCTAACCGTTGTATGAGCACTATCTGTTCTGTGATTTGACCAAGTTGTAGCAGATCCTGTGAATCCTAAATCAATTAAACCTAGTTGTTGAATGATAGGTCAAATAATCTAGAATAATGATGTTGAGAGTTGTGGGAGCTTTGAATTTCATAGTCATTCATTGTGAAGTTAAGATCACCAATCAAAACCCAAGGTAAATATACTTGAGGTTGCATATCTAAAAGGTACTGCCATTGTTGTTGATTTTCAGTATGATCATGAGCACCATACATGCAGCTAAGTAATATATCGGGATGATGAGAGTGAGTATGCAAAATGGCATGAATGTCATGTCTAGTTGTATGCATTATTTCAAGGTCATTTTTAGTTTCCATGCAATAGATATACCACCAGACAAACCAACAGAAGGAGCATACCAGAAATAAGGATACTTGAACTGTTGTAAATAGAAATGCATTGTAGAAGCTTGGGTTTTAGTTTCGGACAAAAAGAAAATATCAGGGTTATATTTGGTAATGCAAAATTGTATATAATCACGAGTTGAAGGGTTACCAAATATATATGACGAGTTGACAACCCATCAATTAGTAGTTCCTATGGACTCGATAAATTTTTAATTTGTTGATTTCGATCCCGTTATGGACTCAACAAAAGAGAAAAATGACCGGGAAATTGACAAGTTTAATGGTTCTCCCATTGTGGTTCTAAAGCAGCCACACTGTCTCCTCTACAACCGTGCGGTTTATCAGTAAGAGGTTTATTAGCAACCACCAGCGGCTTATGAAAACCTGCGCGGTTGGCGTAAATCCGTTGACATCTTTTTAAAAGTTGTGCGGCTTATATGTGCCCGCTAACGACTACATCAGATATTAATCGTCCAACGGCTCTAATTCTTTTCTCTATAAATTTAGCTCATTTCAAACTTAAAATTTACACCTTCTACACCTTCCACCTCTAAATTTCTCAATTTCATACCATCTCAATATTCATTTTTCCATCATTTCAAACATAGTACTCATAGCATCTCAATCAATTAGAAAAATTTCCAAAATTCCCTTTCTATAACAAACATTGCATCCCCTCGCAACAATCACGATAACAAATGCAATAATCAGATCAACAAATGCAACAAAGATCCGGTTTAGTCCGTGATGCCAAGTGTACGATGGATGAAGATGAATAAATTTGTAAGAATTATATATCCTTTACGGTATATCAAATCAATGGTTGCCAGCAGGAAAAAAATATGTTTTATGGAAAGATTTTTGAAAAATTTCGTGAAGAAACTGGTAACATCCATAATCGCGATTCTGAAGGGTGGTTTTATCGTTTTCATGCAATTATTAAGGATGTTACTGACTTTGATCATGCAATTATTCCGATGCAAAAGAATTGGTGAAGCTGAAGAAGATGTGGAATGGAAATGTCGAGAGAATGGCAAAGATCCCACAAAATTGGTTTCCAACACGAAATTTCACCATTCTGAGGGTACTTAACAAAATTTAAACCATACGTGTTGGGAGGTACTCAAACGCCAACAAGATTACCCCATGGTCTAATTTTGCAAGATTTTCAGAATGGGGACCTGCTTCCTCACCAGAAGGACATGCATCTCTACAAGCTGGGGACTCCAAGTAGACGAGAACAATACAACACCAATATGATGTTAACACCAATGTCAAAAAAAGAAGAGGAGGAGGTCAGAGATCCGGAAAAGCAGCGAGAGACGCAACCCAAAGGGTTAGCAGATGAATATTCAAACGAGTTCAACTACTCTAAGTACATGGAAAACGACCTCCTAGTCGAACAAGATAGAAGCAGGTACCGTGGCTTGGCAATAAGACAACTTAGAAAAAGTCGTCTTTCGTGAGAGCAACATTACAGGGATTTTAACAGGAACAAGCTACTCTCCATGAACACATGAGCAGTGAATTCACGACAACTTAAGTTATGGGAAAAGGAAGCAGATAGGGTGGAACAACATTACATTTGTTTTATCCTATTAATTTAATTTAATTTAATCAGTCTCACTACATTACATTTTATTCAAAGTACATAAATTACTTAAAACATAATTAAAATAAACAACAATTAGTTGAAAAACATCTATCTGGCCCGACCGTGCGTAGGTGTCGATGTTCTTCTCGATCCTCTTTCTCCTTTTGTAACCCCAAAGGGTGCTTAGTTAGATCTTCCCGTAGCTGTCTATGGAGTTTTCTGTTTTGGATTCTGTCAGTGGCAAGTCTATATTCTCTTGTCGGACGACATGGTACATTACAAGCCTCCGTCTCAAATCATCGTTTGGAAAACTAATCCAGGTTGGGTCATGTCTTCTTCCCTCAATGACCATGTTACAGAGAATAATACAAGTTAGCATAATTTTCTTCATTTCTCGAATATAAAAAAAGTGTGACGCCCAGCTATGATGGCGAACTTCCTCTTCAAAATTCCAAAAGCGCGTTCAATATCCTTTCCCGCACCCATTTGTTGGGTGTTAAAATACTTCATATCCTTCGCAGTCGTTGGTCCAAACCATGTCTGACTATATGCTTGAACCAAAGTGGACCATTCTGGATAGATCTCGTCTGCAAGATAATATCCTAAGTGTAGTCATGACCGTTGATGGTGAAATAACAGTGTGGCATGATCCCATGCTTTAGGTCTTCAAAAAATAGTGATTTCCACAAAACGTTGATATCATTATGTGAACCCGGGAGTCCAAAAAATACATGCAAAAACCAACAATTATAAGTAGCCGAAGCTTCGAATATTGTAGTTGGTTTTGGATACTAACCCTTATATTGACATACCCATTCAACTGGTCGTGCATGAAATCAAGACTACCTAGCATTCCTGGAAAACCCCTCTTTGTGTTTTCTGCAATGATTCTTTCAACATCAACCTGAGTAGGCTTTCCTAAGAAAGTTTGACCAAAATGCTCTAATATTGTTTCGCAAAATATTTTGAGATACCTAAATGCAATTATTTTTCCCATACGGATATACTCATCGTTGGAATCCAATGGTACCCTATGAAAAGACGAGGGTACCCAAATACACCACAATCTTAAATATCAACCTATAAGTCTGATACCAAGTGTGATCTTCTATGGACAAATTCGAGACAATACAACAACTATGTATACACTTTGTGTGATCGTCTATGGATACGAGATCGAGACAATACAACAACGAAGTATTCACTTGATAATAGGTAAGGTATAAAACCGAAACACTATAGGATCAATATCAAGTGACTTAGATTAACGTACGTGTGTAATTTACTTAATTATAATAACAATTATAATGCGGAAATAAAGTAAATGACACAACAAGATTTTGTTAACGAGGAAACCGGAAATGCAGAAAAAACCCCGGGACCTAGTCAAGTTTTGAATACTCTCATAATTAAGCTGCTATACAAAATCTAATACCAACTTCGTATAGTTGAGACCAAGTAGACTACCCCTAGCTACTTAGTTTCCTCAGTATCCCTGCGCCTTCAACTTCTAGAGTCACGCACGTGAATCATCAATCCTTTTGATCGTATTCCAAACACTAAAGGATAAAGCTGTTTCGTAACCACTCTATTCAACCTTTGGTAATAAGATATTATGAGTCATTGACAAAGGATCTTTCGTTTAATCTAATAAACTCCTTTTCCTGGTTAGATTAATCTAAACTTTGATTACCGAAATAACCAATTTCTAGATTTGCAATCAAACAATATAGAACTATAAAGTGATGCGATCTCACACAACTAGCCAATCAAGTCTATCATAGATAAACACGATTCTAGTTGGATCCCATCCAATCAAGGTTTGTGCACTAAATTCACAAGATACGGAAACTAATAAGAAAATCTTCTTCGTCTTCAAATCTTCGATTGTCTTAATAACCTGCACAACACAACTCGAATCCTCTTGTGATCAATCACACACAAAACGGAGTATGTTAACAATGGATTATCACAAGATATCTTTATATCCGAAAATAGTTCTAAAGATCTCGTCGATACTTTGATCTAGTTTGAGTGAGCCTTATATCAGAAGAGATGGTTCTCAAGAATAAACAAACTAGGTGCAATTAAAGTTTCAACAACCGTTAGTCAATCAAATCAATAATCAAAAACTAAAATAACAATGCAATTATCTAGTTTACCACCAACGGTACTCGTAGAGCTTCTTGATCCCACAAAAGTCTTTAAACGAGCGGTCGTAAGAGATTTCGCCTAATTAGGGTACTTTCCTCTCCAGATAGACGGCT
The DNA here is from genome assembly GCA_023531105.1 of Papaver atlanticum. Lineage (NCBI taxonomy): Eukaryota > Viridiplantae > Streptophyta > Magnoliopsida > Ranunculales > Papaveraceae > Papaver > Papaver atlanticum. The sequence continues at coordinate 3,519,571 of JAJJMB010014260.1, read as the reverse complement.
CCACCAGAAACAACACGAATGAAGTTTGCCTGACTCTTAGGATAGTTTACAAGAAATGCAAACTCAAGTATTTATAGACCAAGTTTGTTTGGACAAAAAGAAAATTCCAAAACCGAAAATATTCTCAAGATATTCATTAAAGTACCTAATTTCGGTTTTCTTATTTCCAATTAATTACCAAACCATATTCCCTAAATCTCCCTTAGAAAACTTTTATTATTAGTGTAGCACATTAACTAATTATATTTTCAGAGTATATGCTTTAATTGGTGGTAATTAAAACATAAAATATGAAAATCATAATTAAATGCTTTTCAATATTTTGGTTTGGGATCTCCTTGAGTATCAAGGAATATCTTTGAACAATTAATTATAGGAGTCATGTACATGTTCAAATGATGTCTACATCTAAAAGTTTCTCAGTAAACCCTAATCAAGCTTCACACAAAACATAAAGATATTTGTGAATATTGGAAACTCGGTTTTTCTCCTTGGGATCGGTACTATCATGAATCGCAATGTAAGTTGTGATCGGTTATACCATGCTTCTTAAACTAGGTTGTGACCGGTGTTTGCGGGTAAAAACGACTCACAGGTTTTCTGGTAAAAAAAGTGGTGGAGGAGGCAAGTGCTCGCTGAAGCAGGTGCTCGAAGTTGCGAATCATCCGAACCTTTAAACAAATGTACTACACGGGAGTACTTTGAGTTCGAGAGACTAATCTGTAGGACCCTATCCTAAAACAAGACAATGGCCGTTCTAGGTTCAATTCGGTCACAAGAGGAGGAGAATGGTCGGTCTATAGGGAGGGAATCTGATATTGTGTGGAGATCAATGGAGATTGATCCGTAGGTAGGTGATGTGATGTGTTAAACTGCTGTAAAGATGATTCTCTGTGTATACGAGAGAAATCTTCCGAAAGTGTTTAATAACTTGACAGTGATAAGTCTTCGTTGTTATTCGTTATCAGATCATAGGTTCGGAAACCTATTTATAGCAGCACATCAATCTCCTGTAAGTGGTGACGGTTGAAAAAAGTGGAAAGATGGATAAGTGGGAGATCGTGTCTGTTAGAGCACTGCTCGGTCGAACTCGCAAGCGTTGCTATCTCAAGCTTGTTTGTCAAGTTTAGTTGCCAAAACTATAAGTCTCGATTTCTAGTCTACTTATAGCTAAGTCTCGGACTAGGATAGAAAGTGTAGTTGAGCTCTAGACTCCACGGCGTTCATCATACAAAGACGAAGAACTACTCAAGGAACTGGTGGAACTTCATCGACTAAAAGGTATGTGAAGACTTGAACTTATCTATCACTCAAAAGTCTATCTACTCTATCTCCTATCTTGAGAAAAAAGTCGTATTGCTATATATACATCGATTATACACATTTGCTATTTCGATTCGAGTTTATCTCGCTTATCTATTTCTCGAAATATGTGTTGGTAAGCTTTCGCTTTGGCCAAGTTCATCTTTACAAGTGACGAAAGTCATGTTGATTATTTCAATATCTTGAAAATCGCTTTAATGAAAAATAGTGTGTGAATAACCTCTATTTAAGATCCTCTAAGAATGTTTCAATGATTGAAATGAGAGTTTAGAATATATAACCTTGAATGGATATAAACATTGTATGTGAACTAATACGTGTGTAAGTCCAAAATCCTTGAACCAAAGTATGCATACTTAGCTGCTCAGGATAACCGGAACTAAAGTCCGCGTACCTGTACGCGTACTTCCGGAAGTTCACGTCCCGTGAATTTCTTCTCGAGTTTGTGAACTGAAAACAAACTCAATCCGGGTACTTAAGTATGTGTACCGGTATGCGTACTTGAGTGGGTTATTTTTTAAAAACGGTTTATTCATGAACTTAAACTTATATAAATTAAGGAATGCATATTTGCAAACCGTGGCTATAAAGTTCATGAATCAATTCGAGTGAATCAAAATCGTTTTTTCTTCGATTGTGTCTTGTATACTTCTATGAGATCTAAGCAATTGAACAACTCTCTAACTAGTTCTTTTGAGTAATTTGAACTAGTTATGGTGAAGATGAATATGGTTGATATGAAAGTGCTCATATGGAAAACCATTTGGTTAACTACTGTTGAACCAACTAGGTGTACACGTTTAGGTACGGTTACACACACCTAAATGAACGTGCATTTCATTTGTGTATAACAAGCTAAGTTCGATCTAACGGTTGAAAGATATTAGTTTGAATCTAATTAGGTTTTCATCTAACGGTGAATATTGAATGCTTTGTTACCAAGGTAACTTAGATTGCAAATCCTGATTTGGAGACTATATAAAGGAGAACTCTAGCAACTGGGAAATATAATCGCCACACCTCCTGTGTGATACTAGTTGTATAAGCTAGAGTCCATTCTCCTTTAACCTTAGGTTTCTACCGAGACCCTGTAGGTTAACGACTTGAAGACTTCATTGGGATTGTGAAGCCATACCCAACTATTTTCTTTGTAGTTGCGTGATCTGATCTTGCTGTTTCTATCGTGATTGAGTGCAATCGTAAGATTGGCTTGAGATTAATTTCTCCGCTAGGCAAGATAGAAAAGTAGTCACAAACATCTTCGTCTCATCGTTTGTGATTCCGCAATATCTTGTTTCGCTAGTCGATTAAGATTATTATGAGGTGATTGATAATTCTAGGTTGTTCTTCGGGAATATAAGTCCGGGTTATCGATTGGTTCCTGTTCACCTTGATTTATCAAAAGACGGAACAAAACTCGTAGGTATTTCTGTGGGAGACAGATTTATCTATTCTTATAGACTTTTCTGTGTGATACAGATTTGTTTATTAAAGTCTTCGACTTTGGGTCGTAGCAACTCTTAGTTGTGGGTGAGATCAGCTAAGGGAATCAAGTGCGTAGTATCCTGCTGGGATCAGAGATGTAAGGAGTGCAACTGTGCCTTGGATTAGTGTGAGATTGATTGCGGTTCAACTACAGTCCAGACCGAAGTTAGTTTGTAGTAGGCTAGTGTCTGTATCGGCTTAATACAGTGTGTGTTCAATCTGGACTAGGTCATGGGGTTTTTCTGCATTTGCGGTTTCCTCGTTAACAAAACTTCTTGTTTCTATGTTATTTCTTTTCCGCATTATATTTTGTTATATAATTGAAATATCACAGGTTGTGCGTTGAATCAATCAATTGTTAAATCCGACCTTTGGTTATTGATTGAAATTGAATTATACTTGAACATTGGTTTTTGGTACCATTCAAGTTAATTTTATTTGTATTCAATTAGACTCGCAGATTTCTATTTGCTTGAGTAAGTATTGAATCGATAAATTGAGATATAACTCCTTGATATACTTTTTATTAAGATTGAGTCTGACTGTCTAGTTGATTCTCTTAAAAGTATATTGGAGTTAGTCCATACAGATTGCTAAGCGAATTATTGGGTGAGGTTGTTGTACCCCCACTTTTTCAGTGTCGAAACCACTTCCACGTTGTATGGATGACTTGGTTGATCGACCATCCATTTTCCCCTTTAACTGCCAGCACGACTTACCAGAAATATCATCATGGATGTACCTCGCATTGCACGTGTTGTAGGCCGGCAGACCAAAACCCTGGTAATATCCCCCCATGTGACGTTAATTGATGTCTCATGTGTGAGTGGTCAATCTTTGACCTAAGACTATGAGTCTTATATGAACTGAACAGATGAAGTTCAATATTATGATGAATGAAGCATGGAATGTTGAAACAACAACATGCTCTGCATAGCATGGATGTTGAATTAGGTAACTGATGACCGTGTCATATCATTATGCTAGTTGAAGCAGTAATGATAGTCAAATGATTTAGTGATGGTTTTATGAGATGGCTGGATCGATCATAAACCATTATGGTGGTGTTCTGAGCACTTATGAAAATAATCATCACTGAATGATCATTGAAAGTCTTTCTCGATCCATGTGTCATGAGTCAGTCGAATGATGAGGAGAGATTATAATATTAAAATAATGGCTCACAGACAAACCAAATGTTGGTTGATGGACCAATAAAATACTGATGGTTGGATCAGTGTTAAATTCTCAAATATTGATAGCTGGATCAACATAAGAATTACTGCAACTCGAGTACTGATAGCTGAATCAATATGCGGAATATTGTTTAGAACAATTAAATATTGATAGTTGAATCAATATTGGTGGTTCTGAACCCTGTTGGCCGTGACCCACTGCTAGTTGAAGCAATTAGGGTTTTGCCGATGGAGCATTGATAATTAAAGCAAGTATTGCTAGTCAGAGCGAATACTGCTATATCCATGAATAACTGGTAGCAAGACCAAATAAAGTGTTAATTAAAATATTAACCGAATATTATTTATTTAATTAATTAAAATATTTATTGATGGATCAATATTAAAACATTGGTGTTTGAACATGTCCAGAATTATGCTAGACAGAGCATACAGTTCAAAACCCTAATTATGATCATTGGATGATCAATGGATGATCGACTAAGAACCAACCAATGGATGAGAGAGGGACCGCTCTACTAGTGATGGACCGACTGAAAAAGCAGGGGTGCAACAACCACACCCAATATTTCGTTCGACAATCTGAATAGACAAACTCCAATATACTTTCAAGAGAATCAACTAGATAGTCAGACTCAATCTAAAAAAAAGTATATCAAAGAGTTTATATCTCTATTTCACAATGTAATCAGCAAATCAAACAGATAGAAATCCGCGAGCCTCATTAGAATCATAGTGATCAGACATTTCTTCCAGAATGGTTGAGGTTTCTTCCGAAAGAATATCAAGATTGATGTATGTATTGCCACAATTATCAAAATCAATATTTTCGCAAAGAAGTGCAACACTTGACTTTTCGTCCTCATTAGAATCATAGTGATCAGACATTTCACCAAGAGTTGCAGCAAGACCTTTGTTCCCAGTGTATTTTCTGTGATTCAGACACTCATTTGCAAAATGACCAAATACTTTACACTTAAAGCAATGTGGCATATCCTCGTCATCAGTTTCATCAATATCCCTATTTTTAGGAGGAACACAATTATGAGGTTTGACTGATGACATAAGTTTATCTCTGGAGAACCGTTTATTTCTCTTCAAAAGGAGATCTCTAAACTGTCTTGTGATCAAAGAGAGTGACTTGTCAAGATCTTCATCTGATGAATCAGCCTCAGAAAGATCATTTTCGGAGATACAAACACTTTTACTTTTGTCAAGTAATTTAGTGTTCTTTTGTTCTTTGAAAGCAACATCCTTTCGGGATTTGGATGTATGCTCATGATCAAAGATCTTTAACTTCCCAACAAGAGTATTTCTGGAAAGAGTTGCAAGGTGATTTCCTTCAATGATGGCATGCTTCTTAGAATCATATCTAGATGGCAGCGATCTGAGAATTTTCATCACAATGTCCTTTTCAGGAATAGTCTTACCCAATGCAAAAGATGCATTAACAATTTCAGACACTTTGTGATTAAACTAATCAAATGAATCTTCATCTGCCATACGAAGGTTTTCCCAATCATAATTTAGGTTTTGAAGCCTAGCTTCTTTTTCACAGGTATTCCTTTCAAATACGGTTTATAAGATATCCCAAGCATCTTTAGACCGAGTGCACGTAGTCACATGGTGCTGAAGATCTGTGGTACTGGCATGGATGATAGCATTTAACCCGTCAAATTTTTTCTTAGCAACGAGAATCCCAGCAGGTTCATATGCACCAATATCCTTCAGAACAGTTACATCGCCTTTTGCAACAACCGGAGGATTATAACCATTAACAACATAAACCCATGATTGAAAATCACGCGCTTGAAGAAAGGCACGCAAATCAATTTTCCACCATAAGTAATTTGAGCCATCGAAGACTGGTGGTACGTTTATAGAGATAACACTTTTGTCCATATTCAGATCGCTACACACACAGACTTATAAGGTCTTAAACGTGTTTGCCTGCTATGATACCAATTGAAAAAGCGGGGGTACAACAACCACACCCAATATTTCGTTCGGAAATCTAAATAGACAAACTCCAATATACTTTCAAGAGAATCAACTAGACAGTCAGACTCAATCTATAGAAAATTATATCAAAGAGTTTATATCTCTAATTCATAATGTAATCAGCAAATCAAACAGATAGAAATCCGCGAGCCTGATTATTATGTGAAACAACTTGAATAGTACCAAAGACCAATGTTCAAGGATCAATCAATTTCAATCAACAACCGAAAGTTGGATTTACCAATTGATTGATATAATGCACAACCTGTGATATTTCAATTATCTAACAAAACATAATGCGGAAAAGAAATAACACAGACACCAGAATTTTGTTAACGAGGAAAACTGCAAATGCAGAAAAACCCAGGGATCTAATCCATCTTTGAACACCACACTGTATTAAGCCGCTACAGACACTAACCTACTACCAATGAATTTCAGACTGGAATGTAGTTGAGACCTAATCAATCTCACACTGAGCAAGGTACAGTTGTGCTCCTTAAATCTCTGAACCCCAGCAGGATTCCACGCACTTGATTCCCTTAGCTGATCTTACCCACAACTAAGAGTTGCTACGACCCAAAGTCGAAGACTTGATAAACAAATCTGTCTCACAAAAAATAGTCTATTGGAATAGATAAATCTGTCTCCCACATAAATACCTATGAGTTTTGTTCCGTCTTTTGATAAATCAAGGTGCACAGGAACCAATTGATAAACCACACTTATATTCCCGGAGAACATCCTAGTATTATCAATCAACTCACAATAATCTTAATCGTATGGTAGCAAAACAAGATATTGTGAAATCACAAACGATGAGACGAAGATGTTTGTGACTACTTTTAATCTTACCTATCGGAGATAAATCTCAAGAAAATCTTAGCAAAGATAATACTCAATCACGATAGTAAAAATAAAAATCAGAACACGTAACTACAGAGAAAATAGTTGGGTCTGGCTTCACAATCCCAATTAAGTCTTTTAAGTCGTTAACCTACAGGGTTTCGTGAAAAACTTAAGGTTAAAGGAGAATCGACTCTAGTCACAACTAGTATAACACAGGAGGTGTCGGGATTAGGTTTCCCAGTTGTTAGAGTTCTCCTTTATATAGTTTTCAAATCATGGTTTGCAATCTTAGTTACCTTGGTAATAAACATTCAATATTCACCGTTAGATGAAAACCTGATTAAACCCGAGCTAATATCTTTCAACTGTTAGATCGAACTTAGCTTGTTATACACAAATGAAATGTACCCTCATTTAGGTTTATGTAACCGTACCTAATCGTGTACACCATGTTGGCTCAACAGTAGTTAACCGAGGTTAGCTATATGAACACTCTCATATCAACCTTATTCATCTTAACCATAACTAGTTCAAATGACTCTAATGAAACTAGTTAAAGAGTTGTTCAATTGCTATATTCCCATAGAAGTATACAAGAACACAATTGAAGCAAAATCGTTTTGATTCACTGGAATCAATTCATGAACATTATAGCCACGGTTTGCAAAGAATGCATTCCTTATTATATAAATTTATTTGTTTATGCCACAACCGATTTTAGAACTTTAACCATTCAAGTATGCAAACGGGTACGTATACTTGAAGTAGACGGACCAAGTTTGGTTTTCGCCAGTATGCGAACGGGTACGCATACCTCCAAACCCAGCAAAAATTTCCGGTCACAAAATTTTCGCCAGTATGCGTACGGGTACGCGTACTTAGGTTCTCGGACTTCTCAAACCAACATGTACGCATATGGGTATGCATACCATGGTTCCCGAACATGGATCACATATATGTAAGAGTCCACAACATGTTTATAATCCAATGTTGGTTAAGTGTTCTAAACTCTATTTCAATCATTGAAACATTCTTAGAGGATGACAATAGCCGTTTTCACACACTATTAGCATCAAAGCAATTTTCAAGTTATTGAAATAATCATAACGAAACATTCCAAGTCTACACCAAATGATTGTATCACACAAACCATGTAAGATGTTACTCGGCGATTTTCACATGATCATCTTTTGACTTTCGTCAAGAATATAAGATGAACTTGGTTGAAGTGAAAGCCTACCAACACATATTTCGAGAAATATGTAACAGAGTTAAACTCAGTTCGAAATCTCAAATATGTATAATCGAAAACTATCGTAATACGACTTTTGTCTCAATATAGGAGATAGAGTAGAAATAGACTTTCCAAGTGATAGATGAGTTTCAGTCTCCACATACCTTTTATTGATGAAGTTCCACAAGCTCTCCTTAGTAGTTCTTCGTCTTCAAATGATGAACGCCGTGAATTCTAATGCTCAACTACATAATCTATCCTAGTCCGAGACATCACTATAAGTATACTAGAAATCAAGACTTATAGTTTTGATCACTAACATTGACAAAGAACATTGAGATAGCAACACTTGCGAGTTCGACCGAGCAGTGCTCTAACACCGACCATGTAGTATTTGGATGCTAAACTGAGCATTTACCAAACTCCTTTGCAGAGCATTTGGTGAAAGGATGATTAATTGTTGTTTAATCATTATTAAATTGTGCTTGACTGAGCAATAGGTAGTATAACCTAGTCGTGGAGAGAGGAGGGACCGACCAAGAGGTGTAAAACTGGCCCTTGGTGGTCGTGGGACCATCTGATGGTGAGTGGATCATTATTCCCAGTTGCAGGAAGGAGTTTGAACCAAATAAGGACTCTGGATGATTAATTAGGTCAAAAATCATCAAAAGAGGTGGGACCGGATTTTGCAAGCCAAGGGGCGGCCATGACCGGCCATGGAGGCATGCCTGTGTCGCCATGCTCTCCGCGGACCAATCCTGAGAATTTTGGTATTTTTTGATGACCCATCGAGCATTATTTCATCCTTGTATGAAGAATTTGAGTTTAACTGAAACTCATAATAATGGTGGAAGGACCACTATTAAATGTATTAAAATAATATTATTTTAATATTTCTCATGGTGGCAGAAGGATAAGTAATGATGGTTGCGGGACCACTTGTTTTACTAGCCACATGGTTCATTGAAAAATATGGAAGTTTTGTGAGTTTTGATCGAAAGAGGAATCCTTGAAAGGGAAAACACTAAAAATAATAATACAATAAGAGTTTTAATAATAAAATATTTGGGAAAGAGGGAAAGGGACCGACCAAACCGGCGGGATGCCTAGCCGGCCGGCCGGTGGTCCCACCCATATGGTTTCCCTTATTTTATTATTTTATTATTATTTATCTCTCTTCCTTTTCCTTCTTTGATCAGGTTTTTATTCCTAGTTCTTCCATGGATGCTCCTTTAAGCATTATTACTAAATACACCCGTGATTGTTGCTCAGGGCTTACTCGAGGTGCCCCAAATGCTCGAAAGTTAAGTATCCATTATTTTCCATGGAATTCGACTGACAAAAGCCATGGATCCTGAGTAGGTGAATATTTAGGGTTTAATTAGTGTATAATTTCTAGGAATTCAATCCGATGAATACTGCGACTAGATTTAATTAATCCATTGATCTATACTAGCATACAATATGTCTACGATCATTTATATATGATGTGATCAGCATCATATATTATTCTGGGTTAGTTCAGACACCAGGAGTGAATTCTGAATTCAAATAAAATGTGCCGAATCTTTCAGCTTTAATAATACAATGCATGAAATATTAAAATTTCTGCCTCAGAAACCCTAATATTGTTATTATATATTACTACCGTCATGATATTACAGAACTGCGATTCACCCCTTGTGAAGATACAAATTTCTTATGATTCCGATACCGATCAGAGATACATAATTTCCGATGTGATTTTACGAATATGACTTTCGTAAAAAATCCACCATCAACAACCGGTTACACCATGTTTCCCAGAGGTAGCTTGTGATCTGTTACACCTTACTTCCCGAGTTAGCTTGTGATCGGGACACCTTGGTTCCCAAAGTAGCCTGTGACCGATTACAACTAACTTACCAAATTAGCTTGTGATCGATTACACCTTGCTTCCAAAGGGTAGCTTTTGACTGATTACAACTAACTTCCCAATATAGCTTGTGACCGGTTATACCATGCTTAAAAAAGTAGCTTGTGACTGATTACAACATGCTACACAGTATAGGTTATGACCAGTTATACCTTAATTCTCAACATAAATTAAGATAGGTTCTACCTTGTCATCTTGCATTAGTCATCCAAAAGATATTTAATAAAGAACAAGGCCACTCATGATTTTCTTTTCGATTATGAAACAAGTTCATACTTCTACTTCCTTAAATTAATGTAATAATACATAGTTTTCTAGGATGAAATCACACATATATCTTACTGTTGATGGTGGTTTTTAGTTCAAGGGTAAAATCATAAAACCCTGTATTTAATGCGCTGCCATCCTGCAAAGGAACAAAAGCCATTTGAAAGCAATGAGTGCATAAACCTCTTCGCTCACAGATGTATTGAGCAATTCAATATATTTGTATATATATATATATATATATATATATATATATATATATATAATTCACTTAGAATGGTGCCTACAGCAGCAACCCCAAATATTCTATGAATTTTATTTTCTACCGACAATATTCATGAATGCACTGACCTGCCTAGTATTTTCCTACGCTATGTTCCCAGCCGAACTCTAAATATTGGCATGACATGACGATTAATGTTCACTCGCAGCGGAGTAGCATGAATCACCCGAAGTGTCAGTATTGAGACCTGCATGAAAACACTCAGGTAGGCTACTCCACTCTCTGATAAAGAGATTAGCGTGTTTACACACTTTTTAATTAAAATTTAGCGCGATCGAACGCGTTTAATTCCATAAGGAACTGTCCATATATGTCTTAAAAAACGATCACGGCCACACGATTTGGCCACATAATTCAACAGGCCTAGCCTACTCCTAGAGGAATTAGGCGATCATCATGATGACCACCGGCGGGACCACTAACATCCCGACCGTTCGAAATTCCTTTAGCTCATCCACTACACCCTTGAACGCTCGCCAAAACATGGGTGATCGCGCTGTCTTAAAAAGAGCTCAAACGAGCTAAAACCGATAAAAACGGTCTCAAAAACATCACGACCGCCCAACTTAGCTAGCCTAGTTGGACGGATTAGATTTTCCTTCGAACGATCAAAGAAGTGCTGGCGTGTTCACCGGTGACCCAACTACACCCATGATCGATCGACTTGCCCACGGCAAACCAAGAGTGTATAGAATCGCTCGCCCAAAGTAGGGTGAACACGCTGCTTTAGAAACCTTAAATTGCGTTTGCGGAAACGAGATACTGTTGCAAATCAATCAATTTCTTCCATCTTTACCGGCCAAAGTGAGTGGCTTAGATTCAATTTCAGGCCGCCCAAGAGATGTCAGCGCGCTAACTGACGACCCTCCTTAGCAAAAGGCCGATCGGCCTGCTCAAATTAGCTCCCAGCGCTTTCAATCGATCAGCCAAAATAGGGTTGGCCGCACGGCTCCTAAACCCTACATTACATCAACGGTAATATGCAACTGCTGCAAATCATCTCATCCATCCAACTTCGCTAGCCTAGTCGAATGGTGTAGATTTGTTTTCAGACATCCAACAAGGTAACGTTGTGATCATCGGCCACCCCTCTTCCACAGGGAGCGATCGACCAAGTGGTAGCTCACCCATAGGGTTCCCAAACGATCGCCCAAAGGTGGCCGGTCATGCTACTTTTTTAAGACGTTCAATTCGCGACTAATTTGAACGAGCTCTAAAACAGCGATGTTTCCTGCACATCGATTATTTTCAGCTGCTTGTTTAAAAGCGATGCTTTATATACATCAATCATAATCGATGTTTTATAAATATTGATTTCACAAATAATTTTATTATTTGACCTAAAAGCACTATGTGCTGCTTTTAGCGGCGAGTCTTACGACTTGACCTATTTACTCGAGACATCAAACATGTCACAAACTGGGGGATGATCACTGGGGTATTGGTCTGGCGGTTTACAGCGTACGGCGTGCAACGCGCCCATGACGAGAAAGTGTTAGGAAAGAACGAACGGTTAACAGCAATGAGAGTAGTGGGTGAAAGTGTGACCAGTTTTCCCTCATAATAGAAACATGGTGATCACCATTTCTTACACAACCCCACCTCTCCATTGCTTAATCACCTCCACTTCCTACGAGATCATGGGTGCTCGAACATGACTTGTATAAATAGGATTTCAACCTATTTCAAACGGGAGAACACAAGTGTGATCAACACAAGTATCCAGAAAACACCGAGAACTGATAGCTTACATTCTGCAAGCCAGTTGCACATTCTGATCCAAGTCATAAAACAGACACTCCTTCATAATTCAAAATTCTGATCTCAAACACCTTCTTCGCTTCCCTCCCTAAGATCAACCTTTCTCCTTAACTTTGTGACCAAATTGAATATGGAACGGCCATTTCTTGGTTTAGGCTAGAGTCTTACAGATTGATCTCTCGAATATAAAAGTACTCCCATGCAGTGCATTTGTTTAGGGTTTAAATTTGTTTCTCATCAACACACCCAAATTTACCAAAAACAGCAGAATCAGTTTTTTCCCCAAAACAACTGGCTACCACAGTAGGAGATTAATCTCTCGGTTGCAAGCAATCAATTTCAATCTTCATTTCAATTTTCTTAAATATATAACGGGTAGATCTTAGTTCTAAAACTCATCCATTAATTCGATTTCATTCCAATCACCAATCCCAACTTCCGCTTCTTGATGTATCTCCACCGGACAAATTCTCCGAAGGTCACACATGATCGAAACCCAATCACCATGGAAGGCATGGCTAGGATGTTAGAAAATGTCCTCACAAATCAAGATGATATCGCCGAACGGAAAACGAGAAATTTTGTCTCTTAAGGAGTGTAACAAACCGGTTTTTGAAGGAGTCAGCAAACATTTATCTGGGAAACATCATCAATGTTAAAGACAACACCAAAAATGTCGAATCTTTACCTGAAGTTTGCACCACTGCCAACAATGATGCAGGCAGAATACGTAGCTACGTCGGACATGAAGGAAACAATCAACAAAATCCAGCCAACAACAAAAGGCCGAGACAGTTTCACAAGGGGAGGGACTCACCAGGAGTGTCACTATACCTAAAAGATAAGGGTAAGGAACCGGCTTATGAAGCTTTGCTGGAAAATCTGTATCTCAAAGCCCTCACAACAGTTCAGAGAGTTGTTCAGCAATCCAAAGCCACGACCGCTCTGACTTTACTGAACAGAGAAGCGCCTGAAGAATGAGAAATTTACCAAGGCCTTCATGAATACAAGAACTGCGATGATGGGCGGTACTCAGTTCAACCACCTCATAACGCTATTGTCACTGATGCAGAGCCCTGGAGAGAAGTTACACTTCAGCAAAACCGCCAAACTAAACGATATGCGCTTATATCAACGCACACTCGCGCCTTAACTCCACTCTCGAAACGAGCTTCATATCAAGGCACACAGGAGTTTTCACGACAACAGCCACTAACACGAGAAAAACCAGACTCAGGGTACCCGCGCTTCCCATTTCCAATGAGGAAAATTCTTGAGTTGCTTGGAGATTGGGTACGAAACGGAGTAGTTGAACTACCTCCTGTGTGGTGCTTACTAACTAATCAAGAAACGATATATTCAAGATATTGCCACTACCACAAGTTCATCCATCATCCTACCAGTGAATGCAATGGCCTGAAGCGCATCGTCCAGGAAAAGATTAACTCTGGAGAATTACGTCTATGAACTGGAGATTCTCCAATCCTCTACAAGTCGACACATGCATTCAACTAAACGAATTGGGTGGAGACTTCCCATTATTGAGAGGTGCGTCATAACCTGGATTCAAAACAATTCTCCAGGAAAGCCAGTTTTATTATTGGGTCTCGTGAACAAGTAAGTTTTGTAAAACAACAGTACACAATCAATTGTTTTGAAATTTACTGGGGACTCGACGTCATCCCATGTCGAGAATAGAGCCGATAATACGATTATTCTAAAAATATCATATTACTCCAGTATTTCCCTTTTTCATGTAACATTCACAATTTCTCCAAAGGGGTTGCGCTATTTGCATTCCAACATGTTAGTTCATCCAAATATTATCACTTCTAGAAAATTACTCACGAAATCATTTTAAGAGTAAATCAAATTCAAAAAATCCTCACAGAACAATCACCTACTAGTTCATAACCAGAAAATCAAAACTATTCTTTTGCCTTTTCAAAAAAAAAAAAAAAAGCCTAAGAGGAGAAAATTCATGAAGTGAAAGCATTCAAGGGAAATCGTCCAACAATGGCTCATTCTTCTTGGCGAAAGCATCCTTCATATTTTGGAGAGCGGTCTGCTTCAACTTCAACTCGTGGGATAACTTCTCAACTTCTGCCTCCTGTTGGTTAATAAAATCTACGGAAGGAACTTTAGTCATTTCAGTTTGCAGTTTTTGGATTTTGGAAAATCCTTCACAGAACCAGGAGGCGTTAAACTCAAAGTTCACAAACATATCCGGTGGAACTCCCAGTTTCGAACTACTTCCTCAGAAACAACACACCCATTCGCGTTGCACATGTCATGAATGGAAGATAGAGCTTCTTCGACGCGTTTAACCAATGCAAAACGACTTCTAATCTTCTTAAAAGTGGCAATGTGACCGTGTTTCTTCCATATCTTGGTATACAACTCCACATACTTAGCCGGCACGCTAAATCCTCCAACCAACACATGATCTATGAAGGGGGCGTCAATAGGAGGATCAAAAATGGCTCCAGCAGCAGAATGCATAACTAATGCCATATCATTTCCGAAGGGTTCCTTGGAAGCAGCCATATCTACAGCCATGGGCACAACGTCTCCATTCCCATCAGGAGGGGCAGCATCATCACCCATCTCTACCTCAAGATTGTTTTCCATTACGTTTTCGACCTACAATATCACTGGTCAATGTTTGTTTTACATCAAGGGATGAATTATTTTCATAAAATGTATAGAAGACATACCATCTCATCTTCCGGCTCGCTAGAATGATCAGACTCTCTACTACGCTTAGAAGTGCTTCCTTCATCGCCGTCAAATCCTGAATCTTGTTCGTCCTCATCTTTTTCTTCGATAGACTCAGTATCACCGGATTTCTCTTCTGAAGGCGTTGTGTTGTAGCTGCATGCGAGTCTAGCAAAAGCATTCACATTCCCGAAACCCTGATTTTTAAAAGCAGGAAGATGTTTAATAAGGCTGGCTCAAAATGATTAAAATCAGCTGGTTAAGAGAAATCACGTATGTACCTGCATATTAGAAGAATTAAAAATTATCGAAACTGTTAAATTCGTTTGAATGTCGCCTGCACGCGTCTTGGACCTCGCCTCTTTCTCCTTGGGACTGGCCCTAGTCCGTTTGCCCGAAGGAAGCTGCTTCAACAGCTTATGTCGTTTCAAAGTCTCAGAAGAAGGCTTGTCGCGCGGAACTGTCACAACTTCTTCCACAAATTTATGAAAAGATAAGAGCTCTTCTCTCCAGAATTCCTTGTACTTATCAGTCGCCACTGGTTTTCTCCCTGGGAGCAAGAATGGAAGGTTCATCTTTGTGGCGAAGAGGCTAGCATCAAAAACAGATAGCAAAAGCTCCGCTGAAGGCGTGGACGGGACACCTTGATCAAATCCCATATGACGGGCGGCCCTGTCAATATATACGGAACTACAGTAAAGGATCCATTAAAGAAAGACGGAATATATCCCGGCGTGCAGCTTCACATAAATATGATCTCTTCAAAGCTCATATCCTTTCCGTCAGTATGCAACACTATATCAGGAGCGGCGGCAAAGGTTTTTGGCTGAACTATAGAAGAATGAACCGGTGCCCACGGACGAAAATCTATGGCATGCACACTGTCGAAAGAATCGATAAGCTTTAACCCAGGCTTTGGGCGCCTCTTCTTCCAACAGAGTATTCTGGAACCTCCATATAAACTGGAGAATGAAGCTGCAGGGACAGGAGCATAACCTTTAAAGTGCTCCCATAAGCATGCTTGGAGAAAAGCAATATGGAGATGCGACTCCACCTTCATATATATCCGTTGGAAGCATACATGTCCGCTGCCAGAGAATCCAGATGAGAGTACAGAGACCCAAGGAACAATATGCCTAGGGGGAGGACAACACCTTTCGCCATTTTAATAACAAACATAACGAGCTTCTGTCTTATAGTCTTCTTACCAGAGCTATCATCAAAAACGTCTCTGGACAGCCACAAGGATAAAAACGCAGCAACAGTGGGTACATCATCCAATACTTGGCCTACTCTTGGTTTCGTGGGAAACCGTTCAGACACCCACCAAGTATAAAAACATTTTTCATCATTTTTCTTCTGATCATACCCCTCCGTTATTCACTAGAGTGGCGAACATCACTTCTTCTTCAGCGGACAAATCAAAATTAAGATTCCCCGCAACTGGAAGACTCAGCAAAACTGCTACGCTTTCTAAAGTGATGGTCATTTCTCCCCATCTACATATGGCCGTGTGCGTGGAAGGATACCATCGGGAAATGAAAGTAATCAAACCTGCAGCATCTTTCCTAATGCGAAGTGTTGCAGATGCCATGACAGCTTCAACAATTTGTGCTTTGGTCAGATTATTTTTGATGCGCTCATTGCCCAACATATGCCTCATCCATCCTTCATAAGAGCGCAGCGGATTATGGAAAATTTTGAAATCAATAGGAGAAGCTCGATACTCTTTCTTTTGAAGACAGAACCTCATCACACGCACTGGAGAAACTGACGGAGCAGCCTCTTCATTCTCTGAACCTGTAAGGAGGGTTATCTTATGACCAGGATGAGTTATTATGTTCGGGTAGGGCACGACAAAGAGATCGTCATCAATGTTTGGCATATCTTTGGAGTTGTTAACACTTCCCAGCTTAGCGGTAGAAATATTTCCAGGTGACATCTTAACGAGAATTCCTTACGTTCACTTTCAAGTAACTACAATGAAGCAAAACGGAAAAGAGTCACTACTTCATGAGAATAATGCATGTAACTTCTTATCAAAATCCGACGTAATCACTAATAGTCGAAGCTCAGATAGAGAATTATGTGGACAAACCAACTAGCAGGAATGATTGAAGAACCACACGCAATTTTTTTTTTTTTTTAGTCGCGGGATATACGCCCACTGCTTGGTTATACCTGCAGCTGGGTTGAGCGGGGACTTACGCCCCTCGAACAACAAAAAAATAAATCCCGTGGGTATAACACCCACGGTCAAAGCCTAAAACTAGGTTTTTCAAAAAAGAAAGAAAAGGGAAGAGCAACGAGCAGCGGCACTTACCAAAAACGTTTCTGCTGATCCTACTATGATCCTGTTGCTGTGATCACCTCTACTAATAATGATTATCCTCACTTCAACGCTATCAACAAAGGGAGATTCATTCAGAATTGAACAAATTATGGGAGCAACGCAGACGATTGGAGTTCATGCTCACAAAAGGTAAAAGAAGGAGAAAGAATGAAGAAACTCTTACCTTGCTGCTGATGGACGATTAGAACGGAGTTGCTAACTACGGCAATGGACGAACACCAGCTGCTACGAACAAAACAAGGATGAGCAAATAAAAAAGAGGGGAGGCTTGACGCCCTTTTTTACCCACGCACTTTGCAGAGTCCTAATGAAGGAAGGATTCCCATTTTGGGTTCGAACACGAAGAAAGGCAGCCGGCCCTGACACGCCATGATTGCGCCAATGCCGTCCGCCGCACGGACCTATTATTGGTGATCGATCAGACTCCTCTTGGTAAACCTCACCTTTCTTGTCTCTTTTGCATTGTTAATATCACCATCAATTGCGTACCCCGCAATAGTATCACCATTACGTGTTAAGCAGGGGACTTAATGTTGATGGTGGTTTTTAGTTCAAGGGTAAAATCGTAAAACCTTGTATTTAATGCGTTGTCATCCTGCAAAGGAACAAAATCCATTTGAAAGCAATGAGTGCATAAACTTCTTCGCTCACAGATGTATTGAGCAATTCAATATATTTGTATATATATAAAAAAAAAATCACTTAGAATGGTGCCTACAGCAGCAACCCAAAATATTCTATGAATTTTATTTTCCACCGGCATTATTCACTAATGCACTAACCTGCCTAGTATTTACCTACGCTATGTTCCCAGCTGAACTCTCAATATTGGAATGACATGACGATTATTTTGCACTCGCAGCGGAGTAGCATGAATCTCCCGAAGTGTCAGTATTGAGACCTGCATGAAAACACTCACGTATGCTACACCACTCTCTGATAAAGAGATCAGCGTGTTTACACACTTTTTAATTAAAAGTTGGCGCGATTGAACGCGTTTAATTCCTTAAGGAAAATCTAGACTGTCCATATCAGTCTTAAAAAACGATCACGGCCACACGATTTGGCCACACAATTAAATAGGCCTAGCCTACTCCTAACGGAACTAGGCGATCATCATGATGACCATCGGCGGGACCACTAACATCCCGACCGGTCGAAATTCCTTAAGCTCATCCGCTACACCCTTGAACGCTCGATAAAAACATGGGTGATCGATCTGTCTTAAAACGAGCTAAAACCGACAAAAACGGTCTCAAAAACATCACGACCGCCCAACTTAGCTAGCCTAGTTGGACGAATTAGATTTTCCTTCGAACGATAAAAAAAAGTGCTGGCATTTTCACCGGTGACCCAGCTACACCCATGATCGATCGACTTTCCCACGACAAACCAAGAGTGTATATAATCGCTCGCCCAAAGTAGGGTGAACACGCTGCTTTAGAAACCCTAAATTGCGTTTGCGGCAATGAGATATTGTCGCAAATCGATCACAATCGTCCATCTTTGCCGGCCAAAGTGAGTGGCTTAGAATCAATTTCAGGCGGCCTAAGAGATGTCAGCGCGCTCACTGACAACCAGCCTTTGCATAAGGCCGATGGTTCTGCTCAAATTAGCGCCCAGCGCTTTCAATCGATCAGCAAAAAGAGGGTTGGCCGCACGGCTCCTAAACCCTAAATTACATCAACGGTAATATGCAACTTCCGTAAATCATCTCATCCATCCAACTTCGCTAGCCTAGTCGAATGGTGTAGATTTGATTTTAGATATCCAACAAGGTAACGCTGTGATCATCAGCCACCCCTCTTCCACAGGGAGCGATCGACCAAGTGGTAGCTCACTCATAGGGTTCCCAAACGATCGCCCAAAGGTGGCCGGTCATGCTACTCTTTTAAGACGTTCAATTCGCGACTAATTTGAACGAGCTCTAAAACAACGATGTTTCCTGCACATCGATTATTTTCAGCTGCTTGTTTAAAAGCGATGCTTTATATACATCGATCATAAGCGATGTTTTATAAATATTGATTTCAAAAATAATTTTATTATTTGACCTAAAAGCACTATGTGCTGCTTTTAGCGGCGAGTCTCATGACTTGACCTATTTACTCGAGACATCAAACATGTCACAAACTGGGGGATGCTCACTGGGGTATTGGTTTGGCGGTTTACAGCGTACGGCGTGCAACGCGCCTATTACGATAAAGTGTTAAGAAAGAACGGACGGTTAACAACAATGAGAGTAGTGGGTGAAAGTGTGACCAGTTTTCCCTCATAATGGAAACATGGTGATCACCACTTTTTACACAACCCCACCTCTCCATTGCTTAATCACCTCCACTTCCTACGAGATCAGGGGTGCTCGAACATGACTTGTATAAATAGGATTTCAACCTATTTCAAACGGGAGAACACAAGTGTGATCAACACAAGTATCCAGAAAACACCGAGAACTGATAGCTTACATTCTGCAAGCCAGTTGCATATTCTGATACAAGTCATAAAACATCCACACCTTCATAATTCAACATTCTTATCTCAAACACCTTCTTCGCTTCCCTCCCTAAGATCAACCCTTCTTCTTCACTTTGTGACCGAATTGAATCTGGAACGGCCATTTCTTGGTTTAGGCCAGAGTCTTACAGATTGATCTCTCGAATCTAAAAGTACTCCCGTGCAGTGCATTTGTTTAGGGTTTAAATTCGTTTCTCATCAACACACCCAAATTTACCAAAAACAGCAGAATCAGTTTTTACCCCAAAACAACTGGCTACCACAGTAGGAGATAAATCTCTCAGTTGCAAGTAATCAATTTCAATCTTCATTTCAATTTTCTTTAATCTAGAACGGGTAGATCTTAGTTTTAAAACTCAGTCATTAATTCGATTTCATTCCAATCACCAATCCCAACTTCCGCTCCGTGATGTATCCCAACCGGCAAAATTCTCTGAAGGTCACACATGATCGAAACCCAATCACCATGGAAGGCATGGCTAGGATATTAGAAGATGTCCTCACAAATCAAGCTGATATCGCCGAACGGAAAAATGAGAAACTTTGTCTCTTAAGGAGTGTAACAAACCGGTTTTTGAAGGAGTACGCAAACATTTATCCGGGGAACATCATCAATGTTAAAGACAACACCAAAAATGTCGAATCTTTACCTGATGTTTGCGCCCCTGCCAACAACGATGCAGGCAGAATACATAGCCACGTCGGACATGAAGGAAACAATCAACAAAATCCATCCAACAACAAAAGGCCGAGACAGTTTCACAAGGGGAGGGACTCAACAGGAGTGTCACTATACCTAAAAGATAAGGGTAAGGAACCGGCTTATGAAGCTTTGCTGGAAAATCTGTATCTCAAAGCCCTCACAAAAGTTCAGAGAGTTGTTCAGCAATCCACAACCATGACCGCTCTGACTTTACTGAACAGAGAAGCGCCTGAAGAATGAGAAATTTACCAAGGCCTCCATGAATACAATAACTACGATGACGGGCGATACTCAGTTCAACCACCTCATAACGCTATTTTCACTGATGCAGAGCCCTGGAGAGAAGTTACACTTCAGC
Source organism: Papaver atlanticum (assembly GCA_023531105.1). Classification (NCBI taxonomy): domain Eukaryota; kingdom Viridiplantae; phylum Streptophyta; class Magnoliopsida; order Ranunculales; family Papaveraceae; genus Papaver; species Papaver atlanticum. The sequence continues at coordinate 3,498,611 of JAJJMB010014260.1, read as the reverse complement.
AAAACCGCCAAACTAAACGATCTGTGCCTATATCAACGCACACTCGCGCCTCAACTCCACTCTCAAAACGAGCTTTATATCAAGGCACACAGGAGTTCTCACGACAACATCCACTAACACGAGAAAAAACAGACTCAGGGTACCCGCGCTTCCCGTTTCCAATGAGGAAAGTTCTGGAGTTGCTTGGAGATTGGGTATGAAATGGAGTAGTTGAACTACCTCCTGTGTGACGCTTATTAACTAATCAAGAAACAACATATTCAAGATATTGCCACTACCACAGGTTCATCCATCATCCTACCAGTGAATGCAACGGCCTTTCTGAAGCCGTTGGTGGCTTCGGAAAGGCCGCCAACGATTTTACCCAGACCGTCAGCGGAGTAGTTTACACCGCGCGGTTTTTCTTCAACTGCACGTCTCATCATGGTCCGTCGTATGTGTTTACCATAGTGCGTGGAAAATCCACTTTGCCTATTGAAAAAGCGGGGGTCTAACAACCACACCCAATATTTCTTTAGGCAATCTGTATGGACTAACTCCAATATAATTCAAAGAGAATCAACTAGACAGTCAAACTCAATCAAGGAAAATATATCCAAGAGTTATATCTTTGTTTCTCAATGTAATCAGCAAATCAAACAGATAGAAATCCACGAGCCTGATTATTATGAGAAACAACTTGAACTGTGACGGCCAGGAAAAATTTTCGCTTCCAATCGGCCGTGGAGTTCGGTCAACTAGAAAGTTCCGAATCCTCCGAGCTTCCATTTGAGATGCAAGGGTTGAAACCAATTTGTAAACAAGAGTAAAGTTGCGGTTTAATAAAAAGTACATGAAAGTTTTATTCACATTACCAAAACAGTTAGCCAAAAAGTGTGGAATACAAATTATTGACATGAAACTATTTAAACATGACCCACACTTATTAATTATAATACTCTTTTTACAAACAACAACTTCAAGAAGAGAGAGTAACTCTTTTTACAAATCAAATTAGAAGGAAACTACAATAGTAAGTAAAAATAGAATCGTTTTTCGTAAGCCAACCCAGATACATATGAATATATATGAAAACAAAGTGATGTACTCACTTTGACCCCCAAATCTCAATGCACCAAGCTTAAGAAAGCTTACTACCTCAAGCCGACCTCAAACTCTGTGGGAAACAAAACAAAAGGGTGAGCCACAGCCCAGTAGAGAGTTAACGATACGATAACACGAGTATAAAGAATGCCCAAATACGATAACAATAAGATATCAAATCAAATAAAGCATAAAAATTGTGTTAAGTTGTTTAGCACATCCAAATCGAAGCATCAAAGGCCTTACAAAGCCAATACACAATCGAAATCATCTTAAACCAGTGAGTTCACAATAATCTACTGTGAGGGTTCGAATAACCAATTGTCGTAGTTTATCAGAAAACTAACCTATCGTCCCGGACGATCTACTGCAGGTCACCATTAATATGGATTGCCCCTTGTGTCCCGACAAACTCAGCAGTAGGGTTCATAATCAAAAGGATGCTCAACACAGTTCATAAATAGTTCGCAAACATCGTTTAAGTACGAGTATCGAACAAATTATCAACAAATATCAATTTATAAACCATTGAAGCAACTTACCTTAACTTTTCCCACATAAAACAAAATCATAAATACATTTAAGTATCAAATCTTAGAGTTGGGCATAAACTCAAAACCAATAAGTTCAGTCAAAACAAAGAGTTTGCACAAGAAGTTTCCTTTAAACCACTTATACTCATAAATTACCATGGGCGTTATTCGAGATCAAAACTTGAAAAACTTCATCATTTTTGAAACTAAAAAAGTCCTGATTTCATACAAAATCTATTATCAAAAAGAATGAATTCAATAACTTAAATAACTAGAGACACAAATACATGATAGCTTCAGAATTTTTCTGCAATTTCAGATTGCATAGCTTGTGTTCAAAAATTTGTGTCGACTTCATTACACAACGAAAATGAGTGATTCTTATCTCATTTCAAATAAGAAAGAAGAAGGTATAATATAAAAATCATCAGTAAAAAAAACAAGTTAAAGAACAGGATTAAATCATACTAGAAAAGTCTGACAGTAAACTGTCTACAGAAAACCAACAGTTTTGGTAGTCGACATTCAAAAATTCACCCAGACTTTATTATTCATCGAAATCTATTAATTCTTAGCAAATTTTGAAGAAGAGAAGATAAGTTTCACATAAAAATTATAGGAAAAATTAATGAGTTTATAGCTGTGCCATAGTATCTCAACAGAACAGGACAGAAGACAAGCTCTTCAGAAATAGCTGTTTCAGCAGTCTATAATCAAAAATTCATACAAAATTCGTTACAAAGCGAAATTCAGTGAATTTGGTACCGTTAGAAATATAAGAAATCCTACTTCAACATAAAAATAATGAACAAAAGTAATGAGGCACATAGATATGTTTAAACATCTCGATAAAACATGAAAAATATGCAGTTATTCAAAAATTTCAGTTTTCGTTGTTTGCAATCAACAATTCATGTAAAATTCATTATATAACAGAATTTAGCAAACTTGGTCTCGTTAGAAATATGAGAGAGTCCTATTAAACATAAAAATATTATAAGAAGCTATGGAATGACATAACCATATGAAAAGATCTTGACAAAACAGTACAGCTGCAGGGGTTTAAGAATTTCAGTTTACCAACGAGATCATAAGATTGTTTCAACGAAAAATTGATGATTCAAAGGAACAAGATGAATACCAAATACCCAATCTAAGAAACCCATTTTAATTCAAAGCAAATACAATTAATATGTATCATCAACATGACCAAATTATTGAGAATTGAAAACAATCTTTCATGAAAATAAACTTAAACAAGAAAGAATTCCCACATATCAAATTCCAAATAGGAGAAGTGATTTCAATGAAATTGAAAGAACCCATGGATAGATTTATGAGAAACATAGTTTAAATACCAAATTAGAACAAATCCTTAATTTGTTTCATGAACCCTAGAACCAAATTTAAGAAGAACTATTATGAATTCCTTTTAAAACATTATAAACCCATCATATAGACTATCACAAGAGTATGAAAAATCTTGAGTTCAACTGAATATGAAATCATAGAACCAAATTAATTAAAATCAACTGAAAACAGTTTCAAAGAATGATTTTCCCCTTACCTTTTGTGCAATTGAAGCTTCCAAAGCAATCAAATTCAAGCAAACCACCAAACGATGTTAGTTAAGCTTCAAATTTTAAGTTCTATGAAAAGATTTCTTTTGTAGGAAGAAGAACAATTCAAGAGTGAGGAGAAATGGTTTGTTTCTCTAATGAAAATCAGAAAAAGTATTTTATCAAAGAATAAAAAGGACTGAAATACCCTTGTTTTGATGTAAAATCGACACAATACCTTGTGAGTGTCCTTTCACCACAAATTTTAGTATAAAAACTCTACAGGCACGCGTACATTTCTATGAGCAGGCTCACACGGAGAGAAATATAATTTCTCAGGAAAAATCCAAGTGTTTCGTAAACGAAACACCACGAAAACTAGATTTCACGCTCCACATTGCGCTAGAACTAGACTTCCAATCCAAATGGATTGGGCTCGCACCCTAATATTTTATGAAAAAGAACGCGGGTATTACATGAACGGTACCAAAGACCAGTGTTCAAGTGTCAATCAGTTTCAATCAACAACCAAAGGTTGGATTTACCAATTGATTGAACTACGCAGAACCTGTGATATTTCAATTATATAAACAAATATAATGAGGAAAAGAAATAACACAGACACCAGAAGTTTTGTTAACGAGGAAACCACAAATGCAAAAAACCCTGAGACTTAGTCCAGATTTGAACACCACACTGTATTAAGCCGCTACAGAACCTAGCCTACTACAAGTTAACTTCGGACTGGAATGTAGTTGATCCCTAACCAATCTCACACTAATTAAGGTACAGTCGCGTTCCTTACGCCTCCCAATCCCAGCAGGACTCTACGCACTTGATTCCCTTACCTGATCTCACCCACAACTAAGAGTTGCTATGACCCAAAGTCGAAGACTTGATAAACAAATCTGTCTCCCAAAGAAAAGTATATTCTGATAGATAAATCTTTCTCCCACAGAAATACCTACGAAGTTTTTTGTTCCGTCTTTAGATAAATCAAGGTGAACATGAACAAATTGATAATCCTTTCTTATATTCCCGAAGAACAGCCTAGAAATATAAATCACCTCACAATAACTTAACTATATGGTAGTATAACAAGTTATTGTAAAATCACAAAGAATGAGACGAAGAGCTTTGTGATTACTTTTTATATCTTACCTATCGGAGATAAATCTCGAACAAATCTTAGAGAAGATAGTACTCAATACGATAGAACAAGTAAAATCAGAACACGCAACTACAGAGAAAATAGTTGGGTCTGGCTTCAGAATCCCAATGAAGTCTTTAATTCGTTAACCTATAATAGTTTTAGGAAAAACCTAGGTTAAAGGAGAATCGACTCTCGTAGCAACTAGTATCACACAATAGGTGTGGGGATTAGGTTTCCCAGTTGCTGGAGTTCTCCCTTATATAGTCCTCAAATCAGGGTTTGATAACTTTGTAACAAAGCAATCAATACTCATCATTGGATGAAACGTGATTGAAGATTCAAGCTAATATCTTTCCACCGTTAGGTGGTCTTAGCTTGTTACACACAAATGAAATATACTTTCATTTAGATATGGGTAACTGTACCTAAACGTCTATATTGAGTTGGCTCAAAAACAGTTAACCGAAGTTAGCCATATGAACACTTTTGTGTTAACCACGTTCATCTTAACACTTCTAGATCAAATGATAATCAAATGAATCTAATTGTGTTGATCATAGAGTTGTTCAATTGTTTATATTCTCATAGAAGTATACAAGACACAATTGAAGCAAAATCGAATTGATTCAGAAGAATCAGTTCATGAACATTTTAGCCACGGTTTGCAAAGATTGCATTCCCTAATATATAAATGTATTTGTTCATGAGTATAAAAACATACTTAGCCGATTTTAGAACTTAACCACATAAGTTTGCAAACGGGTACGCAAACTTAAGTTCCGGACTTAATCCTTTCCGATAGTTCGCAAACGGGTATGCATACTGTTGTTCCGGACCGAACTCAGATGAATAAGTTTGCAAACGGGTATGCAAACTTAGTTCCCGGACTTTGACAATTAAAACCATTCGCATACGGGTATGCATACTTGGTTCCCGAACCAGAATCACTTTTACAACAGTTTGCATACGGGTATGCATACTGTGCAATATCCAGACAATGATTAATTGTCCTAAACTCCCATTTTAATCATTGAAACATTCTTAGAAGATGACAATAGCTGACTCACACAAACTATTAGCTTATAATAAATTTTCAAGTGATCGAATGACCAATACGAAACATTCCGAGTCTACATCAAATGACTCCTTACACAAATCATGTAAGATGTTACCAGGTGATTTTCACATGATCATCTTTTGACTTTCTTCAAGAATAATGATGAACATCGTTAAATAAAAAAGCTTTCCAACACATATTTCGAGAAAGATATAAGCGAGTTAAACTCATCTCAAAATATCAAATGTGTATAATGTAAAGTCTATATGGCTATACGACTTTGTCTCAATAGGAGATAGAATAAAATAGACTTCTGAGTGATAAATGAGTTCAAGTCTCCACATACATTTTGTTGATGACGTTCCACAAGCCCCCCTTATAGTTCTTCATCTTCAATCGATGAACGCCGTGAAGTCTAAAGCTCAACTACACATTCTATCCTAATCCAAGACATAGCTATAAGTAGACTACATATCAAGACTTATAGTTTTGACAACTTGTTTTGGGGTAAAAACTGATTCTCCTGGAAATGGTAAATTTGGGTGTGCCGTTCCAGTCTTGCTTCGGTCATTAAGTGAAGGAGAAGGGTTGATCTTAGGGAGATAAGCAAAGAAGGTGTTGAGATCAGAATGGTTAACTCTGAAGGTGTGGTAATTTTATGACTTGTATCAGAATATGGAACTGGCTTGCGGAATGTAAGCTGTCAGTTCTTGGTATTTTCTGGATACTTGTGTTGATAACCAAAACTCTGTTCTTCGAAATAGGTTGAAAACCTATTTATACAAGTCATGATTGAGCACACCTTGATCTCGTAAGAAGTGGAGAAAGTTAAGTAGTGGAGAAGTGGGGTTGTGTAAAAAGTGGTGACAGTCATGTTTCCATCATGAGGGAAAACTGGTCAGCCTTACACCCACTACTCTCTTACTGTTATTAACCGTCCGCCCTTTACTGACACTTTCTCCTAATAGGCGTGTTGCACGCCGCACACTATAAACCGCCAGACCAATTCCCTGATAAACATCCCCCAGTTTATGACATGTTTGATGTCTCGAGTATTTTCGTGGAAAATATGTAGCAAGTTGCTGAGTGGGTCTTGTGTTCAAGACCTAGCTATTCTGACCAATCGCGCGCAAGCTGAGTGGCGGATAGTCATGTGTGACGTTCCAAGTCATGAGACTTGCCGCAAAGAATAGCATGTGATGCTATTAGGTTAAATAACTAAGTTATTTGTGAAGCCGATACTCACAAAATATCATTGTTTTCGATGCATGTAAACCATCACTTTTAAGCAAGCATCTCAAAATAATTGCCGCATGTAAAGCATCGTTGTATAAAGCTCGCTTAAATTAGTCGCGGAGCTTAATGTCTTAAAAGGAGCATGACCGGCCATTTTCAGGAAGCTGCCAGGAGCTATTCACGCACGCTAAAGGCAGGCCGGTCGGTCTCTGTAAAAGAGTGATGGCTGGCGACTACGGTGACATCTTATTTGTCGCCTAAGATTTAATCTAGGCCGGTCAATTCGGCTGGCGAAGTTGGACGGCCGAGATGATTTGTGGCAGTTAATGGCCGCCTTAAAATTCGTGTAATCGGCTCGACCAGCCCCTTTTGGACGATCGTTTGGGAGCCATATGGGGAGGTCGTGGCTTGGTCGATCGCAACTTATGGAAGGGAGTGGTCATTGATTATGGTCACATCTTGTTGGCTACCAAAAATAGGAGTTAGGCCGGCCAATTCATCTGGCAAAGTTGGGCGGCTGAGATGATTTGCAGCAGTTAATGGTTGCCGTTGATTTAATTTGGGTTTAAAAAAGCCATGTGGCCAACCTATTTTAGGGCAAACGTTTTTTGGTGTTGGCGCCGAGCTGTTCGTCTAGCCAGCACAATAGGTGGGCCGCTTGTGAGCGTATCTGCACCTTGCCCGTTGATTGAGATTGAATCCAGGCCGGTCAATTCGGCTGGCGAAGTTGGGCGGCCAAGATCGTTTTGCGACAGTAATGTAATGCCGCTAAATAGAAATTAGGGTTTTGTAACTCGTGGTCCAACTGTTTCGGTAAACATTTAGTGGCTCCGCTTGCGAGTTGGAGAGATGCCGATCGGTCTAGGTATTAGTAGTCCCTCCGGTGTACTCGATAGCGCTTGTCCGACCATGTTAGGAGGCGACTAGGTGTGATAAATCGACTGGCCAAATCGTGCGGCCGTGATCATTTTAAGACTGACATGGGCATCCTATATTAAATTCCTTAAGGAAGTAGGTGTGTCGACCAACCAACTTCTGGCTTTATTTTAAAGTGCGTGTGGCGCATTTAAAGCGATCTGATTGGTCGATGGGAAAGGGGTCCGGCAAGCGGCAATATGGAGTGTGGCCAATCGGCCACGAGCGGCGCCTGCTGGAGCAGATCGGTCGGCCAAGTGGCGTGGCCACGCCTCCCTTTGCTTCTGCTCTTATTTGCTACAGTTCCTCTTTATTTATTGTTTTTCTACTTTTGGTAGGATTTTGCTCATACTAATCCACGGTGGATCAATTTCCCAGCTTGCCTAGGTTTAGTTTCGACCAACAGGGTTCGAAATATTGCGGAGGCCGCAAAAACCTTAATTTTTGCAAATTAACTAGGTTAAAATTTGAATCTTGTGAGTTATCACAAAATCGATCAAATTTGGTGAATTATGTGTGTTGACACAAAATTCTTTTATTCGCAGAGAGAAGTTAGCGCATCTTCTGATTGAGTATTTTCATGCAGACCTTAATCTTGATACTTCGGGAAACTCATGCTACTCAGCTGCGAGTGAACACTAATTGTCATGTCATACCAATGTTAAGGGTTCAGCCGGGGAACATAGCATAGGAAAAATACTCAATAAGCCATACATTAATGAATAATGTAGGCGAGAGATTAATATAATTTATAGAATGTTCGGGATTGTTGCTACATGCACCATTCTGAATAAATTTCATATAAATATACTGAATTGCTCAATGTGTAAGTAGAGAGGCCTGGGCACTCATTACTTTTAAATGGCTCAGTCTTTTTACAGAATGACAGCGCATTTAATACAGGGTTTTACAATTTTATCCCTGAACTAAAAACCACCATCAACACAACTAAACTTGACAAACAAGCTTGAGATAGAAACGCTTGCGAGTTCGACCGAGCAGTGCTCTAACACCTATCCACATGGCTTAACAAAGTTTTACTTAAAGTGATTGTCATACGAACTGCCCTAAGTGAGTTTCGCTTCGAAAGTTTTACAACTTTTAATCTTATAGCTACCACTAACTATTATGCACGGAAAAATTGTGATACAATTTCTTTTATGGGACTAAATGGAAAACAATTTTGGCGATTCACTCAATATTAGGATCGTGCCCTAGTCTGATTATTTAAACTACAAGGCAACATTGTGCCTAAGTGGGAAAAGTAGTTTTAAAATAGGATATGGAGTTTTAACGAGTTGCTTTAGCTAGAGCATGAGTTTCATTGTTGGGCGTTCGGGTGCTCAATACCCGTGATGCAGTGACGGAGCCACAAAAAATGTTGGCTACAAATAGTGCAACCAAGACGACACATTAATTAAAAAATGTTTTAATTCAAGAATAGACCCGATAGTTTATCATATTTTGTTTTTCTTGGTTTCATAAAAATTTGATATTTCTGGAGGTTTTCATATTATCCAAGCTGAACTTTTTTTTCTTTTTTTTTCTTAGGTAAAAAGAGTGAAATTATATTATAATATTGCATCAGGATGGGTTACAAGATTTTTGTTAAATAGAAATCTAGAGTCCTTACTTAACAATTCAATAGAAAAAAGGAAATATTAGTTGGTGTGAAAATTGCCGATCCCGATTTCTTACCCTCCTTTAATAGAGATCGGCCACATTATTTTCCCATTCTTTTCGTGTGTGTCACCTGGAAATAACTAACAAAAGCTTCCATAATGTTGACTTCTTCTAATATTCTTCTACACTGTTTCAAGTTGTACTTTGTTCCTGAAAAATAGATAATCACATCTTGGTTGTCCCCTTCATATATGACCCGTGTTTGGTTGGTTTTTGTTTCCCATTTTACCGCTTCCTTTGCTACCAAACATTCTGCGATGAGCGCCGACGTTGCTACTGTTTTGATACTAATTGTCATCCCAAAAGAACCAGTGTGATCTCTATCAATTAAACCCAATCCCACCACTATTTCACCTTCCTTGTATGAAGCATCAAAGTTGATTTTCGTTATCCTGATCGGTGGTGGAGTCCATTCTCTATGTTCATTTTCCCCAGATGTTCATGTACTACACTTGATTCCACTGTTGAAGATCGAATTGTGGACCACTATCTCATTTTATATAATCATAACTAATTTTATTGGTGTTGCCTTCAGCTCTTTAAAGTTCACATCACATCTGTCTTTCCATATTTTCCATACTACTATCACATACAGCTGCCGAACCAGTCATATTGTCATCCCAATCTTGTGGGTTTGAGAACCAAGAGAAAATCCAGTCATGAAGGTTCGTGTCATTCTTAACTCTAGTATCACTATTTAAACCAAACCAGACTTCTCTAGCAAATGGGAAATCCATCAGAAGATGGTAAATGGTCTCTCTGGTCGAGTCACACATAGGTTAGAGCAATGTTTGGTTTTGCTATCTCAAGTTTATAGTTAACGTTTAATGATCAAAACTATATCTGGATTTCTAGTCTACTAATTCAAGTCTCAGACTAAGTTAGAATTTGGCAGTTTAGTATCAAAAATCATCCTCGGAGACTGAAAATCGACGAAGACATTTGGAGAACTTCTTTTATCAGGTATATAAAGACTGAACCATTTTATTTTACTCATTATTTTACCATTCTATCTTATGAGACTATGTCATATGACTTCTAGTAGATTTTCAGAGAAGTAACTTCGAGTCAAGCTTGTCGTGTTTAATATCTCAAAATATGATTCAAGCATAGATGTTCAAGTCCTTGACAGTATTAGTTCGAAACAATTTATTGTTCGAGAATTAATTTGTAGATCAATTGAAAATTGCCCATGCAAATGATTTTATCATTTGGGAATGTTTCAAACATCAAAAGAGAGAAATTCAGATCTTCTGATATTTCTGCTCACGGTAGGTTAGTGAACCACTTTGCAAACCGTAGATATATGAGTTTCAGAAATACATGGAAGGTTGGCGAACTAGTTCGCAAACTGTAACATCAGTTGGGGACGGTTCACAAACCGTGGTGATCTACATTTTTAAGGTTGTATAAAAGGCTAATAGTTGGCAAACCCGGTTCATGAACCGTATCCATATGAGTTCTCAAGCCGAGTAGGGTTGGCAAACCCGGTTCACCAACCCTAGCACCTTGACTCGTGAACTTAGCTTATGGTTCACGAACGGTTTCACCGACAGTCCCATTAGAATTTAGCAGATGTTCAAATACTTATTCTTTAAATATGTTTTGCATTGCCATGACTTTCTTAAACACTTCTAAGACATCATGGTTAAATTTTTGGGTGTTTAAATGAACATCGAATTGTTTATAGTTCGTAAGGATTATTTACCAAACAGAACGGTCATTATATACGGTTCCGTAACCGGACCACTGTTTATATTCTTCTACTATGTTTTCAAGACAAATTCTCACATGCTTACTTGAAACCCTAACTAGAGTTTCATCTAAATAGAGATAGTATTTGCTTGATTCTCAAGTTATCTTAGCTTAAATTCTAAGCAACCCTAAGCCTTGAAAAACTATAAATAGAGATGCTCTTTCAACTGGGAATATCAATCCCTGACACTTTGGGTTGATAGCAAGAGTCATCCTCTGTTGACCTTTTAGGTCTACGACTTAAAAACTTCTCTTTAGGGATTCGTGAAGCCAGGTCGTACTATCTTTTACCTTAATAATTCGTGTATCCTGATCTTGATTTTTTTGTTATCAAGGTTTTCGTAATCTCTTTCACACAAGATAGATAGTAATCACAAAGTTCTATTCGTTTTAGACTTTGTGATTTCTCAGGATAGATATATGAAAATTATTCTTAATTAATAAGTTGAATCTTGTTGTTGAAAGGTGGTAAAGAATCAGGCTTCTCATCTAAGTGAGTGTAAGTGTTCCGGATTTGTGAAGTTTGGTAGCTTTGTCTATTGCAAACATATTTCCAAGCCTTGATCTTTAATCTAAAGAGAAATCAAATAGGCTCATCTGTTAGAGGAAGATTGGTATCAAAAGTATTCACTTAGGTTGAAACAACTCTTAGGATGTAAAGGACGTCAGCTAAGGGAATAAATTACGTAGAGCCTTGCAAGGTTCAAGAGATGTAAGGAGCGCGACTGTAGCTGAATCTCTTGGAGGGAGGATTTGGTCTCAACTATGTTCCAGTCCAAACTCTTATATCAAGTTATTGTTTGTAGTAGCTTAATATTGTTTGGTGTTAAAATCTGGACGAGGTCCCGGGGTTTTCCTCGTTAACAAAACTTATGGTATCTTGTGTTTTTCTTTTTTCTCATTATATTGTTTATCTTTATAATAGGATTTACCCAGGTAGTATGTATTCAGTCTAGGTGGATATGTTCATACAATCATGATCGACTACGAGACTTGTTCTTGTAGAATTTGTATCTTGAAAGATAGATAACAATTTATTACCTGGCTGAATTTCGATTTGATTATTTGGATACGACTAAATTGATCTTGGATATTGATTTTTGAGATCGTCCAAGTACTCTTCTTAATAATCAGGTTCACGGACATTATTGTCTAATAATTACTAATTTATAAGAGATAGAGATATAAAATGTACATACATATTGTCGAGAATCATTAAGTTGGTCTACTTGCAATTGCATTAAGTTTTGTCCAAACAGGTTGCCAAACAAAAAAGTTTGTGGTGTACTTGGTACCCTCTCCTTTTCACATATGACACTTATCAGATTCTAACTCTATGCGGTAGACAAGCACACCCCTAATATGCAAGAAGTTTGAAATACATTAAGGAAAAGCTTAATTTTAGGAATAGACTTGATTTTCCAACTTTTATCTAATAGACTCAAGGTTGGGGACCTCTCCATAGTACCCCCAAGAGCTTCACATATTGATCGAGTAGAAAAATGCTCGTTCTTAGTTAGGCTCCAGTGGAGAACAACTTGAGCATCTAGCATACGGTGTATGCACCCAATAAACGCAACAGTATGAGAGTCAAAAAGGTCATCCAACAAGGATGTGTTCCAGTCCTGCCTGACTGGATTTTAGAGGTGGCTAATCCTCGAAAGACTCTCGATTTCCACCAATTGAAAATAGGGAGGCAAGGGCGTGGCCATCCCTGAAACCCAGTTATGTTCCCAAATATTGGTAGTAGATTGGTCATGTTGCTCCCAAATTCTAAATTTATTAAGATTCGATAATCCCACCTTGATCCTTTTAAAAGAACCAGAGCCATGCTTTTTGTAAGTTCTCCTAAACGGGCAAGACGCGGGAAAGTAACACGCTTTATAGATTGTGGCCCGTAGCTCATAAGGATTTATAACAAGCCTTCATGCAAGCTTTGTTTTCATGAATTCTTCAACTAATTTCATATTTTTGAACCAAGACCCCATTTTTTTAAAATTTTCTTACCGTTACCCATCCTTTAATGTATAAGCCTCTCTTATCATCTTTTTTTCCCCTACCAGACATCAAGCTTGAGCCCCGTCATTATCTTCAAAGTTTTGGCCAGAATAGGAAGCAAGTCTGGTGGTACAGTGGGACGGAATTTAGAGTGGCTTTCACAAGCACAGATCTCTCGGCCTGGATTAGGGTAATACCCTTCCATCCCTTTAATCTATCTTTGAAATTTGTTATAAGGTTTGTGAAGTTTTGGTGTTGGGATATTTGAAAGAAAAGTGGGGTTCCATAGTATGTTTCCTTTAAATTCATTTTTTTCATTCTCAATGTCCAGGTTAAAATTCTACTAAATCTGGATGGAAAGATTAAAAGTGTGAAAAACACCCAGATTTGTACAAATTTATTAATTGTCCAGAGAAAGCTCCAAAGTCATTTAAAATTTTCATAAGGAGCCCGGATTCACGTAGGTCAGCTTTAGTGAAAATTAAAATATCAACAAAGAGGAGGTGGGTGGTAGACGGACACGCCTTAGCTATGTTGATACTAGAGATAAGCTTTTGGGTTTCAGCATTGATTATTTCGGAACATGATCTCCTTGAGTACTAAGGAATATCTTTGAAAAATAAAAGATAAGAGTTACTGTACGTGTTCAAAGAATGTTGACATCTCTTCTTTGTAAATCCTCTTTCATATTTACAATCTTGGAATCGATTATACCACACTTCCAAACAAGTTTAGAATTGGTTCATCTGTATTCCAAGAAAACTATGTGATTGATCAAATATCAAATCACATCCATGGGTTCAATCGATTCTACCAATAGCTGGAATCGGTTATACCCTCATATGAAAGCACTTGTGATCGGTCATACAAGTTACAAGGATCGGTAACATCAATTACAGGGACCAATTACCATATACACATGGTATTTCTTGTGATCGGCAACACCAGTCACTAGGATCGGTTACACCAATTACTAGGATCGGTTACACTAATTACGAGGATCGGTTACACCAATTACAAGGATCGAGTACACAACTTCTGTGTGATCGGTCACATCAATTGTTAGAGCATAGCTCGGTTGAACCCACCAAGCGTTGGTATGTAAAGTTTGGTTGTTATATTTTAGTGAATAAAAACTCATTTAAAGAATCGTTTGATTATATACTAGAGTCAACTTCGTATAGGTTAGCTTGAAAGTATTAGGATATGAGACATTACAAGTATTACGTGAAGACTTGAAGAATGTGAAGAAGTAAGGAGCTACAATGACGACATCATCCTTCCACTTGAGGTTAGTAATATTTGACTTGAACTGTTTCATTCCCTAACGTATCTTTCAAGTCGTGCATATTGAAAACATAACTGCGAAGCCATGAATGATTATACTCTAGTTAGACATAGTACTAAGGAATACAATACGAAGTATAACACTTATCTTTTGAACTTCGTATATAAGACATCGACATAATCGTTTGAATGCTATTGTGATTATGTATGGGTATGAGGTGAATATTTCATTCCAAGAAACAATGTTTTACATTCGTTTAAAGGAAGTAAATTCATGAACTTGTTTTGTGAATCGAAAGGGAAATCGCTAGTCTTATTGGTATTGTTATTCATTGCAAATCTTTTGAACTACCAATATGTGTGATTAGTATAACCGCTCATGACTTGCTTATGTTCTTGGTAAAACTATTCACAAGGCCTGACTTTTGTATTGGTATGACTTTTATTAGTGAAACCGATCTTAAGTAATCACCTGAGATGGTATGATCGATTTAGTGTTATTGGTATGACCAACTCTAGGAAAAGGGGAACCGATCCTAGTAAGAGGTGCAACCGATCATAAAGGGGAATCGATCCTTATAAGAGGTGCAACAAGTACCAAGATATTGGGAACCGATCCTATGAACATGTGCAACACGTTTTTAGATATTGGGAACCGATCCTAGTACCAAGTCAATCAAGTTTTGGTAACTAGCGTGACTAATTCTAGTACCCACATGGAAGGTAGAACCGAAACTTGTTTTGGTAGAACCGTCAAACCCATGATTGGTGATTTGATAGGATAATCAATCACATAGTTCTTGGAAGTCTGATGAACCAATTCTAAACTTGTTTGGAAGTGTGGTAAATCGATTCCAAGATTGTAAGTATGAAAGAGGACTTACAAAGTAAAGATGTCGACATACTTTGAACATATGCAGTAACGCTTATCTTTTATTGTTCAAAGATATTCCTTAATAACTAAAGGAGAATAATCGATTTGTACTTTATTGCATATCTTTGAGAATATTCGGTTTTTGAAATTCCTTGGTGTCCAAACTTCTTTGGTCTATAAATATCAAAGTTTGCATTTCGAGCAAACTAATCCTCAGAGCAAGCAAAACTACCTAGTTGTGTTTAAACTGGTGGAGCCGCCTATTCGGAGAGGAAAGTAACCTAATTAGGCGAAATCTCTTACGGCCGCTCAGTTTAAAGACTTCTTTGGGGTTGAGAAGCTCTATTAGTACCGTTGGTGGGAAACTAGATAATTGCGGTTTATTATTAGTTTTTCGGTTGATTTGATTGACTAACGGTTGTTGAAATTTGGTTGCACCTAGTTTGTTTATGCTTGGGAATCTTCTCTTCTGATATAAGATTCACTCAAACTAGATCGAAGTTTCGACGGGGATCTTTAGACTGTTTGTAGATCTAAAGACGTCTTGTGATAATTCATTGTTAACAGACTCCGTTCTGTGCGTGATTGATCACAAGCGATTCAAGTTGATTGTGTGCAGGTGGTTATTGAATATCTAAGAAGATTTGAAGACGAAGAAGATTTCTGATTTGGGTTCATAATCTTTGGTGTGCACAATACTTGTTTCGGTTAAAGAGGATCCAACTATAATCGTTTATCTTTGTGATAGATTGGATTGATTAGTTGAGTAAATCGACATCAATACAATTCTTTGTGATTCAAATTATTGATTGCAAAATCTGGACAATTACTTTGGTAGTTGTTATTGGATAGATCTAAGGACCTGAAAAAGGAGTTTATTGAGATAAACGGAAGAGCCTTTTGTCGAACTCATATCACTTGGTTGAAAAGAGTTGTTACCAAACAGATTTGTTGTTCCTTTACTGTTTGGAATACGAACCAAAGGAATTGTTCCTAGTACGTGACTTATTAACAAGTTGGAGGCGCAGGGATACAGACGGAACTAGGTGAACTATAGGTTTAGTTGCTTGGTCTCAACTATACGAAGTTGGTTTGATTTTGTATAGCGTCTTAATCCTGAGAGTATTCAATTCTGGACAAGGTCCCGGGGTTTTTCTGCATTTTCGATTTCCTCGTTAAAAAAATCTTGCTTTGTCTTTTACTTTGTATTTCCGCAATTATAATTGTTTTTATTGTAATTAGAAGTAAAATACACAAACGTTAATTCCTATTTACTTGATAGTAATCTTATTGTGTTTGGTTAAGTCCGAACCATTTATCAAGTAAACATACTTCGTTGTTGTATTGTCTCGATCTTGTATCCATAGCCAATCACGCAAGTTATCTTGTTGTCGTATTGTCTCGATCTCGTATCCATAGACGATCACACGAAGTGTGAACCGATTAGTTGTATTGTCTCGACTCGGTCTATAGACAATCACTTTCGGAGAAAGGACTTATAGGTGGAAAAGTTTTAGATTGAGGTATATTTGGGTACCCTCGTCTTTTCAATTGGTATCAGAGCAAGCAAACACCAAAATATCTAACAATCTGTGTTTGGTGCGATCCAACCTATAAGAATTAAATCCATGTCTGATTCAGTTAACACAAAAATAAGATTTGATGAATCAAAATTGTTTGAAGAAATGTCAAACAATGAAATTGTTGAGTCTCTACGTTCCAAAGAAATTTGGTCTGTAGAAGAGTGTCAATTGTATCTCAGACTCACTGAGGATCCCGAAGACAAAATGAGTCGAAAACTCATTTAGTTCGCTGAAATAGAAAAACAGATCAGTGATCTATCTTTAGAACTCAAACTTTACAAGTTAAAAGAGGATGCGTCTTTCAAAAAGACCTGTAAAATCCTCAGTGATAGTCAGCAACTACAGGATGAGGTGGACACTTTCCTTTTGGAACTGGAGTCCATAAAACAAGCTTCTAGAGAACCAATGTCCGAAAGAAGTCAATATCTTCATGACTACTGCATGAATTTTTCTCTAGATAATATCAACATGGATTTGTGTCCAAACTCTGTTGAAATCAAGTCAAATATCTGTGACAACTTACCATATACATATATTGTTTCTAAAGAGGAACAAATGACTAATATTGTCGAAATTCAAAGAAGTATTGATGAAAATTCAACATACCCCAGGCCCACAAAGTCTTTTGGACTCAAGCTGGGAGGACCACGTGAGGAAGGAAGTTCGGATCCATGGTCAAATCCTAGAACCGATTCATGTGAAACCGAATATGAAACAACACGTGGTTTGGTGATTTATACGAAGAAAGAAAGTTTTCTTTTCTTTCATCTCTTCTTCGTACAAACCGAATAAAAGAGAGCAGTTCAATCCGAACTCAAAAATTCATTTTTTTTGATCATACCTTGAATTCGAAACAAGTTTTTGGCTCATCTTCCTTCATCTCTCAAAGGGTACTTGCGATCTTCCTCAACTACACTTCGGAAAGGAAAGTTCGAACATCAACAGGGAATTTCGATTGTAAGTTTCTTATTCTCTTGTTCGAATTTACGAGTTCCTATAACTATCATAGCAACATGCATAATAGAAATTTCACTAGTGGATATGGGTCGAATGAAAATTATAGAAGAGGTACTCCAAATTTCACCTTCTCTGATGAAACCGTTGATACTCTGTCAACAATGATTTTCGATGTTAGTACATGACTTTATTTTGTTAATCAAGAGTGTTTTAACAAGTATGTTTCAATGCATAATAAGAGGATTATTGTTGAGAAAAAGTTTGTGAATGTTGAACTTCGATAATATATGAGTCTGTATCACAGCAGGAATGACTGGGGTGATATTCACATTGGGAACTATACTGGGTCACCCAGTCTCGTTGCAGAATTTTATGGCAACATGTATGCTATGGATGCTGAGAGATGTAAATTCTTCACCATGGTTCGAAGACGATGCTTCGAAGTTAATAGAAATGTTATTGGCTATCTTATGGGCTGCAATCCAGGAAATACATTTCTTCCTCAAGGAAGTGATTTCAACAAAGAACATATTGCCGAGGTTCTTGGTGGAAATTCCTGGAGTGGAAACAGTCTCTGCATCAAGGGCATCTCAAAACAACTCAAGTTCTTTGGAAAATTTGTTGTTCCTAACCTGGCTCCTAGCAATATGCACAAGGTAACATGGAGTGGAGATGTGGCTGAACTGATTTATCATATGGTAATCTGTACCTCTAATTTCGATTTTTGTGGTTTTATTATCAAGCAAATGATAAGAGTCTGGAGTAGTGGCAAGAGCATGGGGTTTCCATGTCTTATCACAAGAATTTACAATGTTTTTAAAATTGGTGCTAATGATTCTCAAAAACTAGTACCTAAACCTCATAATCATACTATTATCAATAGAATGAGGGGACAAAGTCGTGCTGGAACAAGCACAAGTACTGCTCATAGTACTCCTGTACAAGATACTGATCTTGAAACCTTCTATCGAAGTCTCGGTAGGAGGAATGATTGTCTGGATCGCCAAGTCAGCTTTGCATCTCTCAAGCATCCAGAACTTGCATCAGACCTCACCCTGATTGCTGAAGATTATAAGGATACTTAATCTAAAGAAGATTTTGGCTTGAGTGACACCAGTTCAAGCTCTTAGACTTTTGTCTAAATCTGTTTGGTTCTTGTTGTAACCATAAAACTGCATTATCTTTTGAACATTTTGTTTTAAGTATTGTAAAACTTTAAATTTGTGTTCTGGTTTTATGTGTAATAGTATGGTGTTTTTAGTATTTTTAATTTCATTACTATAAAAATTATCATTGCTATATGTTTATGGGATGTTTGAATTCGGTTTTTATAACCTTGATATTCGATCATATGTTGTGAACCCTTATGGTTTGGGTGACTTTTTGGTTTAACAGGATTAAGTTCTAGCCCATGTTGGTAGGATTTGTAAAAGGATCATGAGGGGTTCTGATTGAAACAATATGTGAAAAAGTCACACTATGTTGAATCGTTTGGTTTAGCATAAAAGCATATGTGTTTCGGGGTTTCAGCTTTTGCATTGCATAAGTTAAAACCGGTTTTGAACCTTTCTCTGGTAAAGGTTGGTTGTTGTTGTTCTTTTGTCTTGCATAAGGATGACAACATAATGATATTTCGGTATCGATTCTCCCTGGAAAGAAGATGCAAACATTATTGGATAAGAGGATGCGAAATTTGAGGTAACGACTTTGTTAGCTAATCGTTTTCCTGTTTAAGAAAAGCCTGAGTTTATTGCATAATATTTATTGCTTTTGCTTAAAAAAAAATCGGTACAATTGATGTTTATTCCATTATTTGTGTATGGATGTGTGTGTGATTCAATTATTTCCGGTTTAGAAAAACTATTGCTATCTTGCTTTATTGTTTGGTATCAATCGTTTAGGCTTACAAAATTTCGGTGCAATTGCGGTGCTTTAATCTATGTTGTTTCAATTGCTTCCGGTTGAGGTAAATAATTATGCAAGTTGATTTATTTGGTTTGTATGAATTGTTTATGGCTTTAAAAAAAAAAGGTTTTCAGGATGAATTGTTTAGTCCAATTCGATTCCGGATAAGAGAAACTAAGTTAATTCTGATCTTAGTTAGACTTATCAAAGTGGAGGTTTCGGTTATTCAAGTCTAATCGAATGCCTTAACAAGAAATGCTAGTTAACTAACCTAGTACTTGTCTTGTTTAAAAGTGAAAGGTCTAAGTTATATGGATAATTAGAACCTGATGAGAAAAATAGAGATTATCTTTATTTTGGTCTTATCGAACAAGCGATTGTATTTGTGCAATCGGTTTAGCAAAGGAACTAAGGTGCTTAGTCGTTTTTTTTGGTTTGCTAAACTATTAGGGAAAATTGCTTCGGGCAATTGTTTCCTTGGTAACATATCAAAACAAAATTACTTTGTAGTTTCGGTTTTGATATTGGTTATCAAAAATGATGTGTGGACCTCTCGTGCTTAACTCTTATAGGTTGCAAGTCTTGTGAGATTTGTAAGATCCTTTCGGTTTGTCTTTTATTTGCTCGTACCTTTGTCATTTTGTGACAAAAAGGGGAGAAATATATGGAGTAAACAAGTGATATTGGTATTGATTTATATTGATTGTTATCACTAAGGGAAAGGACAATGTGCTTAAACGTTTTATCTAATGAAAGAGTAAAGCATAGACTAAGGGGGAGTAGCATATCATATTAATACTTGTAGTTATATTGACTACAAAGGGAATAACAAAGACGTGCGGATTGAAAAATCTACCTATCTTACCTTTAGGGGGAGTATTAGCTTTGTTATTATAATGTCAACAGCGGTATTTATGGATTGAATGTATACAGGTTATAGTGCTGTTGAATTTGGGAATCCGGCGTATGTGTAATGAATTCTTGTAATTTGTTTATCCATATGATGTAAGAGTTTTGTCACTAAAATTGACAAAGGGGGAGATTGTTAGAGCATAGCTCGGTTGAACCCACCAAGCGTTGGTATGTCAAGTTTGGTTGTCATATTTTAGTGAATCAAAACTCATTTAAAGAGTCGCTTGATTATATACTAGAGTCAACTTCGTATAGGTTAGCTTGAAAGTATTAGGATATGAGACATTGCAAGTATTACGTGAAGACTTGAAGAATGTGAAGAAGTAAGGATCTACAACGACGACATCATCCTTCCACTTGAGGTTAGTAATATTTGACTTGAACTGTTTCATTCCCTAACGTATCTTTCAAGTCGTGCATATTGAAAACATAACTGCGAAGCCATGAATGACTATACTCTAGTTAGACATAGTATTAAGGAATACAATACGAAGTATAACGCTTATCTTTTGAACTTCGTATATAAGACATCGACATAATCGTTTGAATACTATTGTGATTATGTATGGGTATGAGGTAAAGATTTTATCCTAGGAAACAATGTTTTACATTCGTTTAAAGGAAGTAAATTCATGAACTTGTTTTGTGAATCTAAAGGGAAATCGTTAGGCTTATTGGTATTGTTATTCATTGCAAATCTTTTGAACTACCAATATGTGTGATTAGTATAACCGCTCATGACTTGCTTATGTTCTTGGTAAAACTATTCACAAGGCCTGACTTTTGTATTGGTATGACTTTTATTAGTGAAACCAATCTTAAGTAATCACCTGAGATGGTATGATCGATTTAGTGTTATTGGTATGACCAACTCTAGGCAAAGGGGAACCGATCCTAGTAAGAGGTGCAACCGATCACAAAGGGGAATCGATCCTTGTAATAGGTGCAACAAGTTTCTAGATATTGGGAACCGATCCTATGAACATGTGCAACACGTTTTTAGATATTGGGAACCGATCCTATGGACATGTGCAGCAAATACAAGTTAGATACCATATATATGTGGGAACTGATCCTAGTACCTAGTCAACCAAGTTTTGGTAACTAGCGTGACTAATTCTAGTACCCACATGGAAGGTAGAACCGAAACTTGTTTTGGTAGAACCGTCAAACCCATGATTGGTGATTTGATAGGATAATCAATCACATAGTTCTTGGAAGTCTGATGAACCAATTCTAAACTTGTTTGGAAGTGTGGCAAATCGATTCCAATATTATAAGTATGAAAGAGGACTTACAAAGTAAAGATGTCGACATACTTTGAACATGTGCAGTAACGCTTATCTTTTATTGTTCAAAGATATTCCTTAATAGCTAAAGGAAAAATCCCAGATCAAAAATAAATTGAGAATCTTTTAATTGAGGTTTTTAATTTTATATTTGGAAAATAAAAATTAGTAATGTGCATTTACTAATTGGAGATTTTCTAGTGAGATTTCGGTCATTATTTGGACAAAGCATTTCCAGGAATTATGGAAACCTAATTTGGAATATATTGCATTTCTTGAGAATATTTTCAGTTTTGGAAATTCCTTGGTGTCCAAACTTCCTTGGTCTATAAATATCAAATTTTGCATTTCGAGCAAACTAATCCTCAGAGCCAGCAAAACTACCTAGTTGTGTTGTTACTGGTGGAGCTGCCTATTCGGAGAGGAAAGTAACCTAATTATGCGAAATCTCAGTTTAAAGACTTCTTTGGGATTGAGAAGCTCTATTAGTACCGTTGGTGAGAAACTAGATAATTGAGGTTTATTATTAGTTTTTCGATTGATTTGATTGACTAACGGTTGTTGAAATTTGGTTGCACCTAGTTTGTTTATGCTTGAGAATCTTCTCTTCTGATATAAGATTCACTCAAACTAGATCGAAGTTTCGACGGGGATCTTTAGACTGTTTGTAGATCTAAAGACGTCTTGTGATAATCCATTGTTAACAGACTCCGTTCTGTGCGTGATTGATCACAAGAGATTCAAGTTGATTGTGTGCAGGTGGTTATTGAAGATCTAAGAAGATTTGAAGACGAAGAAGATTTCTGATTTGGGTTCATAATCTTTGGTGTGCACAATACTTGTTTCGGTTAAAGAGGACCCAACTATAATCGGTTTATCTTTGTGATAGATTGGATTGATTAGTTGAGTAGATCGACATCAATACAATTCTTTGTGATTCAAATTATTGATTGCAAAATATGGACAATTACTTTGGTAGTTGTTATTGGATAGATCTAAGGACCTGACAAAGGAGTTTATTGAGATAAACGGAAGAACCTTTTGTCGAACTCATATCACTTGGTTGAAAAGAGTTGTTACCAAACAGATTTGTTGTTCCTTTACTGTTTGGAATACGAACCAAAGGAATTGTTCCAAGTACGTGACTTATTAACAAGTTGGAGGCGCAGGGATACAGACGGAACTAGGTGAACTATAGGTTTAGTTGCTTGGTCTCAACTATACGAAGTTGGTTTTATTTTGTATAGCGGCTTAATCCTTAGAGTATTCAATTCTGGACAAGGTCCCAGGGTTTTTCTGCATTTTCGGTTTCCTCGTTAACAAAATATTGTTGTGTCTTTTACTTTTCTATTTCCGCAATTATAATTGTTTTTATTATAATTAGAAGTAAAATACACAAACGTTAATTCCTATTTACTTGATAGTAATCCTATTGTGTTTGGTTAAGTCCGAACCATTTATCAAGTAAACATACTTCGTTGTTGTATTGTATCGATCTTGTATCCATAGTCAATCACGCAAGTTATCTTGTTGTCGTATTGTCTCGATCTCCTATCCATAGACGATCACACGAAGTGTGAACCGATTAGTTGTATTGTCTCGACTCGGTCTATAGACAATCACTTTCGGAGAAAGGACTTATAGGTGGAAAAGTTTTAGATTGAGGTATATTTGGTTACCCTCGTCTTTTCACCAATTATTAGGATCAGTCACACCAATTACTAGGATTGGTCACACCAATTATAAATATCGATCATACCATCTCAGGTGATTACTTAGGATCGGTTACACTAATTAATCAAAACTAGTCATACCAAAATCATAAGTCAGGTATTGTGATTAGTTGTACCAAGATACATAAAAAAGTTACGATCGGTTCTACCATCTCACTCATATTGGTAATCCAAAGATTTGCAATGAATTGCCGTACCAATAAGCCTAGCGATTTCCCTCTCGATTCATAAAACAAGTTCATGAATGTACTTCTTTAAAAAAAATGTAAAACATTATTTCCTAAGATGAAATCTTCACCTTTACCCATTCACATAATCATACCAACATTTATAAGATTATGTCTATGTCATATCTACGAAGTTCAAAAGATAAGTGTTATACTTCATAGTCTAATTCCCTAATACTATGATCATGTGATCACGTCTCACTACTAGAGTAATATATCCATACACAGCTTTGCAGTTATGTTTTCAATATAGAACGACTTAAAAGATACGTTACGAATGAAACAGTTCAAGTTAATATTACTAACCTCAAGAGGAAGGATGATGTCGTTGTTGTAGCTCGTTACTTCTTCACGTTCTTTAGGTCTTCGAGTAATACTTGTATGTCTCAACATTCCTAGACTTTCTAGTCTAACCTAAATGAAGTTGTCTCTAGTACATAATCAAGCGACTCTTAGATGAGTTTTTATTCACTAAAATATGACAACCAAACTTGACATACCAACGCTTGGTGGGTTCAACCGAGCTATGCTCTAACAGGGTCCTCCAGAGGGACCTCTTCAACATCACCTATAAAAAAGGCTCTAAAAAGGGATCCAATATCTGACCTTTAACCTTTGAAGAACTATAACCATTTGGTGTCTCAATTTCAACAACGCCATGAGGAAAAATAATACGAATCAGAAAAGGACCGATCCACCGAGAGTGTAACTTCCCGGGGAATAGATGCAAACGAGTATCATACAAAAGAACTTTTTGACCTTGAGAAAATGACTTTCGTAAATATTCATATCATGCACAAGTTTCATTTTGTTATTACAGTCCATATCACTATTATATGCATCTCTACGAATCTCTTCCAACTTATTGAGCTAGAGCTTTCTATGAGCTCCTGCCTTGTCAAGTGAAAATTAACTTGCTTAATAGCCCAATAGGATATATCCTCTAACTCAACAGGAAGGTGACATGCCCTGCCAAATACTATACGATAAGGTGACATTCCAATGGGTGTCTTAAACGCAGTACGGTAAGCCCATAAGGCATCAGTAATCCTCGACGACCAGTCTTTCCTATTAGGATTAATTGGTTTCTCTAGAATACGCTTAATTACCCTATTGGAGACCTCTTCTTGATCACTAGTATGTGGGTGATATGGGTTAGCTACTTTATGGGTAATACCATATTGTTTCATTAAAAGTGCAAACAGTCTATTACAAAAGTGTGACCCTCCATCACTAATTATAGCTTGCGGTGTACAAAAACGTGCAAGTATATTCTCTTTCAAAAACTGGACTACGATCCTACTTAGACACATAGTCTACAATGACAAGTATGTAAAGATAACCAAAAAAAAGAAAAGGAAATGAACAAATAAAATCAATGCCCCACGCATCAAATACCTCAATCACTAAAATAAGGTTCAAAGGCATCATATTTCTACGGGATAATCCCTAACTTCTGGCAACGCTTACAAGAAACACCATAACTATTGGAGTCTTTAAACAACGAAGGCCAGTAGAATCCACACCGCACCATGTTAGCAGTAGTCTTCTTAGCCCTAAAGTGAACCCCACAAGCATGATCATGAAAAAAGGAAATTATATTGGTCTGGTCACACTCAGGTATACATCTCTTAATAATCTGGTCTGGACAATACTTAAACAGATAAGGATCGTCCCAAAAGAAATGCTTAACCTCGGCTAAAAACCTAAAACAATTTTGTTTACCCCAGTGTTGAGGCATTTGACCAGTAACAAGATGATTCATTATATTTGCATACCAACGTAATCAGGAAAGCTATCCCTCACATGAGGGGAATCATCAAGGGAATCAACAACTAGCCTACATAAATGGTCTGCTACTACATTTTCTGCACCCTTTTTGTCTCTAATATGTAGAGAAGATTTTTGTAACAAAAGAATCCATCTATGTTCAGTATCCTTCTTAGACATAAGATATTTCAAAATAGCATGATCAGTATAGATTACGACCTTAGAACCTAATAGGTAGGATCTAAACTTATTCAAGGCAAACACAATGGCTAAGAGTTCCTTCTCGGTAGTTGTATAGTTCAGTTTGGCATCATTCACAGTTTTGCTAGCATACTAAATCACATGAAGTAATTTGTTTTCTCGTTATCCTAACACAATACCTATAGCATATAATACGAAGCATTACACATAATATCAAAGGGTAGGTTCCGTTTAGGTGCCTGGACTATGGGGACGGTAGTGAGTAAAGTATTAAGCTTCTCAAAATCCTCTAAACAAGCATCATGAACGACAAACTAAACATCTTTTGCAAGTAAATTGCAACGAGGTCGAGAAATCAAGCTAAAATCCTTAATGAATCAGCGATAAAAATATGCATGCCCTAAGAATGACCTAATTTGTCTTACGGTTGTTGGGACCTGTAAAGTCTTAATAAGGTCAACTTTGGCTTTGTCTACCTCTATACCCTTTGAAGAAATGATGTACCCTAACACAATTCCCGATTTAACCATGAAATGTCATTTTACCCAATTAAGCACTAAATTCTTTTCCTTACGCGTAGTCAACATTAATGTCAAATGATGCAAGCACTCATCAAAAGATGAACCAAACATTGAAAAACCATCCATAAAGACCTCTAAAAACCGTTCTACCATATCAGAAAATATGCACATCATGCAACGCTGAAAAGTTACAGGGGCATTACATAACCCGAAAGGCATGCGTCTATATGCAAAGGTACCAAAGGGACATGTAAAAGTGGTTTTCTCTTGGTCTTCTGGGGCAATAATGACCTGATTATATCCGGGGTAGCCATCTAAGAAGCAATAATGATTAAGTCCATCTAATCATTCTAGCATTTAGTCGATAAAGGGAAGGGGAAAGTGATCCTTCCTTGTGACCTTGTTCAGTATCCTATAGTCAATACATACACGCCATCCCGTGGTCACTCGAGTTGGGATTAACTCATCGTTATCATTCTGGACTACAGTGATACTTGATTTTTTGGGAACAACCTGAACGGGGGTGACCCACTTACTGTCTAAAATTGGGTAGATAGTACCCGCATCTAACAACTTAAGCACCTCTTTTCGAACTACCTCTTTCATGTTAGGGTTCAGTCAACGTTGCATCTCCCTAGAAGGTTTGGAGTCTTCCTCTAAATGAATCTGATGCATACAAATAGTAGGACTTATACCCTTAATGTATGCTATAGTCCATTCTAAAGCTTCTTTATTGTCTCGAAGTACTATCACTAGCCTACTTTCCTGAACCTTATCCAAGTCGGAAGCAACAATCACAGGTAAAGTCTCAGATGGTCCTAAAAACACATACTTCAGGGTATATGGTAGTTGTTTAAGGTCCAACTTGGGATGCTCTTATAAAGAAGGAATTAAGATAGTCTCAGAAGCTGGTAATGGTTTGAACCTAGCTTTCCATCTATAAGTATCTAACACAGGGGTAGAATCTAATAGAGCATTCACTTGTTCAATAGTGTTATCTTCGTCAAAATCTAAACCAAAATGGGATAGGCAACTCTCTAATGGGCCTTCAGACAAGATGTTTGGTAATGACTCCTGAACTAAGGCTTCTATCATATTCACCTCTTCAACACACGTGTCATCTAGCTCATAAGGAAGCTTACTGACATTAAAAATGTTCATCTCAATAGTCATATTACCAAAGGATAAATTCATCACACAATTTTGACATTTTTATTTTATTTAATTTTGGTGAAACTGAACGAAGATGTAATGTTTATGTTTTGAACTGTGTTTTAGAATATCTATGAATTTAGAATGTGTATGAAATATGAATGTCTGCAGGTAGGTTTAAAAAAAATTAAAATGTGTTTTTTTTTAAGATTTGAAATGTCAGTTTCAGGAAACTGACATAATAGTCGGTTAACCGAAACCCAGTGATATAAATCGAAACCGGCTAGAACCGTTTATAAACCGAGCCGATAGGTAATGGTTCGGTGATGGTAAGATTTTTTAGAAACCGATAGTAATGGTTTCGGTTTTTGTTTGACTGGAAACCGAGTCCAAACCGACCATGAACAACCCTAATTGCATGTAGTTCGAGCAGGGCCAAAGAGGCACCTAATGAGATCCCATGTGCCCGTACTTTAAAGGGCCAATTACAAAATGGTCCTACTTTTTATAATTTGTTTGCAAATTGGTCATACTTTTGAATTTGCTTTACACAATGGTCTTTTATCATCCAATTTAACACTTTCACATAAAACGGTGTTATTTTTTTCCAAAATACCCTCATCTGAAATACCATTCTCACTTGAGGTGGCGGTGATGAAGTGGTGGTGGTGGTGGTGGAAGCTTCGCTAAACCCTAGAAGGAAAACATTGAACCCTTTAGATGAATGCGATATAACGATCCTGAATGCGATATATGTGGCGGCACCATAACTACTAATTATTATTTATTACCACCGTCAAACAACACCAACGAAGGTCAAGTTCAAAATTACATTTGGAGGGACAAATAGATAATCTAATCGGCCTATTTAACTGTGAATCACCATTTTACTCTTTTCCTGACGGTTTCATGATCATTTTATAAACTGTTTGCGACAGTGCGATCATTTTGTGAATCGGCTATGAATAATGGGATCATTTCTTACAATCCCCAGCTTTAAAATATACAACATCATATGAAGTGTAAAATAATGGATGGTAATTATGAATGCTTCCATCACAATTTTGTTTGTTATCCTTTCTGTTATTAAATTACAACAAGAAACATACAGGGGACCATCAACATGATACACAACATGACCATCAATTTTGTTTGTTGTCCTGGTATTGCTGTCCTCAATGCAACACATATTTTGCCATCTATTCACCGTTTTCTTCTTTACTTCCCCACTGGCCACTCCGTCTTGATACATCAAGGTTCCACCGTTCAACCTGAGACGTCCATCTTCTATCCCCAATAAGGAATAACATATGAGATTGACTTTAGAAAAGAAATGCCATCTTTTGTCTTTACATTTGGGTCCCCTACTATCACGTGAAACTTATATAGTTGAGAATTAGCAATTTCGAGCCACGAATCAAGAATTTTATCCTATAAAGAAAGAAATATCACGAATTTTCTATCCTAGAGTTTCGGTTGCAGAGTGTCTGTCCGGCCAAAAACAACCATGTGCTCAGACCCCGCTACGGCAACTGGATGTATAGGACAACCAGACCAACTCCATTTCACATCCGAGGTGTGAATTGGTAAACACGTGATGTCAAGGGACAAGTACTACGTGTTTTTGAGTACTTGCATAGGGCGCCACTTTTTCTTTCCGCTTGTCAACTACCGTGCATGATAATATCCCCGATTTGCTCAACCATCCACAATGATTTTATCAAAATTGACTCGAGAGGACGTTCACATGCAAGATGCAAGTGAGAGCTAAACTTTTGCCAAAAGCAATCAGACATCACACTCATTGCTTAGCAAATAAGCTTTCTCCGATTCCAAATGAATACCCAAATGGGTGTTGGGACAATAATAAATAATCATTAAAACAAAAATGCAATGCATGTGATTTATATCCCAATTCGCCGCCGGCACATATACAAAGATAAAGAGTAAGATCGGATATGCAAAACTCTGTTTAGCTTAGGTTCCACTGTCTAGTACAGCAGTAATGCACATCCCCATTTAAAAGATTTCCAGATTAAAGGTGCAAAAATTTATTTGCCCATAAAGCTAGCTAGGTTTGGGGTGCAAAGAAGCAAACATAAGCTTGAAAAAAAGGCATAAATCTAAAAATTTCCTCAAACTAGGCTTAGAAGCCGGCATAGCATGGGTGTAAATGTGCACCATTGCACTAGGCTAGCTCCGCCCTGATCATTCATGTTCAAAGGAGGTAGATGTATCGACTTCAATTAAGAAGGTTGGATTCCTATTTCCAATTTCCTCTACAAATGAGCTGAGATTAGATTTATTATCAGGATGGCAGGTCGTTTCATCAGTGGAGTTGTCCAGCTGGTTACGCTCGAGCCCAGTGTGCCGTACCAAAAAAAAAAAAAAAAACCCTTATGTCTAGCCCGGCATATTTCATTGCTTCTTTTGTTGAATTATAGATGACTTGGCGGATCTCAAATATTTTCCCTAGAACATGATAAACATTTACCCATTTACCAGCTTAACCGAACTCTTTACATTGCTTCCTAACCGGTGTTAATGCTTCATTGCTTTGAGGTACTACACTGTAAAGTGCGAATAGTTACAGTTTTAATTACAACCGACATTGACCTGATTAGCAAACACAATTATCTCTTTATTGATTTCTTAATCACTTTGTTATAAAACTACTTATAATCATTTCTTTCCTTCTATTTTCCTCCTTTTCTACTTCCACTTGCTCACACTCCAAATCTGAGATTCTCCCTCACTCTCACACACAAACACAAAAACACTACAGTTCTTCTACTTCTTCTGCTGCTCCTTCCACTACAACTCCACTCTATCCACAAACGAAATCTAGTCTGATTTGCAGAGAGATCAGAAGAAGAAAAATGGGTTCAGTTTCTCTGAAAGTAGGAGAAGGCACAGCAAGATTTAAGAAATCAACACTATGTTCATCAGCTTTAAATCTCATCATGCTATTCTCAGTTCTAACTACAAATCTGTTTGCACTCTATGCATTTAAATACTCAGGATCAAAACCCCATCATCCAAATCACTCACACAAAAACATGTCTTTGATTTCAGAACATGTTAGTCTAATCTTAAGAGAAATCAATTTCTCTCAGAAGAAATTAGCTAAAATGGAGAAAGAGTTACTGGGTTATGATACAATTGATATCACAAAAACAAATTTAGCTAGTGAATTAAAAATCTTCTTACAGCATCAATCATTACCCTTAGGTAAAGATTCAAGAAGTGGTCTCACAGAGATGGTTTCATCAGTTGGTCATACTTGTTTGAAATCTAGAGATTTGTTGTCTGATTATATGAATTACAAAGTTGATGATGTTTGTCCTGATGATTGGAGTTTAGGACAGAAATTGATTCTCAGAGGGTGTGAGCCATTACCAAGACGAAGATGTTTTACTAAATCTGTTCATAAAGTGGGGATTTCTTCATTTCCATCTTCTCTGTGGAAACAAGTAAGTGATAAAATAGTTACTTGGAGTGGGCTTCTTTGTAGGAATTTCAAGTGTTTAAATAATAAGAAAATTGGTGGTAATTGTAATGGTTGTTTTGATTTAGTTAATGGAACTGAAAGGAATAGATTTGTTAGAGTTAGAGGGAAGAATGATTTCCTTATTGATGATGTTTTAGGTCTTGTTGGTAATGGTGGGATTAGATTGGGGTTTGATATTGGAGGTGGTTCTGGTACTTTTGCAGCTAGAATGGCTGAAAAAGATGTTACAGTCATTACTTCAACTCTAAATGTTGATGCACCTTTTAATGATTTCATTGCTGCTAGAGGATTGTTTCCATTGTATTCGAGTTTAGATCAGAGATTTCCGTTTTACGATAATGTGTTTGATTTGATTCATGCTGCTAATGGGTTCGGCGACGGAGGTAAAGTCGAGAAATTAGAGTTCTTGATGTTCGATTTAGATCGGATTTTGAGACCTGGTGGTTTGTTTTGGTTGGATAATTTCTATTGCGTCGACGAAGAACGGAAGATCAATTTGACGAAATTGATTGAGAAATTTGGTTACAAGAAGCTAAAATGGGTTATTGGTGAAAGATCTGATGGTTCTGGGAGATCCCAGGTTTATTTATCAGCAATTTTACAGAAACCAGTTAGAGTATGATGAGTTCAAAATCAGTCGCAATTCACTAAAGGTATTTGTTATGTTTCCATTTCAATATTTTTGTTTTCGGCACCAAATTTATGTGAATTCATTGTCTTAATCTTAATTTACTGTTCAATTGAAATCCCACAATGTATTAGAAATGGTTAAATCTTTGAATCTAGGTCTGGTAGTTTGTAATGTAATGTATGGAAGCAAAAACAATTCAATTTTGTTGATGATCTTGAGACTTGAATCAAGCTAACTGTTTTTAGGATACTGAAATGTGCATAGAAAAATGGCTCTAGGTGTTTGGTCCATTCAGTACATTTATGAGGAGGCATAAATGCAGTTTGAAATTGTTAATGTGAACCCTATAAACAGCATACAGAGTCCCATAAAACACAGGAGAAATAATTAAGTTCTCAGAACCCTGTAACGCGTTTTTCATGGATTGATGAGTACTTTGGAAAAAGACCATTTGGTTCTGTAATCTGTTAATGTTATTGGAAATACTTTAGGCATTCAGAGTCCTAATGTTGAGACTAGGACTAGTTGATTTTTAACTCAGTTCAAATCTTTACAATCATTTAAGGTCACAATCCGAAAGCCATCGGCAAAAGAATGGCATGTATTTGTCTACTTTATTATGTACGAACATACTTTACAAGGACTTTTAGGTCGCAATAGTGCCTACCCGCTGATTTGATCTGCCCCATTGCTAGTGAATAGTTTTATTTTATTTATTTTTATAGAGGAGGGATCCCCTCACACTTTTATTATCACACTATCTCACACGTTCGATATCATTTTTGCGAATAAAAACCAAACCGTAACAAATTTGAATCTAATATTTTGGGGATATATTACCATTACATAGCTATATGTTCCTACCGAAAATGAGCGTATCTCGAAACGTATAACACCACCATCTACTATTTTGAAAATGAACCGTTAAAAATCAACGGATTTCTGACCGTCGAAATTAAGACCGGTAGATTGTGAGGTTTTATTTTTCGGAATGTGCTCATTTTTGGTAGGTATATAGAACTTTGTAAGAGGAACATATCCTCAAAATATTAGCTTCAAATCCGTTACGGTTTAGTTTTTATTCGTAAAAATGACGCCGAACGTGTGATAATAAAAGTGTGAAGGGATCCTTCCTCTTTTTTATAAGCAAACAATAAACAACACACATAAACATTATCAGTCCTTCCCTCCCTGTAATCAACGCACAGAGTAGGGAGGAGCCAAACTGGTGGAGCAGCCCAAGCCATATGGCTAGCATTTTCCTTGCCCCATTGAGCTAGGTCGTGGGCAGCCCCATTACATATACGATTAACATCTTTAAAAATTAACGACTGGAAACTAGAGATTAAGACTTTAATATCTTGGAACAGATAATGAGTTCGTAGGTCCCCTAAGAAGAGCTTCTTGTTAATCTTCTCAATAACAATTGCGACGTCAGCTTCATTTATGATCTGGTCCAACTTCCTTCCCTTCGCAACTCTTAACGCATCTCTGATTCCACGAACTTCTGCTTCTTTTGCTGAAAGACAAATTAAATTTGTCGATTCTGCGTAGATAAAGCTGTGTGTTGAGTCTCTTATTAAGAAACCTGAGCCCCCAATTTCTGAATTCGGGTTCCAAGCGCCACCGGTGTTAATTTTTAACCAATTCATAGGTGGAGCCACCCAAGAAGATAAGATTGACTGATTCTGTATAATTGCAGAGATACGGCTGATTATAGGGGTTTTAGGTGTATCCATCATCATGGCTTTGGCTCTCGACAGAATAACCATTGGTTCCTCTTTCTTATTGTTGTGCATAATATCATTTCGGCTTGTCCAAATGGACCAAATCACACAGGCAATCAAAGGAAATTGCTCAGCTCTCGAGGAAAGATCTTGATAAGGATACAACAACAACCAAAACTTGGTCCATTACATAAACGTAAAGTCCTGGAACTGATCACATTGAATGTTTAGTAGCTGCCATACTCTTGCAAGCTTTTTGCAAGTAACTAAAGCATGAATGATTGATTCAGACTTTATCTTGCATTTTGGACAGGAATAATCAGAGTTGTGGATTCTTTTACAAAGTATTTCGTTCACCGGTAGAGCTCCTTTTAATGCCTTCCATACAAACAGTTGGATCCTTGAAGGGACTTTTAGTTTCCAAACCGATTTCCATAGAACAGAGTTAGATTCATCCCCTCTCACACTTAGGGTAGAATAAGCAGACTTTGTAAAGAAGGCTCCATTTGCAGATGGAGTCCAAATCCTTCTGTCATTAGAAGGTTCAAAGCTAAGAGGGATTTGTTCAATCTTCTCTATTAAAGGTTGATCAAAAGAAGCACTCAATTTTGCTGCATCCCAAGTTCTTGTATCCGGGTTAATAAGATCCTTAACTTTTAAGTTCTTATCAGGGACAGAGTTTTCTCTTGGTGTGGCAACCCCTTTTCCAGGGATCCAGTTGTCACACCAAGGATCAATAAAGTTTCCTTCCCCCACAACCCATGAGATAAATGGTTTAATTTTACTCATTATATTGTGGAGCCATTTCCATGCCCAAGAAGCATTATCAGGACATCTAGAGTTCATCACATCAGAATTAGC
The DNA here is from genome assembly GCA_023531105.1 of Papaver atlanticum. Lineage (NCBI taxonomy): Eukaryota > Viridiplantae > Streptophyta > Magnoliopsida > Ranunculales > Papaveraceae > Papaver > Papaver atlanticum. The sequence goes on along the minus strand of JAJJMB010014260.1, from coordinate 3,464,498 downwards.
ATAATATTTTTCTTTTAGAACTTGTGCTCAGAGAGATGATGGATTTTCCACCAATCTCCAAACACTTCTAGCCATCATAGACAAATTATTGATCTCGCTAATTCTAAAACCCAAGCCTCCTTCTTTCTTTGATTTGGAGATGTTCTCCCATGCAATAAGATGAAGTTTTCTCTTTTTTGAACTTGGATCCTCACCCCACCAATATCTATTAAGGTGAGAGTCAATTTTGTGACACATGCTTTTAGGAATTAAAAAAGTGTCCATTTGATAAAGAGACATAGCTTGGCCAACATGTTTCACCAAAGTAGTCTTGCCAGCCTGAGCTAAGAACTGAGTTAACCAACAATTTATCTTCTCCACAGCACTTAGGAGAGAGAGGTGGGTTTGAGTCTTGGACCTTAAAATGTTTATTGGCGCACCCAAATACTTCTCACCAAGGCTGAGGTTAGTGATATTTAGGATTTTGGCTAGCATTTTCCTATGTCTTGGATGAACCTTAGGGCTAAAGAACAATCCTGATTTGTTAAAATTTATCTCCTGACCACTTGTTTTGCAATATTTTTGCAAGTAATCTCTGACAGCATGAAAGTCAGGGATTGTTGCCTTAGTGAAGAGAAGGCTATCATCTGCGAACAGTAGGTGACTAATGGATGGGCCAATCTTGGCACATTTTATGCCATGCACAAAGTTTGAGTCTTCCAAGTGTTTAATATAGGCACTAAGGGCTTCTGCACATATGATGTACAGGTAAGGGGACATCGGATCCCCTTGCCTTAGGCCTCTTTCAGGTTGAAACTTCCCGACAGGACTTCCGTTTAATAGAATAGAGTAGGATACAGAGCTTAGGCAGTTCATGACCATTCTGATCCATTTAGAGTTGAAACCCAACTTGGCCATTACCTTGGCCAAGAAAGACCATTCCAATCTGTCATAAGCCTTAGACATGTCTAACTTAATGGCAGCAGTCCCAACTTTCCTTCGGGTTTTTTTTTTATTGTGTTTATCATCTCATGGGTTAGGATAACATTGTCCGAAATTTGCCTGTTCGGGACGAAGGCACTTTGATTGGGAGAGATTACTCTATCCATCAAAGGTTTCATACGATTGGCTAAAGTCTTTGATATCATTTTGAAGACAAAGTTGCATAGACCAATAGGCCTAAACTGATCCACAGAATCAGCCATAGGACTCTTAGGCACTAAAACTATGTTGGTGTGGTTAAACTGAGTTAGGAGGTCTCAGTTTCGAAGAATTGTTTAACCATTTGGGTTACATTATCGCCCACCGCATCCCAATAAGTCTGAAAAAAATACATGTGAAGCCATCAGGCCCTAGGGCTTTTTTAGCCCCCATTTGAAAAACAGCAGTTCTAATTTCTTCATCAGTTAAGGGGGCTACCAAAATATCGTTATCCAAACAAGACAATTTCGGCTTGATAGAGTCTATAACAACATCCTGATCTTGGGGACCTGATGTGCTATAAAGTTGTTGGAAATAAGCGATGAATTCATCTCCAATGGCTTCTCTAGTAGTCAACCAGGTTCCGTCTCTAGCTTTTATCCAAGATATATTGTTCTTTTTCCTTCCAAACATCGTGCATTTATGGAAATAAGGCATGTTTTTATCCCATTCGTTTAGCCAAATCTCTCGGGATTTATCTTTCCATAAGATTTCTTCCAAAGAATACAAGTAAGATAGATTATCAGTTAGCTCAGCAATCTTCCTTGTATCCCCCGGGTTGTTCGATTGAGTTATCTGGATTTCAGTTTTAGTGTCCTGTAAAGAGACATTTACATTGCCGAAGGAAACTTTATTCCAGATGCTAAGTTTTTTTTTTGACATGATTCAGTTTTTGTTTAAGTTGGAAAGCTTTTGAGCCTCTAACTTGCAAAGACCAAGCTTGCTCAATGACAGATTTGCGCGAATCGTCCTTGGCCCACATGGACATGAAATGGTAAGGTTTATGCAAATTTTCAATTCCAGGGTTTAGCGAGACTAGAATAGGAGCATGATCAGAACTAATTCTAGGGAAGTGTTGGGTGTGAGAATGAGGAAAAGCATCCTCCCACAAACCATTGACAATAGCTCGATCAATGCGTTCCATAACTAGGTTATGTCCTTCTTGTTTGTTAGTCCAAGTAAAATCTGGTCCTGAGAAAGGTAAATCTCTCAAGTCCCAACCAATCATAAGGTTCTCTAGGTTTTTAGTATCTTGTTCAGTGACTGGTCTCCTTCCCCACTTGTCTTGGGGTAAGAGAAAACAATTCAGGTCCCCTACTACAATAGTAGGGACATTAAGATCATATGGTTGAGCCATAAAGGATGCCCAACTGTTGTTTCTCAAGTTTTTATTGGGCTCGCCATACACAAAATACATATTGCACACCGTGTTAGCTTTAATTGATTTTGAGGAACATACAAATCCTAGTTGATTGGACTGGTTAATCACAATGTCAAAACCGTCCTTCCAAGCAAGTGCCACATCCCCTTTTCTACCCAAGGAAGGTACCACAGAGGAGTTGTGGTAGCCTAAGAATCGCAGCTTACTCGTAGAGGTGTTAATACTACTCATGGTTTCGCACAAGAAAATAATATTAAGGGATTTTAGTTTGACGAATTCCCGAAACTCTCGGACTGCCTCTAGTTTCCCAAACCCACGGCAGTTCCAGCTTAAGATACTCATCGAGCCAAAAAAACTAAAACAGTTACTAAGACTAGGCAAAAAGGTCACTATCTAAGAGTATAATACATTCTAATGGCAGACAAAAATGCAAGCGGAAAAGAGGAAGCGCACAGCAAAAACTAAATTCACCCCAATAGAAAACACAACCACTAGGGAGATAAATTAAATCGTTGGGGCAAGCAAGAGAAATTCTAAGATTAATAAGTTTAGAGTTACCGTATTGGAGACGGACACTAAACTTATTTCAGAGCTTCCAGAGGCAGAAGAAAAAAAATGTATCTCAGTTAGAAGTCACCAACAAGCACCTAGCTCCATTCTGATCACAAACCCCTTGGTCATCACATCATCAGGTGATGATGAACGCAAGAGATGCTGAGGGAAACAAAAGACCTCCAAGAAGAACACCTGTGAGAGTAAGGAGTAAGCAAAATTTGAGAACAGTGATTCAATCTGAGAATAAATAATCGGGATATGATGCAGACATTTAATTGAAGATAAAATTTAGCAGAAGCCCAGTAATGACTAGAAAAGGGAACAAAAATTGAATCACTAAGAGGTATTAAAAATGTTAATCAATTGATGCAAATTGCTACTAAGTGTTGGGAACCAGGTAAACCAAAATCGAATAAAATCCTAAATGATAACTTGAAAAAAAAACTAAAGGGGAGTGTCGGGAAGATAACTTGGCTGAGATTTGGGTAACAGGGGTGTCTATAATAGAGTCTTGTAGTGTCTTCGTATCTTAGAGCAAACAAAGTGTCTTAGAGCAAATAAGGTGTCCTCAGAGGTCAAGAACGGATAGAGAGTGCAATATGTGGATATTGTGGCGCAGTGAGCTTAGACAAAAAGTAGGAGGAGTAACCAAGCAATGCGCAGTGAGCTTTCTGCATAGAGTGTAAGGTTTAGTTGCGCAAGTTTATGGTCGCAAACCCCATCGCCAATGAGCCTCTAAAACACTACTACTACCACTAAAATAACAACGCCAAGGCTGTTTTACCAAATACACCACCGACAACGATTCCACCCAATATCACCATTACCACAAGGAGCAAATCCAGTCTTTGTATACATCATTAACAAAACACCGCCATGCTATAATATCCGGTGCCAATTTGCCACTGATCAATTAAACTGAACACCCGAAAAACCATCACCTTCAACACCTTAATCTCATCAAAACTATTTTATATATATATCTTGGGCTGTGATTGTTTTCAAAATTTTATTCGCAATTTATCTACTAACGAAGAGATTACTCCAATAAAAACCTTTTGGTTACCTAATCAACAAACAAATTAGAATCACAGCGTGTTGGGGGTGATCGAAAATTTCCAACTGTTAGAATTTTGAATAGAAATATGAGTTAGTTATAAAGTGTGAACGGATGTGTCCACTCACTTATAAGCCTTTTCAATAAGTAATGTCTTATCCTAAGGGATATGACTCTCCACTAAGGGTTGTGACTCTTCATGGAAAGATTTCTCCAAGAGTCACTTCTAAACCTAGATAAACCCCACACATTCTCCATTGCAAAGGTGTGATTTTAGAGTCATAAAACTAGTACTAGAAATTTAAGAGTTTGCATGTGTCTTCAAGAGTTAAAGAAGAGTTTGTGCTACATCTATTCGCGTTCATTGTTCGGTGTTATCGAAGTGCTGCGAAAAACATCGAGGTATTGTTGAATGTTGGAGACATATGCCGCTAAATCTGTAACAGCATTATATACAGGGCATCAAATGTCTTAAGCAAAGAGATTACTCACCTAAATACACCCAAGTAAGTTTGTTTAAGTTTTGTGATTGATCATCTTTTTCTATCCTTCTTTTCTTGTTTTGTTGTTGGTATTACGAAACGTAATACATGTTACAAAGAGTTGTAACGGATCGGTGGATAATACACGAGTCTTATTATTGGAGAATCGGTAACGAAGATATTTATCCAACACCAACGTTTTCAGAAAAATAAAATAAAAAAATACTAAAAAAATCTTGGACTAATTAACTTCAAACCATCGCCGTGAAAGCACTGCCTTGGAAGGGGCTGCATTAACAGCAAGTCCAGCATCTTGTGAACAAGCGGATAAACCTGCTCATTACTCTTGTCCCCGTTGAACATAGAGCTGCTTGATCACGAGTTGTTGTCTCTATTGCACTAGGATCACACTTGCTATCTATCTCTCGAACATTAGAATCATCTTCAGATTCATCGTTGGAACTAGTGCCAAATCCACCGTAATAGTGCGAACCGTAATATTGCGAACGGTAGATGTGCGTAACCCACATTAACGACATCTTGAAATCCTTTTTTCTTAAATTGAACGAAACGCAGATGAATACTTCATAATACAGAAATCAGAGTTTAGCATGTAATATATTTATAGCAATAGAGGTTGCCTATAGCTTACGATATTCCTTGGTCAATCAATCTCAACAATCTCAATTACTAATCCCATTACGATTCTAAGACAACTCTAAGTAATAGGCCTGAACCTTGAATAAGGTCTGGGCTTTTAATAATAGTATAGATTACAAAAGCAAGCTTAGTATTTCCCAGGGGTGAGCATTTTATCCGTAATCCGCGGATATAATCGGGACCAACCGTATTTTTGCGGATAGATGCTTGGACCGTTCGCTAATGGGTTGGACGCGGATGAGATTTTTGAAATCCAACGGGTTACGGATTGGGCCCGGAAGCAACCTTGAAAATCCATTGGACATCCATATCCGTTAGATTAAGGGCATTTATATAGTTTCTAGAAAATATATAGATAGTTTTGGAATTTTTAAGGTATTTGCTTGGAGTGTTGTCCATGACACTTCTATATTTATATATACATATATAAAATGTGTAGGTTCTATAAGAAGTCATATATATTGGTTTTATTTTTTCATTATAAATTTTAACTAATACAAATCCATTGGATTATCCGCACCCAATCCGTTCATCCGTGCATCCATTGGATGCAAATCCGTTGTATGTTGGATTGGATGCAGATGCGGATGCCAAATTTGAAATCCGTAGTTAATTGGATTGGATGCGGATGAGGTAAAAACCGGTCCATACAGGCCCATGCTCACCCCTAGTATTTCCACACAATCATAGAGGGGTAATGGCCTCCATTTATGTTTTTTTTTTTTTTTTGTAAATAAGGTATTCATTGAAACGACTAACTTTAGGCGTTAGCAGCCGTTACAATAATAGAAAAGACAACAAAAATACATGAAAAGGAAAAGACATACAAAATCAAGTAAATGATAAAACCACCAAGAGGTGTTGGACACGCATATGTTGTCTCGTTAAAAACCTTGACAAAGAAAATCCCAGGGGATAATACCTCAACGAAGAAAAAGAGCACAACGCAATGAGTCCTAAAGAAGATCATAAAACTATAAATGCAAATATGACCATAACAAATGTAACTCTTCATAATCCTAGGAAGCATTCGTTCTCCTTCGGTACCCAATGAGTAGTCTTATAATACTGGCAGAATGAGCGTCTGAGCTCGAGATAATACTATCAAGATGGATTCCTGAGCCTTTCTATCACGAACAAGTCTGATAAAAGTGTCACGATGGCTTGTACAGGAAAGATATATCTTTTTAATGACTGAGGATGACGGTGTAGACTTTTCCACAATCGAAGAATTGCTTGGTGGAGGTTGTATCTTTGAGAAAATACAACCAGATAGAACACAGCCAGTATTGATTTCAGCATCATGTTGTTTCACAGGAGTCTTCATTTTCTTTTTCCAATAAGAACCACAAAAATAGATTAAATTACACATTAGCCTTATACATACACAATACGAAATAAAATGGAAAGCTAATAAAAAGGAAGTAATCTATAACTACAACTAACACTAACAGGGATTTAAGGAACGACAGAATTGAAGTTCGCTATAACAAAATTAAGGATTTAAAGTTAAGTCCCAAGTCCAGCACAATTCAGTTGATACTGATTACTAAAACTGTTTAGCATTTTTAGACATCTCATCTATGGAAAATTCAACTGAACAGTAGAAAATTATGTAAAACAGATAATTAACTAGCTATTCTTAGGAGACATAAGATCCCTAATGAACCTCAAATGTTGTCATTCAAAATAAAATATAGAAAGAATAATTGAAAGAATTTAAAGTTCAGAGAAAAGGTTCCTGTTTAGCCTAAGATACAAATCAGCACGACAAAACGTCACGACACTCCTGGGCTTGAAGTTATAAGCAGATTCTTCGGATTAGATAGGGTTAAAAGGATAGAACCAAAGAATGCATTGAACGACTTGCATGGGGTTGATTTAGGATCAGCGGAGTTAGGGTCTGGGTCTAGGGAAACAACTATTATTTTTATTTATAAAAAAGGGACCACCAAGGGCATTTTATAAAGAAGTAGACACATCATTAGCAGAGGGTGTTGGTAGCCTAGCAACAATCTGGGCACCGACTCCCTTTTTATTTATTATTATTATTATTCCTAAGCCACAAAGAGGATTTACAGAAAAAATTCACCAACATAAAGAAACTAAGTGAAAATATACGATTCAATCAAGAAATAAGGAGAAGAACAGAAATGTGCAAACAGATCAACAAAACCAACGGCTTAAAAAACATGACCACAAATTGGATCCATTCCTAAAATGACATAACAAACCTATTTGATTCAAGTTCTTTAATGAAGACAATCCCAAAAGAAAACTAGCCAAGATAAAACAATCCACATCCTTGTTCTCGGTAAAATTTAAACATGACCATTTAAGAAGAAAATAAAGACACCTTTTAATTAGAGACCTTTAATTAGAAAAGACAGAGATATAGAGAAACAACTTTTAGAGACCCTCAATTTTTTCTTTTTCCGATTCAAAATCAGAATTAAAGATCCAGGAAAGGCAACAATAATTGAAGATAAAAGGGAAAAAAATAGAAAATTAGAAGAGCCAAAAGAAAGGGAAATAGACTTTTTGTAGATCTTGGAAACGGGAAGAATAATCATGATGGTCACCAATTTGAAATTCATTTTAAAATATGAGAAAACATCCACAGAAGAGCGGAAAGAAGGGTAAGAAGGGTTTTTCATTTGAAAGCTTTTAGCAAAGTTAATTAAACTTTTCCGTATCTATTTTTTCTTTTTTGCAGGTTAAGACCAATTGAGAAGCATAAAATAGGACCAGCAAAAATTGAAAGAAAGAGAGAGAAAGATCTAAAAAGAAGAGAGTATAAGATCAAACCAAAACTAATTGCATAAAGTTAGATCAAGTTAAAAGAGAACACCTAAACAGATGAAGAGAGCAGAATTAGAAGAAATATAGATCTAGATAGAAGAAAAGAAGTTTGAGGAGAGACAAAAGTAATCCAACCAATAGAGGAGACAGAGAGTATTCATAGCAAAAAGAGACAGAAGTACCGAAATCAACAGATCCAAGGAGAATAAGGATAGAAAGATTAAGGAACAGAACCAATACTCCCAAAATAAAGAAAAATCAAAGATATATGAAAAAAGAACTCAAAAAATAAGAGAAACAAAAGAAAAAACATAATCTAATTTATATTACTACCAAAACATCTAAGTTGTTTGATCCCATTACCATCCCCTAACTCATAATCCTGATAAGCCCCCAAGATTATCTTAAGAAAATTACTCCATACTCAGAAAAGAAGGAGAAAAAAAAATTTGGAGAGAGGGGAGAGAGGAGAGAGGCCTCCATTTATGTTTCTAATTAAAATAAAAGGAAAAGAAAACTCCATTGATTTTTATCTTTAATACCCCAAGAAGGAAATTGTTAGATTTATTGAAGAAAAAAAGGTACAAGAAGGAAAGCGCCCTCGTGCAATAACAGAAGGAACAAACGCGGAATGAACAGCTACAACAAAAGCAAAGACCTTCAAGACTAAAAGTCACATCCATAAAATTAACTTAGAACTTTTTCTTGGCAGGATTCATTTTTCCACGCCCCAATTTCTCATTACTAAGACCCAAAAAGTGAGATGTTTTAAGTTTTCAGAACCCTATGAAAATTGCATTTTGTCTTTTCCCAACTCAACACTCAACTAGATAACGCGTTTTTCATGGATTGATGAGCACATCAGAAAAAGACCATTTGGTTCTGTGGTCGGTTAGATTTAAGTAAAAATTGAAAAAGCGGGGGTCTAACAAACACACCCAATATTTCGCTTAGCAATCTGTATGGACAAACTCCAATATACTTTCGAGAGAATCAACTAGACAGTCAGACTCAATCTCAAGAAAAATATATCCAAGAGTTGTATCTCTGTTTCACAATGTAATCAGCAAATCAAATAGATAGAAATTCGTGAGCCTGATTATTATGTGAAACAACTTGAACGGTACGAAAGACCAGTGTTCAAGTGTCAATCAATATAATAAACAACCAAAGGTTGGATTCACTAATTGATTGAACTACGCACAACCTGTGATATTTCTATTATATAACAAAATATAATGCGGAAAAGATATAACACAGACACCAGAAATTTTGTTAACGAGGAAACCGCAAATGCAGAAAAACCCCGGGACCTAGTCCAGATTTGAACACCACACTGTATTAAGCCGCTACAGACACTAGCCTACTACCAAGCTAACTTCGGACTGGAATGTAGTTGAACCCTAATCAATCTCACACTGATCAAGGTACAGTTGCGTTCCTTACGCCTCTTGAACCACGTCATATTCTGCGCACTTGATTCCCTTAGCTGATCTCACCCACAACTAAGAGTTGCTACTAACCAAAGTCGAAGACTTGATAAACAAATCTGTCTCACACAGAAAAGTCTATTGTATAGATAAATCTGTCTCCCACAGATATACCCATGAGTTTTGTTTCTTCTTTTGATAAATCAAGGTGAACATGAACCAATTGATAAATGATAGACGCATTTATGTGTCTATTTTCATCTTTATTGTGTATATTGTTAGTACCCATTTTGGTATTTTATCTCTTTGTAGGTGTTTTTGGAGAAATAAGCTTTTGCGGCGAAATTGACTCGAAAAGTTGATAAATGCAACCCAAGGGACGAGTGTTATGCGGACTCCAGCAACGGATAAGGGGTAACCTTTCCCCTTCACGTTCAAATTCTGAATTTGGGCGGGAAAATATAAACACATTCCTGGCAGTTTTGGTGATCGTGATTTGGAGGAGTTTGAGGTCGACTAAACCTCTGATTTTCATAGGGTAGACTCCTTATGGGTCTAGGAATCTAACATGGGTGTTGAAATCGATTAAACTGGGCTCAATCGACGGATTTTTATCTCAACAGCAAAATATGGAAAGTCACGTGTGTGACCGATTTTAGGAAATTTTAGAGAGATTAAAGTGCTATAAACCTTCCCAAAGATTGGTATCTATCTAAGGAAGAGTTTAGAATCAAAAGGAAAGCTCAGAAACGCGTAGAAATTCTAAAACAAGAAATTGCCGCAACTTTACCGTGAAGAGAAAGGAAGAGATTTAATCGCTCTTTTTGATATAAATAGATTGGTTGGGTCATATAGAAGGAGTGTCGAAAGTTAGGGAAAGTTTAGAACACGACAGAGCCGAGAAATCAAAGGTGCAGGAAACCGGGTTCTGCTGCTGCTGAAGAACACGAAGAACATTGACCCACACAGAACAGTCGCAAAGAAGTATCGTTCTTCAACAGCAGAACACAGTTATCGTTTATAAACAGCACTTCAATTGTAACGGTGACTTCTGTAACGACTATAAAGCGTTGCAGATTCGCTGTATTATTATTTCTCTTCAATAAAAACACCTTTTGAGCCATGATTTATTCTTTTGAGCGTGTTTTAACCATGAAGAGCTAAACCCCAACACTGGGATGACGGAGGAAGCCATGTTTCACAAATGTGGTAATTCTAATAATTCTTTTATGACTATTTGCATTGATTTTTAATTGATTTATGATTTTTATTGAATGGGTGTGATTTCGTTTGATGATGTATGCTTGGTCAATGTATTTTTGATACATCATGCTTTTGATTTACAGTCATTGCTTTTCAAAAATCTACTTTTGGCAAAGAATAAGAGTCCATATTTTTAATATTTGAGCTATAATTGCATGGAATTATTATTTGAATCACATGAATGAAATTTGGTGGAATCCTGAGTCTCATTACCTCTCGATATTGTGACAACCTTGTGAACATATTTTCTAAGTTTTTAGTTTTTTTCCTATTTTTGAGTCTGAAATCGAGTCTACACAAGTCCGAGTGCACGACAACCTTACTTACCACTTTAAATTACATCAATAAACCGGACTTATATTCCCGAAGAACAACTTAGTATTATCAGTCTCCTCACAATAATCTTAATCAATTAACGAAACAAGATATTGTGGAATCACAAACGATGAGACGAAGATGTTTGTGACTACTTTTCAATCTTGCCTATTGATGTGTTTTGTAGTTGTAGTGGTAAAAAGGTTCGTTGCTCGAACTTGTGAAGGATTTTCGAAAATTAAATAGAGTTGTTTTGACAATAATAAGAAAATACCGAGACTCTGGATTCCACCATTGACCAATTAAGTGATAAACTCTAATCAATATTCATGCAATATTCTTCTTTAAAGTGATTCTAGTATTTGCCTTTAATAGATTTTTGAAGTAATAATTGTAAGCACGAAGCATGAAACATCAAAAGTATTAAAACCAAGCATGTCCCATCAAAACACTTCACAACTACTCAATAAAAACCAATTTTTCTTTTAAGTTCTATGCAAAAAATCATGTAAAATAATTGCAATAAATAATTAAAATAGAACTATACCACTTTTCATGGAACAATGGCTTCCTCCGTCGCCTCGGCTAAGAGGTTTAGCTCCTCATATTAATCATAATCTCAAAATACATGTTTATGGCTCAAAAGTTGATTAAAAGGGAGAAAAATGTTAAAACAGCGGATTCTGCTGTTGCTGAAGGTCTAAATCAGAAGTCGGAATTGTTGCTGAAAGGCTTCGGTGACTGCAGGAAGATGCGACCGTACATCATTGTCACTGAAAATAAGTCTGCTTCTGCAACTGTCTCTGAGGGTCTAATGTTCTTCGTGTTCTTCTTCTTTGCAGCAACAGAAAAATTTCTGTATCAACTCCAGATGATTTTTTTACGCTTCTCTAAGGCTCTAAACTTTCCCTTAAACTTTGTTGCCTCTCAATATGACTCGAATCAACCTATATATATCCACCAAACCCCAAAATCACTCGAGTTAATCCAAATCTTTTCGTTTTTTCTTCACCGCACGTTACAGCCATTTGATCTTCTTTTTACGCGTCAACTTGGTTTCCAAACTCTCTCAGGACTGAATAAGGACTCCATACACTCCAATCTTGCCGTAAACTCTTCACAAATTCTTTTGTAAACCGAAAACAACTCAAATCGTGAATTCTCCCTGTTTTGCTCCAACACGGATTTCTATCCCTGTTTAATCGATTCTACAGCTCATACCATACTTGTTTATCCTTAACAGGGTTAACCCAACGAAAATCAGCCCTTGAATCTCCTTAAAAATCGTCCAAAAATCAAACAGAAAATTCTGTTTCCTGTAAAGAAAATTCCCGCCAATTTCTGTTTTCAAATGATGAAGATGGGTGCTAAAGATGAATTTGGGCTACACATAGCCATGGGTGCCCCTTATCCGCTGCTGGAGTCCGTATAACACTTGTCGTAGAATAAATCTCGAGCAAATCTTAAAGAAGATAGTACTCAATCACGATAGAAAACAGCAAGATCAGAACACGCAATTACAGAGAAAAGAGTTGGGTTTGGCTTCACAATCCCAATGAAGTCTTTAAGTCGTTAACCTACAGGGTTTCGTGAAAAACCTAAGGTTAAAGGAGAATCGACTCTAGTCGCAACTAGTATCACACAGGAGGTGTGGGGATTAGGTTTCCCAGTTGCTAGAGTTCTCCTTTATATAGTCTTCAAATCAGGGTTTGCAATCTAAGTTACCTTGGTAACAAAACATTCAATATTCACCGTTAGATGAAAACCTTATTAGATTCAAGCTAATATCTTTCAACCGTTAGATCGAACTTAGCTTGTTACACACAAATGAAATGTACCATCATTTAGATAAAGGTAACCGTACCTAAAAGTGTACACTTAGTTGGTTCAACAATAGTTAACCAATGGTTAGCCATATGAGCACTTTCATATATACCTTATTCATCTTTATCATAACTAGTTCAAATGACTCAAATGAAACTAGTTAGAGAGTTGTTCAATTGTTTATATTCTCATAGAAGTATACAAGACACAATTGAAGCAAAATCGATTTTGATTCACTCGAATCATTTCATGAACATTATAGCCACGATTTGCAAAAGATTGCATTCCTTATTATATAAATGTATTAGTTCATGAACAAACCTATTTTAGAACATAACCTACTTAAGTATGCAAACAGGTACGCATACCTAAGTAGCCGGACTGAGTTTGGTTACGCCAGTACGCGTACGGGTACACATACCATTTTACACTTCCAAACTCCAGCAGAAATTCACGGGACTTGAACTTCCCCCAGTATGCGTACGGGTACGCATACTTAGTTCCCGGACTTCCAACAACCAACCAGTACATGTACGGGTACGCATACCATGGTTCCCGATTTCGGACTTTACACAAATGTGAATACACACTATGTTTATATCCAATCATGGTTACATGTTCTAAACCCTCATTTCAATAATTGAAACATTCTTGGAAAACGACAATAGCTGTCTCACACAAACTATTAGCTTCAAAGAAATTTCCAAGTTATCAAATGATCAATACGAAACATTTCGAGTCTACATCAAATGACTGTCTCACACAAATCATGTAAGATGTTACAAGGCGATTTTCACATGATCATCTTTTGACTTTCGTCAAGAATAAAAGATGAACTTGGTTAAAGCGAAAGCTTACCAACACATATTTCGAGAAATAGATTAGCGAGATAAACACGACTCGAAATCCCAAATGTGTATAATTGAAGTCTATATAGCAATACGACTTTTTGTCTCAAATAAGAGATAGAGTAGATAGACTTTTGAGTGATAGATGAGTTCAAGTCTCCACATACCTTTTGTTGATGAAGTTCCACAAGTTCCCTTGAGTAGTTCTTCGTTTTCATTCGATGAACGCCATGAAGTATAAAGATCAACTACACTTACTATCCTAATCCGAGAATTAGCTATAAGTAGACTAGAAATCAAGACTTATAGTTTTGGCAACTAAACTTGACAAACAAGCTTGAGATAGCAACGCTTGCGAGTTCGACCGAGCAGTGCTCTAACAAAAATGTAACATAATATTTCAGCATTGTAATCAGAGTGGCAATGTTGATTTAAGGTCACAATGCGAAAGTCACCGGCAAAACAGTTGTCGACTTTATATACGAACATGCTTTACAAAGACCTTTAGGTCACAATAGTGCATATACGCTGATTTGCTTTGCCCCACTGCCACTGAATAGACGGATTCATAACTACACAAGTGATAGAAAGGAAAATATGTAGATACGGTGGCATAACGAGCTAGATAAGTGGAAGGTGGTTTGGTTATGTAACTTTTGTTTAGTATTTTAGGCGCCTCCATGACTCTTGTAGCTGAGTCTTACTTTTTGTTTCTTATCCATAAATTTTTGGAAAAAAAGACTACCAAAGCGACAATTCTTATTCCATACAACTTGATGTGGTATTAGAATTGTTACACATACAAATAAACACAAGGAAAATATAGATAAAATGAGAAATAACGATAGAAAATTGAAAAGAAAAGAAAACTACGACAACAGGCAACAAGGAAATATAAAGAAACAAAAAGCAAAGCACAAAGTCCATGACAAGCTCAAAAACTCGGAAGAATTTTTTTTTCCGGTGCCCTGATTAAGCCATGCACCACCAGAACTGCACTGTTGCCGCTGTTTCCACTTCTATTATCGGAGATGCTGCAAACCCATTGCAAATGACTTTGTAAAACACTATTATTACCACTAGAATAACAAGACCAAGCATTCATATGTGGACTAGCTGGAGGACTAATCATGTTATGGGAAAATTGCTTCTATCTTGAACTTATTATATGACGGACCGGAAAATTACGGCTGGCGCGCCTGGGCGCGCAGGCCATAACTTCCCCGATGTGTCATGATGATGCTACAAACCAGGCCTCAAAGCTAAGAAAATGCACGTCCATTTTCCCTTGCAAGCATGCTCGTGGAGCATGATGCGGCTAACTTAGCTTCCACACCGTTCCAACTTACCCTTGTTCTGCAAAGGATTTAAATCCTTGATGGCTATGGCCGATGCACCTTACATGCATCTCTGGCTTCCGAGTGCCTTGCCTCGACGTAGGAAATTCATCACTGCTGAGTCTTGTCCAGGCATGAGGCATGCCTTGAACTTACGCATAGGCCATTGCAGGCCTAATACCCCCTCTTCACTTAGCTTAGGCATTGATGGAAGCATGCACTTGTCTTGATTGTGCCAAGGGTGCATCAATCAGGCTCATGCCATGTAATAGTCGACAATTCTATTTTATTGAAACCTATTATTGGGGCGCCACATTCCAATAGAGGGGCTTCATTTGGATTTCTAATGACTAAATAATTGGTTATGGGGTATTCTTGATTCAATACCAAATGTCTAAAATAACCTTCAACTAAAATAAAAACCTAAAACTAAAATCAAAACCTAATTCTCATTCAAAGATCTGCTTCTCTTCTTCTTCTTCTTCTTCTTCTTAACTTCCTCTCCTTCGTCAACCATAAATCATTACCTCCTTCTTTTTTTCAATCAAAATCATTTCACCAACTTCGATCAATCGACGGTTCGAAAAACTTATAATCGTCGATTGAATTCTCTATTAAAAGTGCGGAAGAAGCATATTGATAGAAGTGATGGTAATCAACAAACCAATTGCATCTGAAATGGTTAGATTGATTGAAACCTTAGAAAAAATTAGGTTTCAAAACCAGTTACGGTTGGGTTAGACCAAAAAAAACCTAGCCATAACTGATTTACAGTTAGGTTCGATCACAAAAAACCCAGCCGTAACTGATTTACAGTTGGGTTTCGACCTAAAAAACCCAACCGTAACTGGTTTAAAATTTGGTTTTCCTAATTTTACCTAGTTACGGTTAGGAGTTCATCATCACCTAACCGTAAATTTGTCTTATGGTTGCCTACGAAGGAAAAACCCAACCGTAAACCGCTCTGAAAAGCTAAAAAATTCAATTTTTTTTTACTTACTTTCATCAATTTTGAGAAATAAAAAGAACATTGGTTAGTGATTTAAAATCTAGAGTTTTAGTTAGAAAAATATCTCCAAAGTTTCTCATTTTTTTTTCAACTTTTTCTTCCCACCAAAATCACTTAATATGATTTTGTATCACTAATTATATAAAAATCTTATCAATCAAATTATTAGTTAATTAGATTTAGCACTAACCACTTAAGGGTTGTTTAGTAATTATAAAATTATTTTAGATAAGGGGTTTTTGAAATTACTTATGGGTGACCCATTTTTGTCTTATTAGGTGAAGCCCCTCTATTGGAATAGGCTTCATTTTTTTCTTATGTGTGGTCAACTTTAATACTGAAAGTAGATTTAAAAAGTTTTCTAGTCACTTTAGTTACAGTACCCCGTATCAATTAATAGTATGGTACTTAGTTGACCCAAGAGTTTGATTTAGTATTAATAAGAGAAGAGTTATTGAGATTTCAATATCTTCCTCGTAACCCAATATATTGAGATTTAAGAGATATTTCTCAAGAGCGCGACTTAAACAATGGAGGATTAGGGGGGAAAATTGTAGAAAAAGAAACCCAATGGAGTAATCGGTAAGGATCTGATTTAGCTTTCTTAGTCTTCCCTCTCATCATGGTTAGGGCTTGTACTTATGATTGTATTTTTCTTGCGCTGCTTGTTGTTTTATTCTTTAGGGCTTGATAACTGAAGGAATTTCTACCTACGGGATTAATCAGGTTACCTGCGGGAGTTGAGGCAAGTTTAATTCGATCTCTTAGTCTCGGATAGATGTAGAAGTGGCAATTAAATATCCCGTAAACCCTATATATTCATGCTTGATTTCATATTTTGTTGTTGCTTGTAATGAACTGTTTTTTTGTGAACCTGGTTATCGATGAGTTATGTAGCTCTTTGGTACATAACAGTGGTGAGCATGGTAAATGATGGTACAGATAGTTAAACCCATATTTTTGGTGTGTCAATTCGTATTGCTTGCTGAGTGATTATGATCTGGGTACTGAATATATATGTGAATTTGGTGATCTTCAATGTATGAGATGTGATGGTATTCTTTGGATTATCCGTTCAAATCTAGATATAAGGTTGGATGCTAACTGTATAGCAAAATGATATGTAATATGGTCACTAGGGCAGTATGATTAAGTTAGATATTTGCTAGTAAAATTTATTGGTTCATAGCGTGCTAGGTTCCCATAGGACATAGGATTAGCCCTCCAAATCTGGACGTGGTGGTTAATGGTGGAATAGTGGTTGTAATGTGATAGCTGTTTAAAAACACCTCTCTAAGAATCGATTGGTTATGCTTTCTTAGCTAGTTTTCTTGCAAAATTGTATTATTAGCTTTCTTTTATATTTTATGGGAATTTTGGAGCTTATTCCCGAAAAGAACAAGAAATCGTCCAATTGGCCAACAAAAGAGACAGAATTGTCATTGCATGGAAACCACTACGGGCAGTCGTGTGGGTGTCAAGAAGCAACTAACAAAAGTCCATGAAGAATTACTGGAGGCAACCAAGGAAGGCAGCCATTTGATTCTAATCGGGTTTATTATAGGCATCCATGCAATTTATTCAGGGCCACCTCACTCCTTACAACTCCGATTCAATCTGGGTCGAGTCTTTTTAGCCCCTATTTTAGAAACTCGGTCAGTTTTGGTATCCAATTTCTCATCGCTGCACCACCAAGGTCTTTCGATTCGTGACTGCACCATTCTCAACTACGGCAAGCTCAGGGTCGATGTTCACAATTGCTAGATGCACACGGAGCTGTTAATGAAGATTGGTAAAGTTCTGTAAATTTCTGGGTATTTAAACTGAAGAAACAGGGAGGAAGTAAACTCTGCTGCTGTTCAAATTCAGAATGAAAGAGGAGATCAAAGCAGGGATAACTAGTCTTTGTGAATGATTATGAGAATGGGTTTGTGTGATTAAATTTGTACTGTGCAGGGAAGGAGCAGTGGCCTTAGGAATCACCAGCAAGGTTAAAACTGAGTTACCAGTTTGTGGCACACAGGTGTTCGAGAAAATGACTGAGAGACTTTCAGTCACGACAAGTTGCTGTACCTGGTTTGCCATCAGCCAGCCATGGGCTTGAGGGTTGTTTGTCAGGTGATAAGAAGCATCTGGATCTATCAATTTAAACTGAGAAATATGGGTACGAGTTTGAGAAGGTCTTGGGTCTGTTTTGGGAGCGAGAAATCAGCAAGGAAGTAACCAGTTGGAGCTGCAGTCAACTACATCAGTTCAGCAGCAGTTCTTAATGTTCGATGAATTAAGTCTATGCCGCTGGTTAACCCATGGGTCCGATAGCTGAGTACCAAGGGAACAGAGAGGATTTTGAATTCAAGACAAGAGAAGGAAGGTTGGTACGAGTCTGTGTTGTGACCGAAATACAGGGAGAAAGGAGCTGCTGCCATAGTTCTTCATTGCAGGAAAGGAGTGACGCTGTGATGGTATAGGTTATTAAAAGGTTGGAGCTCGAGTTTGCAGTTGAGTCTCGACCATGGCAGTGAGGAATTTGATGTTGATGAAGGAGTTGGTTTGCAAGATGGAGTTTTAACGATGGCTGTAGAGACTGGTACGAGTGGCAATGAAGAGTGAACAATGTTGTTGCTGCCATTATCGATGCCAATGGTAGAGTTGCAGTTGGATGGATGGTAAAGGTTGCTGCCATTCAGTGATGAAGATGAATAAGGAGAGACGGAGAGACGGAGTTTGGGTTGCTGCCAGCGACTGATGAAAGATGGCCAGAGAAGAACTCGATCTTGGTAACTGAACTTAAATTCAGTGGAGATGACTCTGTTGGTTGATGGCTGTTTCCGTTGATTGGATGGTGATGATTCTGTGGCTGTCGAAGGAGGAGAAGATTAGGAAGACGTCTGAGTCAGGGAATATGATCATGATAGTTGATGTTTGAAGGATAGAGGTCAGTGATGATGCTGCCATATCCATCATTGGCAGTGCCGGAGATTGATAGTAGAGTTTGCTGCGATGATGGTCGATAGAAAGAGAATCGTGGTTCTGGGTGATGCACGGTGGTGGCTGGAAATGGTACGAGTTGGAAATGGAGTGAACTCTTGATGCAGCTTGGATGACGAGCTCGTGTGATCATGGTCGATGTTAACCGTCAGATTGCTAGATGGTTCGATGGAGATTGGTAATGGAAGCTTGAGCTGAGTTTGGTGGGACTCGAAAACTTCAGAGAGGAGTCAGGGAACGAGTTCGAGTTGGATTGGTATTTGGACAGAGTTCGGCAGCAAAGATGGTTGACGGCGAATGGCTATGAATGGCTGAGATGAGAAGTACTACGGTAATGATAATGCTTACACTGTCGGTTCCACATGACTAACAGTTAAGCTACCAAGTGAGCTAGAACAATGCAAGCCCAATATTTATCCAGCCAAAATATTTACACGACCAGAATAAGGGTGCGGCTATTCCAGAAGTTTCCGCTGGAGTTTGCAACTTTGCTCGGGGTGTGATGCACGGGACATAATTAAGGAGGTGCACTTTCCTGTCTTAGCTAGGTTTCCTAGTTTTTTTCAAGAAGAGGCTACAAAACTCTATATATAGGGAAGCTTAGATACAATTTGTGATCTCTTCTACTCACCGTTTTTCTCCCCCTTAGGGGGGAGAACTATCTCTTTCTATATTATTTTGATTGTTAAGGATGAATTCAAAGTTCTAAAAAAAAAAAAAAAAAATATTATAAAAGAAAAAAAAAAGAAAAAAAAGAAAAGAAAAGAAAAAAGAAAAAGAAAAATATATAATATATATATATATATATATATATATATTTACATTATAATGTCATTATTCTTTAGTGAATATTAGAAGTTAAGAACTGAGTCCAATTATGTCATGATGTTAATACAAAGTGCTTGTATATAAATGGGAGTTTTAATGATCGCTTATTTGGATAGTCAGTGGAGACTGTTGAATTTTAGACCACTAAGTAGTTAGAGTACTACTCTTACCTGTTAATGGAGATTAATGATGAAATGATCTTAACTTATTAGCAATGTCAATCATGAGATTGATAGTGGAATTATTGGTGTATATCTCTGGTGTGTGTGACTGCAAATAGGAATACTATGCATCACTTTTAGTTAGTGGATATTTTGTAGGTCGGAAAGTTGGGAATTAACTTGTTTTGCTGTTGTAACAAGTTGGATGCCTGGAATACTGATGGGGGAATGTAAGTGGTGATTATATTTTTGGAGTGAGACCCTTGGCTAGGTGGCTTTGTGTAAGCCCCTAAAGGCAGTGTGATAAATCTCATTCTTAAAAATGGAAATGGGGTATGGATGAGTACTTGTATGGTTATATATGCGCTAAATACATCCGTATATACAAGTACAATATGTTTGTTAGACGTTGCGTATGTGTCCCGGACGCAGTTAATGTGATTGCGGATAGGTTCCGGTATCTCATTGAGTTATAGGATATTACTTGAAATGAGTTTTTCTTTTTATTATACTTCTAATGATTGTTTATCGGGGAACCTTAGAAATTTTTAGGCATCCACTTGTAATTAATGTTCAATTTTTATTTGCTTGCGACATACTGGCTTGCGATATATTTGTATACCATTTTTATATTTCTTCGTGTCTCGGTGATCGACTGAACTTGCTTGGAGTTTAACTCCCATTGACAATTTTTCAGGTATTCTAGAGATTGTGGAAAAGTTTGTTTGATTTCAGTTCTGGTGGATATTTGGAAGATATCTAGCTGGGGTGGACATCTACACTTCTACGTTTTATGATTTTATGAATTATAGTTGTAAGGCAGTAAGGATATTTGTTTCACTAATTTATTGTTGGGATTTGAAACCGTTTGCATGAACTTAAAGCCATTTTATATCTTTTATATTAAATATTTTTTCCCCTTCTGCATACAACTGTATAATGGGATGTGATCCCATAATTTCTTGCGGTTGCGTACGTTACACAGGAAATTAATGATATGCTTTCTACATAATCATCGTCCGGGATTGTGTGGGAAGTAGGGTTGTTACATGCCATACTTTCCTTAGGCTTATGCAAGCTCCGCTAACTTGCATATCGATGTAGCTTACTTTCAAGGCTATGCCCAATCCGCCATTGGTACATGCCTAAGTTGAACGCCTTGATAGGAAATATGAACATCCAAGGAATGGAATGCAACTTGCCTCATCAAGTTTGGCCACAATCATCTCTTGCGTCGAGCTACCGAGCCAAATGATATGAGAGGCCAGTATGCCGCAATCATCTAACAATTAGATGATATGAGCGACAAAGTGCTGGACCGGCAATGCTGCTACTCATTGCGGCTACCTACGTACCCTTCCCTACTCTAAAGGGATCAAGCACAAACCGTAGTTCATCCTCGAAGGGACATCAACTTAAGCCAAACTCGTTTGCAAGGCCGCTGCCAAGCAATAATGGTAATGGCCTAGTCCGTATAGGCTGTTCCGTCAAGATGCACAATGGTTGTGCATTATCGGGTCCGCAACATGACATAGTGATGCCTTCGCATCATAAGACCCATTGGCAAGGCTACGCAGATATAAATGAGGCTTACGCATCATTTATACTCTTTCGGCTAAGCTATGAAGCTTACTTGGTGCACGGTCCGCATATGCACCTTCAACCAACTACCCCTCCTTATATATGTTAACTTGCAATTTCTACAACCTAGAAAAGGGGAGAGGATTGATATGCTTGCTTCACTATTTATGGTCGTTACCATGTATTCCTGAATAACCGGCAATGATTGTCGAGTTCTGTTCTTAATGCACAATGATTACGCATCACTCGTTCTGGCTATTGCATAATGATTGCGCAACACTCGTTCTGAATATTGCACAATGATTGTGTAATATTCACTCGGACAGCCCTCTCTGGCCTGATGCATAATGATTGTGCAATATTCACTCGGTTAGCCCTCTCTGGCCTGATGCACAATGATTATGCAATATTCACTCGGCCAACCCTCTCTGGCTTGATGCACAATGGTTGTGCAATATTGGCCCTAGGCCAATCGTCCACATAATGCACAATGTTTACGCTGCATCGATTCAAGGCCATCTACCCAACTGGCCTAATGCATCATTTGATGCGAGATTTGGCCCTTGGCCAAATGCCAAACATAATGCGCCATTAGCGCGATATTGGCCTTAAGCCAATCTACCTCTTATCACGCAACGAAGGATTTGGATGAAGCTTCATTCCAGGCCATGGCGCATCTCTGCGCATGCGCCATGCTAAAAACACGGGGTGTTACATATCAATTCAGAGGATAAAATGATTCGTGCTATTATTATGAATTATCCCTCTAAGGGTGAATGGTTCTTATCCGACTCGTATTTATGGAACGCCATACGGGAGGAACAACCTAATTTTTCGGCAAAACACCGACGATCTCAAAGAGCATGTCAAAATCCATAGGTAGTCAGGATCTTAATGTAGCTCTCAATTAGTTCATAAAATTATTCATTACTTTAGCTCTACTTCTTTTGAAGTAACTCGACTTCTCTTTGGTTTTGACATAAGTGGATAGAATTCGGTGGAAACCCTTTTACTTGGACTAGTAATAGTCATGGAACGAGTAAAATTAAATCTAGGATTGATAGAGCACTTGTTGATATTGATTGGTTTACAACGTATCCTAACTCCATGTTATCCCATCTCACCAAAATGAGTCTGATCACACATCAATTTTCTTAACCTCTACAGTTTTCACCTTACAAAGGGAAAAAATTGGAAATTTTACGTCACTTGGCTCCAAGACTCTACTTGTGCTGATGAATTTGATATCTGCATGGTGTACAAATGATTTTCGGACAACAACTTTTAATCTAGAAAACAAGCAAACTAATATCAGGAAACATCTTGTAAAATGGAGTATGAACTCTTTTGGTCATATTCAAAACAAAATTGGGGGTCTTAAATCTCAAATGGGTATTCTTCAAGGTGCTGACAGATGTGAATCCAACACAAACAGAGTACTTAAACTCGAGGATGGGATAAAGGAGTGGAAGAACTTTGAAGTTATGTTTGGAGACAAAAGTCAAGGGATTACTTCTACAATGATGATGACAACAATACCAAGTACTTCTATATAAAGGACGATAGAAGACATTCTAGAAATAGAATTGATTCTCTTCAAGCTCCAGATGGTACTTGGTGTCAAGACATATTTTTTATTGAAAATATCCTCACAACCCACTTTGTTAAGATAAGTACTTATTCTTTTCCAGTGGAGAGTGAATCATTTATTTAATATATTCATAGATGTATATTTGATAAAGACAATGACCTCTTGATCAGAGTTCCTGATGAAGATGGGATCATATTCTTATGTCTATGGAATCATGGAATTCTCCGGGGATGGATGGTTTCTTTCATGTCCTTTATCAGACTAAGTGGCAAGTGCTTAAGAAATATGTGTGCCAAATGGTTATGGATTTTTTTCATTCTGGATATCTTGTAAAACAGATAAACAACTTTAGGTTTAATATGATTCCAAAAAATGAGAGTCCTCACATACCTGAACAATTCAGGTCTATTGCTATGTAAAATACAGTTTAGAGGTTCATATCAAAGAGAATGACGTCGTTACCAATTTTTTTGAAATAACAAAAACAGTTACTGCCAATCAACATTGACCTGGCCCAAATTAGTCTATAATGACCAATTTTGACCGGGTCAATAATGATAAAGACACGATACCAAATACGCCACCAACTTTTTTGTTCGGCAACCTATATGGACAAAACCTAATACGATTGCAAGTAAATCTAAATTAAAGATCCTTGAACAATATGTATATATAGTTTTCTATTATCTCTTTCACAATTAATATGTCTAGACAACAAAGTCCGTGAACCTGATTGTGTAAAAGAGTTCTTGGACGATCTCATAAATCAATATCCAAGATCAATCTAGTCATGTCTAAATCAACATGATCCGAATTCTGCCAAGTATGAAACTTATTATCTACTTTCAAGATACTAATTCAAAAAGAACAAGTCTCTTTATTAATCACAATTAATAAGGACTTAAACTACTTAGATTAAAGAACACAACACACCATAAGTTTTGTTAACGATGAAAAATGCACCTACAGAAAAACCTTGGGACTTCGTCCAGCTTTGAACACCAAATTAGATTAAGCCGCTATAAACACTAACCTACTATCATATTTCGGACTGAAATGTAATGGATATTGAATTAACTCTCCAAGCAATTCAGCTGCAGTCGTGCTCCTTATGTCTCTTGAACCTCACAAGGCTCCACACAATTGATTCCCTTAGCTGACGTCCTTTACACCCTAAGAGTTGCTTCAAACTAAGTGAAGAATTTTGATACCAATATGCCTCTACCAGATACGCCTATTTGATTTCCCTTTAGATCGTCTAGATCAAGGCAAACCTCACGAATCCGGAACACTTATACTGAGTTAGCTAGGAAGCATGGATTACTGACCACCTCTCAAGAAAAATCCTAAAATGATCAATAAAGAAAAGCTTTAGATATATATCTTGGGGAAAAAGTCTGAGACGAAGAGAACTTTGCGATTTCTATTTATTTCGTTTTTGATTGGAGGTTGACGAAAACGGAAAACCTCAACGATCAATAAAACAAGATACATGAACTATCAGGGGAAATAATAGTTAGACCTGGCTTTACGAATCCCTGAGTGAATTCTGTAAGTTGTGAACCTAATTATGTTTCTCATAGGAAACCTAGGTTAATAGAGGACGACTCTAACAAGCAACTAGGACACAGAAGTGTCAGGGATTAGAATTCCCAGTTGTTTGAGTCTCTTTATTTATAAACTTTCAAGACTATAGTTATCTTTGAATTCAAGCTAAGATAACTTGAGATTCAAGCGAACACTTTCAGTTCAGATGAAATTCTTGTTAGGAATTTATGTAAGCATGTAAGAAGTGTGTCTTTAGATTACACAGAAGAATATACACTATGGTCCATGGTTCTGGAGCCGTGTACGATGATAATTCTTGGCAAATATGTGCCATGAACTTGTAAGTATAATCGTATTCATTAACATTTGAGACTTAAACCATGATTCACACACATAAAGTGATTTAGTGATCAAAGTTGCTCTAGAAGTGTTTATGAAAGTTGTATCAATGCCAAACATATTTGTGAAAATAGTTTAAGAACATCTGCTTAGTTCGTACTGTGCAGGTATGTGTAGGGGTACGCATACATATGGACCAGTTCGTGAACTCAGGCTACTAGGTACGCATACTGGGTATGCATACCCTAATATATTCACAAATTCAGGCCCTTAGGGTACGCGTACCTCCCCACATTCACGAATTCAGAACCTTAGGGTACGCGTACAGGGTATGCGTACCTACCTCCCATTTCGAAACTCAGATTTCTAGGGTACACGTACTGGATATGTTTACCTACCCTATGTTTAGAATTTAAGTAGTTCTGAAAACTTTCTTTAAACAAATTGAGACATTCCCAATTGCCATAGATATGAAATATCATTGTTTGGGCAATTTCTAAATGATCAACTTGCAACAAAAATAGCTCTTGGACAATAATTTATTCTTGACTAAGATTGTTAAGAATCTATAAACATTCATTGTTCGAATCATATTTCGAGAGATTTAATCAAGACAAGATTGACTTGAAATTTCTCCTTAGCAATATGAAATATACTAAAATTATACGACATAATCTGTTAGAGCACTGCTAGGTCGAACTCGCAAGCGTTGCTATCTCAAGCTTGTTTGTCAAGTCTAGTTGATCAAAACTATATACTTGATTTCTAGTCTACTTATAGTTATGTCTCGGATTAGGATAAAAGTGTGTAGTTGAGCATTAGACTTCACGACGTCCACCAATTGAAAAAGAATATATACTGAAGAGCTTCGAGGAACTTCATCAACAAAAGGTATGTGGAGACTAAAACTTATCTATTGCTCAGAAGTCTATTCTATTCTATCTTCTACAGAGACTAAGTCGTATAGCTATATAGACTTTGCATTATACACATTTGAAATTTTTAGCTGAGTTTATCTCGTTTATATATTTCTCGAAATATGTGTTGAAAACTTTTTAGCTTTAGCTAAACTTCATCATCTACTTGACGAGTTTAGTTGTAGACAATTTATTTGTTGGAAACTAAATATTAAGTAAAGATGATCATGTGAAAATTACCTTCAACATCTTACATGATTTGTGTGAGACAATCATTTGATGTTAACTTGGGAAGTTTCATATTGATCGATTAATCACTTTAAAATTACTTGAAGCTAGTGGTATGTGTAAGATTACCATTGTTGTCTTCTAAGGATGTTTCAATGATTAAATGAGAGTTTTAGAACTACTACCAATGTCTGGATATAGCACATTATGTGTACATTGTATGTGAAATGTGAATACTAGTTCAAGTCTTGAACTCTTGTTTGCGAATAGGTTTAACTGTCAAAGGTCCGGAACTGTGGTTTGAGAACAGTGTTTGCGAACGGCTAAGACTAGGTAAGTCCGAAACTGTGGTTCGCGTACTCTGTTTGCGAACACAATGGTCAAGTTGTAAAATCGGTAAGTATGATAATTCATACTCATAAACTCAGGTTCATTTGCGAACTAAAGTCCCTGGAACTTTAATGAAATAAGGTATGTGAACTTGATTCGCAAACCGTGGCATTATGTTCATGAATTGCTTCTTGTATAAGTACTTTGTACAACTACAAACCAAACCGAATATGTCTCAAATTGTTCATGGATATTTCTATGAGATAATGAACATTTGAACAACTCTCTTAAAACATATTTAGATTCATTTGATTATCTATCATGATTGATTGATCATCATATTTGATCTAGAAGTGTTAGATGAATGTGGCTAAACTAAAAGTGTTCATATGGCTAACTTCGGTTAACTGTTATTGAGCCAACAGGTTATACACGTTTAGGTACAGTTCACCCATATCTAAATATAAGTATATTTCATTTGTGTGTATCAAGTTAATACCATCTAAATGTGGGGATTGATTGCTTATTTTCTAAGCAGACTTAGCTTAAATATTAAATCAGGAGTTCATCTAATGGTGAATATTAATTACTTTGTTACTAAGCTATCTTAGCTTAGATTGTAAGCAACCCTGATTTGAAAGACTATATAAGGGAGAACTCTAGCATCTGGGAAACCTAATCCCGACACTCTCGCGTGTCCTAGTTGCAAACTAGAGTCGATTCTCCATTAACCTAGGGTTTTCCAAAACCATTATTAGGTTAACGACTTGAAGACTTCATTTGGGATTCGTGAAGCCAGATCCAACTATTTTCTGTGTAGTTACGTATTTTGATCTTACTTTTTCTATCTTATTGAGTTTAATCTTCTCTAAGGTTTTCTTGAGATTTATCTCCGATAGAAAGTAATCACAACAGTTCTTCGTCTCAGACTCTTGTGATTCCGCAATCACTTCTTATGTTAATCAGTTAGGTTATTGTGAGATGACTAATATTTCTAGGCTGCTCTTCGGGAGTATAATACCATATTGTTAGTTGAGTTTCCTGTTCACGTTGATCTTTATCTTAAGACAGAAACAACAACCAGAATAGACTTATCTGTGGGAGATAGATTTGTTTATAAGTCTTCGACTTTGGGTTGTAGCAACTCTTAGTTGTGGGTGAGATTATCTAAGGGAATCAAGTATGCAGAGTCCTGCTGGAATTCAAGAGGCGTAAGGAAAGCGACTGTACCTTAATCGGTATGAGACTTGGTTAGGGCTCAACTACATTCCAGTTCGAAGTTAATTTGTAGTAGGCTAGAGTCTCTAGCGGCTTAATACATTGTGGTGTTCAATCTGGACTAGGTCCCGGGGTTTTTCTGCATTTGCGGTTTCCTCGTTAACAAAATCTCTGGTGTCAGTGTTATTTATTTTTCGCATTATATTTTCTTATATAATTGAAATATCATAGGTTGTGCGTAGTTCAATCATAGTTGATAAATTCAACCTTGTTTGTTGGATAAGACTTGATTGACACTTGGACATTGGTCTTTGGTACCATCCGAGTTATTCTCATAATAATCAGTCTCACGGATTCCTATCTAGTTGATTTATTGATTGTATTGAGAAATAGATAAAGATTTTTGATATCTTTCTTGATTGAGTCTTACTTTTAAGTTGGTGCTCTCAGAATTATATTGGAGTTTAGTCCATACAGATTGCCGAACGAAATATTGGGTGTGGTTGTTATACCCCCGCGTTTTCAATTGGTATCAGAGCAGGAAAACACGCTAAGACCTCATAAGTCTGTGTTTGTAGCAATCTGACTCTATGGACAGAAGTGTTATCTCTGACAAACGCATCACCAGGAATAAAAGTACTGTTTTTATGGAATCTATTAAAGAGAAAGACTTCTCTGTCTCTCGTATAGATGAACATCTTGTTCCCATGAAACGGGCAAATATTGATAAGTGTTATCCTTTTTTTCTTACTGATGAGTCGGACTCTTAAGTAGAAAGGGAAGCAGCCAAAGAAAGTGCAGGAATTCTAAGACAGGCTAGAATTCAGTCTACTGAAGTTATTAGGCTGAAACACAAAGTCAATATGCTTATCGGTACGGTTAATGATCGTGACTCTCAATTAAAGATTCTTCGTGAAGAAAAAGTCGAAATAAGTTTGTCAAGAACTTTCCTCGAGGCTTAAGTAAATCCTCTATTCAATGCAAGGTTTGTTCTGAAGAGTCCACTATATCAATTACCTCTGATAAAACTGAGATGTTATAAAATATGCCTACCTGTAATCATGTTTCTCTAACGAAACAGGTTTCAGAAGGTAAAATGAAAACCCTTCTGGTTTCCAAAGAGGTGCTTATAACTTCCTCTAATCAAGGAATTACTACATCTTACGGAAGGAAGAAAACTTCTAACGATTGTGTTAAACCTTCTCAATCTAATCACTCCAGTGATCAGAAAGTATGTCTCTATTATGACATGAAAGGTCATATTCGACGGAAGTGCAAATTAATGTTGGATGATAATCATATTGGTCAACTCCAACACACCTTAGACTTGATTCTCAAAGGTGTAACTGATATTCGTATGTCTAAACCAATCAGTTTTAGGACTTGATAAGTGCCTAAAATACATTTTTGAGTATCAATTTCTTATGCTATTCTTAGCTATTTCTTTTGTATTATTGTATTTTATGCTTGGTTTTCATTTTAAAAGTATTTTAGAGTCATGCGACGTGAAAGGAGGGAAAACGAAGCTTAATTCATCGCTTTGGTAGCCTTGGTTCTAGATGGCTCAAAGTCACAGCAAGAATGGGAAGAAATTGTGCAAAACAGAATTACTAGAGCACCTGCACTCGTCTACTCAGGGCAGCCAGGTGATGACTATAAAGAAATTCCCAAGGACAGACGCGTCTCAGATGGCCAAACCTAGGCCGAGACTTCGATCTTTAGTCGCGACCAGTTCTGCTTCCAAGTTCCTCTGCTGCTGCACCACTATTGCTGTCGATCTAGCCATGATTTGTGTGGCTGTGGTTAAGGGTTAAGGTCAGGTTCAGTTCAGAAAGTACAACATAGGTTCGAGTTTGGTAGTGGTTTTGAGTCGGAAATACAGGGAAG
This sequence comes from Papaver atlanticum, assembly GCA_023531105.1. Classification (NCBI taxonomy): domain Eukaryota; kingdom Viridiplantae; phylum Streptophyta; class Magnoliopsida; order Ranunculales; family Papaveraceae; genus Papaver; species Papaver atlanticum. The sequence continues at coordinate 3,434,959 of JAJJMB010014260.1, read as the reverse complement.
ATGAAGACGTTGCCTGACATTGATGAACAGGGAAGAATGAATGAAATTAATGTGTTTTTATGAGTCTCTATCGCATTGAGAATATGGGTTTGTGTTAAATTGATGTTCAGTGCAGGGAAGGAGTTTGTGCAACCTCCATTATACAAATGGTACGTAGGCTTCACTAGTTTGCAACACAGACAGAACGTATTCGATAAAATGTCTGGCAGACCATTGCTTCACAACTTCAAATCCAGTTGCCAGTAATTGACTGAACCAGCTTCTCCATCAGGTAAACAATGGTTCTGGTGGGTGTTTGAATACGAAATTGGAGGGTTTAAAGTAGAGAAAGAACAAGGCAGAAGTGGCTTGAACTCGTGGTGGTTTTGGGTTGAGTTTTTGGGTGATGTTTTGAGCATCGAAACAGCAAGACAAACTAATGTGTTTCCGTGACATTTGTGGGTCTGTACCAAGGGTTAGGACTGAGATTCAAGGTTTAGATGATTGGGTTTGCAGGGAATTCAAGTTACAGCGAAATTAGAGATCAGATTAGGAATGAGTTGTTGCTGCCAATCAGATGGGGGTTTAGCCATTTCAGGCTACCATTAAGCCACCAGTTGGAGCTGCAGTCGACTGCACTATCTGTTGCCGTTGATATTCATGGGTCAGGTGCCTTGCCAAGTCTAGCCGCAATGGGTTAAGAGAGAATTTCGAAGTTAAGAAGTACATGGAACTAGGGTCATGAGCTGAAGAGGTTATATAGGTCTGTTATGAAGCGAGAATCCAGCCAAGATGTGAAATTCTACCGCTGTTTTAATTGATGAATGGCTGCGATTTGGAATGATTGTGATAAGGAAAGTTTGGATTTGATCTGAGTTTGCAGGTAAAGAAAGGAACTCTGAGCTATAAAAAGAGACTTAGGTCTCCAGACTAGATATCTCATACCCCCGTACCAGTGTTTGCAACCCTAACTTCAGCGAGCTTTTGCTCGCTGAAAACACCAGTTCCCTTCCATCCATTCCATCATCCACTGCATACATCCCAGTCTCATCCGCATCTCCATCTGCATACCTTCACAGCACCTGCATACCCTCCATTCCACCAATATCCATCCACCCACAGCATTCCATCGCCATCTTTACCACCTGCATCATCTTCTACATCCACTTTGCATACACCATCACCACCAGCACATCATAAATCACTTGAAGGTCCTGAACCCATTACTTGCTCGCTGCCGCCATCGCCTCAGTTCGTACCACCAGTGCATACATCCAGCTCCATCATACCAGCAGCAAGAAGTGCTCATTGACCACTACATCGCCATCAGGTCTTTCCATCACAGTTGCAGTCACGGCATTCATTACCATTCCACTGTTACCAGGCCACAGTTCCCACGACTGCAGCACCACAGCCCACTCCATCTCGCCGCAGCTGTTTTGGTTTGCTTAATTGGTTTCGTAGTCAAGTTTTCTATATGTGTTTTGTTTCTTTACCATGAACTCCAGTAGCTAAGCATCTTGATTAGGGACGATTTCGACGTCCGGAACTTGAATTCGAAGTGATATTTAATCTGCCTGTTTTCTTGCAATCTGTTTTGTTATTGCTTATTCTCTACCGTGCAAAAATTGTTTACGAATTATTCTTGAATCGTTCAAGTTGCAAATTGAATGGTTGATGGATAATTTTATTGCTAGTTAAGACCTCTTCGACCCGTAACTGTCTAGAAATTCTTAATACAAGTAGCGCTATATGAATATTGACGATGGGATTTTGTTAAATATTCATATGTATTGAATGACACTAGTAGATGAATCGAGCTTTTGTATTTGTCACTAGGAATAGCCTGTCTCACGGAACTGAATGCATTTGTTTAAGTCACACCTAGAGAGCGTACTTCTAGGAAACTTGATAAGTAGAATCCGGTAGTCGAGCGCTTCCGTGTCCGGTGAATTTATGAGATTGCAGAGTATTTGAGCGTACTAAATATTCTAGGGTTATTAGTAAAAGATACTTTGCAGAAACATAGCTATATTGATAAGATTCTTGTTCCATGACCGAGAAAGAGTCCTTGATCATTCTCATCCTCATATTTGCATTATTCTTATTCAGAAATTGAATTGACAACTTTAGCTCAACTCTCCCTTAGGAACGAACCTGCTTATCCATATACTACTAGTTAGTTTAAAGAGAAGTAAGGAATTTATTTTTGCGAGTTCGACACCTCGTCAGGACTCACCCTGTGAAATCTTCCAGGAAGATCAGTTCAATTTGCTCTTCTAATGTTCGAACCTGTAATAGTAGCTTTAACATAAATCGGTCAAGGAAGCTTCAAAAGAATCCTTCCCAAACTGGGGTTCGGAATGATTTTCAAGGTGTGAAAATGTACCAGAAGAGGCTGATCACAATGGAGCTACGAAAGATAATCTAAATCTAATAATTACAGGATATAAAGATCTCATTGACAAGTTGTCAAAATCCACCAGACAAACTTCTTCAGGTAAGGGTTCTAACTTAGTCTCATACTTTGATGATAGTAAGTTCTATGATAACTTTTCACACCAAAAAGGGAATTTTCCAAGAGTAAGAGTTAAAAAATGGTTTAAACATAAGCGTTATCCATTTGATGAGCATAATGCTCATACTTGTGTCAATTAATCACAAGGTTTGGAATCTTACTCATAAAAAATCATGTTGAGTAAGATATGCTAATAATCAGGTATACTTCTGATGGAGATCAGTTTTTGAAAAGACGAGGGTACCCAAATACACCACAATCTTTTTGTTTTCTACCTATAAGTCCTCTTACCGAAATTGATCGTTTATGGACAGCGTCGAGACAATACAACAAATCGGTATTCACACTTTGTGTGATTGTCTATGGATACGAGATCGAGACAATACGACAACCAAAGTGTGATACTTGATAATAGGTTCGGACTTAACCAAACTCTATAGGATTACTATCAAGTATATCGGAGTTAACGTTTGTGTAATTTACTTTAAATTATATAAACAAATATAATTGCGGAAAACAAAAGTAAATCACACAGCAAGATTTTGTTAATGAGGAAAATTGCAAGTGCAGAAAAACCCCAGGACCTAGTCCAGAATTGAATACTCTTAGAATTAAGTCGTTATACAAAATCTACACCAACTTCGTAAAGTTGAGACCAAGCAACTACCCCTAGTTCACTTAGTTTCCTCAGTATCACTGCGCTTCCGACTTCAATGAGTGCACGCACTGGAACAATTCCTTTGGATCGTATTCCAAACAGTAAAGGAACAACAAATCGTTTTGGTAACAACTCTATTAATTCTTTCAAGATAAAGATATCTCAAGTCATATGCAAAGGCTCTTCCATTTAATATAATAAACTACTTTTCCTGGTTAGATCAATCTATCCAATAATTACAAAAGTAGTTAAGTTTAGATTTGTTATAGCACTGATCGGTCGAACTCGCAAGCGTTGCTATCTCAAGCTTGTTTGTCAAGTTTAGTTGTCAAAACTATAAATCTTGATTTCTAGTCTACTTATAGCTATGTCTCAGATTAAGATCGAAAGTGTAGTTGAGCTTTAGACTTCACGGCGTTTATCGAGTGAAGATGAAGAACTACTAAGGGGAGATTGTGGAACTTCATAAACAAAAGGTATGTGGAGACTTGAACTCATCTATCACTCAAAAGTCTATCTACTC
>JAJJMB010014260.1:3412340-3427068 GCA_023531105.1 Papaver atlanticum | reverse complement strand
CCTGGATACGTAACATCCTGTTACGCTAAAACAGGATTTCTAAGTCTATTTTGTTTCGAAAATAAATGAGATATCTTCGAGTTAGAGTAAAACAGGGCAGTGAGGAAGGTCCGGGTTTCTGTGACATTATATATGGAATTTCGGTGGGCGTTAAGAGAAGAATATCTTCTCTGCGAGACTCGGCTATATCTAAAGGAAGTTTTGGGTTGAGAAGGAATAAAATCAGACGCGAGGAAAATAGAGAAGGAAAGAATCACGTAAAGAAAGGAAAATAAAGATATTCCGAAGATTTCTTAGTGAATTGATCGGCATGTAGTATATAAATATATCTGGTTCGAATCATAGGAGGAGAGTCAAGAGTTGGAAGGTTGAGCAAAGGCAGAGAATCACGCTGTAGGTGGAGTTGCAGCAGCAGCAGCAGGAGAAGGAAGAAGAAGAAGAAGAAGAAACTAAAGAACAAAGACGCCCATGGTCTATCTCAGAGGCAGTCGTTAATCAACAGCAGAAGGACATTGTCGCTGTTTAGTATTAGTTGCGAAAGACTTCCAGAAACTGTTCTCTATCCTTTTCAGCTGATTCTTTGTAACAGTCAGTCTGTAACGCCCATATAGCGTTGCAAACTGTCCGTGTTCTATAATTTCTTAAATACAAACACCTTTAGAGCCATGTTTCTATCTTTTGAGCGTGTTTTGGGCATGATGAGCGAAACCCCAACACTGGGATGATGGAGAAAGCCTTATTCACAATTGTTTGGTAACTATATTTGATTTTTTATGACTTTTTGCACTTGATTCAATTGATTTATGATTTTTACTAATTATTTGTGATTTCGTTTGATGGCGTATGCTTAGACTTAGAGCTTTTGATGCGCCATGCTTGTGATTTACAATTAATGTTTTACTAAATCTACTTTTGGAAAAAAAAAAAATAGAGTCAATAAGGAGCTAGAATTGTTATGAATCAATATATGAACAATTGAATGTGATTAATTGTGGAATCTTGAGTCCCAGTACCTCTCGATATCTTCATAATCTTGTATATATATTTTCCTTGTTTTTAGTGTTTTCTCCTTTTAAGTCTTAAATCAAACCTTTACGAGTCCGAGTGAACGATAACTCTATTTACCACTATAAAAACTACATCACAATACATACAATCCAAAATAAATTGACTTGCACAATTATTTTCTTAACTGTAAGCAATTGAAACAAACATAGACATTATAGCACCGCAATTGCATCGAATTTCGTTAAGCAAAAACACTTGACACCCAACAATAAAGAAGATACCAAACAATAAGCCAAATAAATTGACACAGTTTTTCTTAACCGGAAACAATTGAATCATACACACACACACACACGCACACATCCATACACAATAATGGAACATATCAATTGTACCGAAATTTTGTTAAGCAAAAGCAAAATAAATGCAATATAAACAGGCTTCTCTTAAACAGGAAAACGATTAACTAACAAATTCGTTACCTCATATTTCGCAGCCTCTTCTCCCCAGAAAGATATATCATTAAGCGCAAGTTCAAATAAGAACTCTCACCTAGTGTGTTGTCATCTTCTCGCAAGAACAAAAGAACAACAACAAGAGCAACCTTTACCAGAAAAAGGTTGAAACGGTTTTAACTAATATATGCCAATAACAAAAGTTGAAAACCCGAAACACATATGTTATGCTAAACACAACTCATGTAAACATATATTGATTCAACATATTGTGACTTTTCACATATGAGTTTCAATCGGAACACCTTATGATCCTTTGATAAAGCCTACCAACATGGGCTAGAACTTAATCCCGCTAAATCAAAAAGCCACACAAACCATAAGGGTTACATCATATGAGATCGAATATTAAGGTTAATGAAAGCCAAAATCAGACATCCCATAAACCGAATACACATAGCAAAAATATAAACATTCATTCAAAGCATATGTAATCCGTAACTATCATAAGAAAAATTATAAAGAAATGATTTTTATTCATAGATAATGATAGTTTTATTCAAAATAGACCTTATACAATAATTGAAGTAAATCAAAAACATTGATGTCTATTTTTTTTTTCTAATCGCGTGTCTTGTGAAGATCGCTTTCGAATTCTGGATTCAAATTCTTCTGAGCACTTTCCTTTCCAATAGAAAGTTTGTTCATCTCGAACAATTGAGATTGAAGATCAGTAAGTGCTTCTTTTGAATCCTTTATCATTAGCTCATGATGCCTAATACAACTTCTAACAGTAATTATCTGTTTTCTTAACGAATCTTGAAGATTATCAGGTTGTATAACATCTTGAATTTCAGTCATAACAGATGCACATAGTGCCAAATCATCTAGAGATGATCCTTCTTTCACCGATTTCTCCATTGAAGCAAGGTAGTCTTCTTTCGGACAAGAAGAATATATATAATATAAGTGGATAAAATCAAGGGGAGGTATAATTTGGTTTATGGAAACCGAATATATTTATCCCAATGGTAAAAGATATCGATCATGAGATTATTGTTACCTACTAAAAAAACATACTTACAAATTTTTCCTAGATTTTATGCCTCATCACAAAAGATTTTGGGTAACAAGTGAGGATGCATTTTTTTAATACAATCAGTGTGTGTTGAGGTGAGAATTATTCTCACCACAGGTAACAAAAACATCCCTGGGATGATTTATGAACACAATACGTTATGTTTCTCTGTGTTCTTTCTTTCTCTTGTTATTACAAGAGTCTGCAAATTCTTTTCCGGATCTAATAAACTCATTAGCATTCTAATATTTTATTCCCTTACGAAGTGCCTTGATGAATTTATTTTGTTGGAGATTCCAATAGAAGTTTGCAGAGTGACTATCTCTTTCACATAAAGAACTCAGCATATTGTCAGAAGAATTTGAAAGCAAATTACCTTTTCCTTTGTTAACTTCTAACAACTTTGGTTGATTAGGAATGTCAACCAATTTCTCTTGCTCAGACTCTTCCTTTTGAGTTTAATCTGACAAGGTTTTTCTAAGGTTATCAAGTTCCTTGCTTAACTTTAGATTTTCCTTAATCTTCAACTCAAGTTTTCCAAAACAGTTCTTTAGGAGTTGATTAGACTTGCTAGATAGATCATTGTTAGTTTTGGAAAAAAGTGCATTGCAACTTGATATTCCTTCATAGGGTTTCTCCTCTGGAATATCATCGAGGGTAGTAACATAAGCCTTGTTGCACTTCTGAGCCTTTTTGCTAGAATAGTACTTTGTTATATGTTCGAGCCTATGGCACTTGAAACATTGGATTTCTCCATTACCTTTTACATGGAAAAAAGATAATGCATCAGGACTTGATTTATTTTTCAATAAAACATCCTTAATCCATTGTGTTAGGAGTACAATTGTTGAGTCAAGCTCTTTTTCAATAAGTGTTTTATCCTTTTGACAACGTTTCTCAGTCTGATTTATACTTACTTCTTTCGAAGGTTGATTAGTATTATCTGAGACATTAGATCCAACATTTCTGTTCTTCAGCAAAATTTATTTATCAAAGATCTTTAAATTTTCTACAAGAGAGCTCCGAGAAAGTATAGAAAGATCATTATCTGAGAATATTGCATACTATTTCCTTTTCAGGTATAGTCTTTCCAAGTGATAAAGAAGCATTGTAAATCTCAGAAAGTATAGTGTTAAACTCCTCGAAGGTATCGTTATCATCCATTCTAAGGAATTCCCATTCAGAAGAGATGGATTGAAGATGAGCTTCTCTTTCTGAATCATTCCCTTCAAATACAGTCTCAAGATTATCCCATGCTTCCTTAGAAGTTTCACATGAAAAGACATGATGTAAAAGATCATGACTCACTGCATGTATTATTGCATTTAAACCATCTGAATTCTGCTTCGCGAGAGATCTTTCTTCATACGTATAGAACGGTAAGCATTTAAACACAGTTTCCGAATATTCCACTTTTGGTCGTTCATATCCTTTATCGATTAATAGCCAAGTATTAAAATCTCGGGACTGAAGAAAAGATCTCATAGCATATTTCCATAATGGGTAATTTGTCTCATTAAATCTTGGTGGTACGTTAACTGAATCAGCCATTGGATTCAATTCTTATAGGTTGAATCGCACCAAACACAGATTGTTAGATCTTTTCATGTTTACCTGCTCTGATACCAATTAAAAAGACGAGGGTACCCAAATACAACACAATCTTTTTGTTTTCAACCTATAAGTCCTCTTACCGAAAGTGATCGTCTATGGACAGAGTCGAGACAATACAACAAATCGGTATTCACACTTTGTGTGATTGATGTGAGTTTTAATTGTAGTAAAAATAGTGGTGAAAAGGTTCGATGCTCGAACTTGTGAAGGATTATTTTATACTCAAATTAACTAAAATAAAATTGTATCAAATTATAAAAAAGACACCGAGACTTTGGATTCCACCATTGGCCAATTATTTGATAAATTCTAATCAATTTTCATGCAATATTTTTCTTTAAGTTGACTCTAATATTTGCCTCTAATTTGGTTCTTGAAGTAATAATTGTAAGCACGAAGCATGAAACATCAAAAGTATTAAAACCAAGCATGTCCCATCAAAACACTTCACAACTACTCAATAAAAACCAATTTTTCTTTTAAGTTCTATGCAAAAAATCATGTAAAATAATTGCAATAAATAATAAAAATAGAACTATACCACTTTTCATGGAACAATGGCTTCCTCCGTCGCCTCGGCTAAGGGGTTTAGCTCCTCATATTAATCTCTTGCTCAAAATACATCTTTGGTGTTCAAAAGTTGATTAAAAGAGTGAAAAGTTCTAAACAGCTGGTTCTGTAACTAATATAATTGTTACAGAAGCTATTTCTACAGAGAAACCGTTGCGAACTGAAGATAACTGTTGGAAAAATTGTTACAAAAGGTTTAAAATTTGAAAGTTACGGTCACAGAATCTGCGACTTTCTTTTTCTGCTGTTTATGTTCTTCGTCTTCTCCGGCACAGTTTGCACCAGCAGAAACGTGTTTTCTTCCAATGATTTTTCTAGCTTCTCTAAGTCTCTAAACTTCCCCTAACTTCTTCCTTTTCTTCCTAGGACTCTAACCAACCCTTTTATACATAGTAGAGCAAAGAAAATTCCAGAATAACCTTGGTTTTTTTCCTCCACAGCAAGTTGCGATATTTCCTTTTTTTTTTTCTGTTTCACGTGTATTCAATCAATCAAAGCTGTCCAAACTCCTCCCTTGATAGAAACAAGTCTTTAAGAAGAGTTTCCTTCCTCTTCTTCACGTAAGTTTTCCAAAAATAAACCAAGAAACTTGCCCAAAATAAACCGTGATATTTTTGGCAAGTTTTCGCTTCCAATTCGAGTTCTAGCCACTTTGGATCCATTCCAACACCCTTACCTCGCCTGTTAGGTCCATAGGAACAAACCCAATCAAATTCAGCCCTTTAATCTCCATAAAAATCGATCAACAATCCATCCAAAAATCGTCTGTGAAAAAAAAACAAATTCCCGCCATTTTCTGTTTTTGAAAACGTGAAGAAATGTGACCTCCCCCTATCCAGTCCCGGTCTGTACTTAGCAGCTGCTTGGAAATGGGTTACCCCTTATCCAAAGTGAGAGTCCGAATAGCAAATGTCCTCCCAGGAGCCTTTAACAACTTTTTGAGCCAATTTCGCCGCAAAAGCCTATTCCTCCAAAAACACCTACAAAGGAGTAAAATACCAAAATTAGTACAGAAATGGGTACTAACAGTATACACAAAAGAGATGAAAATAGACACATAAATGCGTCTATCAGTGATTTTCTATAGATATGAGACCGATATAATACGACAACCAAAGTGTGATACTTGATAATAGGTTCGGACTTAACCAAATTAACTGTATAGGATCACTATCAAGTATATTGGAGTTAACGTTTGTGTAATTTGCTTTAAATTATATAAACAAATATAATTGCGGAAAACAAAAGTAAATCACACAACAAGATTTTGTTAACGAGGAAAACTGCAAGTGCAGAAAAACCCCGGGACCTAGTCCAGAATTGAATACTCTCATAATTAAGCCGCTATACAAAATCTACACCAACTTCGTATAGTTGACACCAAGCAACTACCCCTAGTTCACTTAGTTTCCTTAGTATCCATGCGCTTCCGACTTCAATGAGTGCACGCACTAAAACAATTCCTTTGGATCGTAATCCAAACAGTAAAGGAACAACAAATCTGTTTGGTAACAACTCTATTGATTCTTTCAAGATAAAGATATCTCAAGTCATACGCAAAGGCTCTTCCGTTTAATCTAATAAATTCCTTTGCCTGGTTAGATCAATCTATCCAATAACTACAAAAGTAGTTAAATTTAGATTCGCGATCAATCAATATATATTCCAACAAGAAACTATAAAGTGATGCCGATCTCACGCAACTAATCAATCGAATAAATCCGATTCTAGTTGGATCCTAGCCGATCAAGGTTTGTGCACACACAAAGATATGAGAACTAATAAGAAATCTTATTCGTCTTCAAATCTTCTTTAACCTTCAATAAAAACCTGCACAACACCACTTGAATCTCTTATGATCAATTACACACTGAACGGAGTCTGTTAACAATGGATTATCACAAGATGTCTTTAGATCTACAAACAGTTCTAAACATCCCGTCCATACTTCGATCTAGTGTGAGTGAATCTTATATCATAAGAGAAGATTCTCAAGAATAAACAAACTAGGTGCAATCAAAGTTTCAACAACAGTTTGTCAATTAAATCAATCGAAAACTAATAACACTGCAATTATCTAGTTTCCCACCAATGGTACTCGTAAAGCTTCTTGATCCCACAGAAATCTTTAAACGAGCGGTCGTAAGAGATTTTACCTAATTAGGATACTTTCCTCTCCGATTAGACGTCTTCTCCAGATACAACAAGAATGAAGTTTGCCTGACTCTTAGGATGGTTTGCTAGAAATGCAAGCTTAGGTATTTATAGAACAAAACCGAAAATATTCTCAAGATATGCAATGAATGCCAAAATCGGTTTTCCTAATTCCAATAAATGCTTTTCCAAAATTTCTGAAATCTCTCAATAAAAAATCTCCAATTAGTAAATGCACATTACTAATTTTTATTCTCTAGAGATATGCATTTAATTGCAGGTAATTAAAGCATATAAAACCAAAAACCTTAATTAAAAGATTCCCAATTTATTTCCGCATAGGATCTCCTTGAGTACTAAGGAAAATCTTTGAACAATAAATGATAAGAGTTATTGTACGTGTTCAAATCATGTTGACATCTCTTTACTGTAAATCCTTATTCATATTTACATGGATTTACATTCTTGGAATCGGTTATACCACACTTCCAAACAAGTTTAGAATTGGTTGACATGTATTCCAAGATAACTATGTGATTAATCAATATCAAACCACATACATGCGTTCAATCGGTTCTACCAATCACTAGGATCGGTTATAACTCAATATGGAAATATTGTGATCGGTCACACAAGTTACCAGGAACGGTTACATCAGTTATCAGGACCGGTTACCATATTTCATGGTATTGCTTGTGATCGGTCACACCAGTTACCAGGATCGGTTACACCAATTACCAGGACCGGTTACCAATTACAAGGATCGATTACACAATACTCTGTGATCGGTCACACCAATTACAAATATCGATCATACCATCTCATGGTGATTACTTAGGATCGGTACACCAATTACTAAAAACTAGTCATACCAAATCATAAGTCAGGTATTGTGATTAGTTATACCAAGATACATAACAAAGTTACGATCGGTTCTACCATCTCATACATATTGGTAATCCAAAGATTTGCAATGAATAGCCGTACCAATAAGCCTAACGATTTCCCTTTCGATTCATAAAACAAGTTCATGAATGTACTTCCTTTACACTAATGTAAAACATTGTTTCCTAGGATAAAATCTTCACCATAACCCATTCACATAATCATAACAGTATATACAAGATTATGTCGATGTCATATCTACGAAGTTCAAAAGATAAACGTTATATTTCTTTGTCTAATTCCCTAATACTATGATCATACAAATATGACCATGTCACATCACTAGAGTATCATACAATATGTACAATATATGTAGCTTCGCAGTTATGTTTTTAATATAGCATGACTTGAAAGATACGTTAGGAATGAAAGATTTCAAGTCAATATTACTAACCTCAAGAGGAAGGATGATGTCGTCATTGTAGTTCGCTTCTTTTTCATATTCTTCAGGTCTTCGGAGTAATACTTGTATGTCTCAACATTCTTAGACTTTCTAGTCTAACCTAAACGAAATTGACTCTAGTATATAATCAAGCGACTTTGATGGGTTTTGACACACTAAAATATGACCACCAAATTTGACATGCCAACACTTGGTGAGTTTAACTGAGTTATGCTCTAACAGTTATTGTCTAGATGAGCTAATCTTGTTACTTTTCAAACTCTTGTGTCTTGACTATTAATATAGTCAACTTTGGAATGTTCAGAAGGCGATTAAAGGTTCTGCATAATTAAATTGGTACAAATAATTTTTGTGTTATTCTTGTGCTCTAAAATTTCCTCTTCTCCGGAGAATGTAGATTTATTGAGCTAAGATGTGTGATAATTGTTTCACTACGCAAATTTTTGTGTATCCACTATGCCATGAAATTTGGACATTACAGTATCTATATTGCGCTCTCTAAAATCCATCTATAACCATTTAAAATATCGTGGGTTAAGTTTGTTGTTCGTACGGGTACCCGTTTGTTGCATGTCACGAACCAACTCAAAAACCCTAAAAAATATATTCCCTGTGAAACCGTTTATATACCTATCCTATTGAGTTGAGTTCTCTCACTCTAGGTTATTTTCTATATCAAGAATGTCTTCTCCTTCTCGCACTTGCAATTTTATGAAAGGATTTCTTGATAAGGGTATCGGTTGCGGATCCAAAGGGAAGAAGAAAAGAACACTAGTGGAAGATGACATTGTCAAATCTCAAAACTCTGAAGACTATCCTGATATCTCATGCTATTATGCATATACTTATCAAGAAATATAACGTGAAGAGATGGTTTCTGCTGAAGTTGTTAATGATTTTCTTAAATACTTTGAGGAAGCAAAATTGCAGCTTGTTTATACTATGAAAGGTCTTGATGTATTACGAACTGAGTTGAAAAAGGTTACTTCTGACCTTGTTCTCATTAAGACGCATGTTAAAGATCTTCTCAATGAGGATATCTTCTCCAAAGAAGCAGTAGATGCTGTCAATCACAAACTCAAAGGTCTTAAAACCCGTTAAGATTCCGAAAGTGTTCTTTGAGTCTTTTAGTAGTTTCTGTTTAAATAATGTCTAGGAAACTTCTTATGAGAATTTATTCTTATGTTTAAGAAGGATAACTAGGGTTTGGTATAGCAAATATTGTGATTTCACATAGCAATTTCCAACGCTTTTCATCTGACAATGTTTTTAGATTTATTTAAATTCAAAGTTAATTGGAAGATGATCTTGCAGTATTTAATCTTATTGGTTTTATATATTGTAAATGTCTTAAGAGATATATATGTGTTTACGTTCATGAACTGTGCTATTATCTCATATATGCTCAAAAGTTAAGTTTATCATGTCTTTATGCAAATATTGATAAAAGATGTAATGAACTTTATGAGAAATTCCGCAGTATTGATCTTTCCCTGATCTACTATTATGTGAAAGTATTGTATTTACTATGTATGTTTTCTTATGTTGAGTGTTTCCGGTTAAATTAATCATAAAGTTTCTCTTTTGATTAGTTTACTCGATGATATTTTGGACATTAACAAACAGCGTCAAAAGAAATCCTTATTTTCTCGTAAAAGTAAGGTCGCTCATGTTGTTCTCTTGGGAATGACATCAAATGGAGGAGCGTTCTTAAATGAACTTGTGCTTAATTTCCATATCTTTGTGGGGAGAGCGGTTGTGGAATTTGAAGGGGTTAACTTGTATCTTAGTAAATTCCTTGATGAATACACTATGTTTCGACTATGTGAAATCATCAAAAGAAAGTTGATATGTTTTTTTTAGTCATGACTTATCTTTTATGAATTCATTATGATCCCATAGTTTTTGTACCTTTGCCAATTTATATTGACAAAAAGGGGGAGAACTATTTAGTAGTTCACACTACATACATATGGTTTACGGATCATTATGTAGGGGGGGGGGGGATTACATTCTATGATGGAAGTATTGACTAAAGGGGAGTGATACATATCACCACAGTACTATTTCAAAGTTGTGATGTAATTGGACTTTGATTCTATATAATAATACTATGACACTGAATAACAATGATTCAAAACTTTTGTTTTCATATTATAATTGTTAGAGCACTGCTCGGTCGAACTCGCAAGCATTGCTATCTCAAGCTTGTTGTCAAGTTTAGTTGCCAAAACTATAAGTCTTGATTTCTAGTATACTTATAGCTAAGTCTCGGACTAGGATAGAAAAGTGTAGTTGAGCTCTAGACTCCAAGAACGTTCATCATACAAAGACGAAGAACTACTCAAGGAACTGGTGGAACTTCATCGACTAAAAGGTGTGTGGAGACTTGAACTTATCTATCACTCAAAAAGTCTATCTCCTATCTTGAGACAAAAGTCGTATTACTATATAGACTTCGATTATACACATTTGCTATTTCAAGTCGAGTTTATCTCGTTCTCGAAATATGTGTTGGTAAGCTTTCGCTTTGGCCAAGTTCATCTTTACAAGTGACGAAAGTCATGTTGATTATTTCAATATCTTGAAAATTGCTTTGATAAAAAATAGAGCGTGACTAACCTCTATATATAACATCCTCTAAGAATGTTTCAATGATTGAAATAAAGAGTTTAGAATATGTAACCATCTTTGGATATAAGCATATATAGTGTGTTTGCACATTAGTGTATAAGTCCAAAACCGGGAACCAAATGTATGCATACTTGTGTGTATACAAAATGGTTGATGGAGACTGGGTAAGTATGCGTACCCGTATGCATACTGGTGGAAGTTCACGTTTGTGAATTTCTGCTGAGTTTGTAAATCAAAAACAACTCATCCGGTTACCTAAGTACGCGTACCCGTACGCATACTGGCGGAAAGTTCATGTCCGTGAATTTCTGCTGAGTTTGAAAACAAAAACAAACTCAAATCCAGTTACTTAAGTACGCATACCCGTACGCATACTTAAGTGTGTTACTTTCTAAAATTGGTTTATTCGTGAACTTAAATTTACATAAACTAAGCAATGCATATTTGCAAACCGTGGCTATAAAGTTCATGAATCGATTCGAGTGAATCAAAACCAATTTTGTTTCGATTGTGTCTTGTATACTTCTATGAGATCTAATCAATTGAACAACTCTTGAACTAGTTCATTTGAGTCATTTGAACTAGTTACGGTGAAGATGAATAAGGTTGATATGAAAGTGCTCATATGGATAACCATTTGGTTAACTACTGTTGAACCAACGACTTGTACATGTTTAGGTACGGCTACACAAACCTAAATGACGTATACTTCATTTGTGTATAACAAGCTAAGTTCGATCTAACGGTTGAAAGATATTAGCTTGAATCTAATCAGGTTTTCATCTAACGGTGAATATTGAATGCTTTGTTACCAAGGTAACTTAGATTGCAAACCCTGATTTGGAGACTATATAAAGGAGAACTCTAGCAACTAGGAAAGGTAATCCCCACACCTCCTGTGTGATACTAGTTGTATAAGCTAGAGTTGATTCTCCTTTAACCTTAGGTTTCTACCGAGACCCTGTAGGTTAACGACTTGAAGACTTCATTGGGATTGTGAATCCAGACCCAACTATTTTCTCTGTAGTTGCGTGATCTTATCTTGCCAGATTCTATCGTATTGAGTACAATTGAAATAATTGACTCGAGATTAATTTCTCCGATAGGCAAGATAAAAGAAATCACAAACATCTTCGTCTCATCGTTTGTGATTCCACAATATCTAGTTTCGCCATCATACGATTTAGATTATTATGAGGTGATTGAAAATTCTAGGCTGTTCTTCAGGAATATAAGTCCGGGTTATCGATTGGTTCCTGTTCACCTTGATTTATCAAAAGACTGAACAAAACTCGTAGGTATTTCTATGGGAGACAAATTTATCTATTCTTGTAGACTTTTCTGTGTGAAAAAGATTTGTTTATTAAAGTCTTCGACCTTGGGTCGTAGCAACTCTTAGTTATGGGTGAGATCATCTAAGGGAATCAAGTGCGTAGTATCCTGCTGGGATCAGAGACGTAAGGAGCGCAATTGTACCTTGGATCATTGTGAGATTGATTGGGGTTCACCTACAGTCAAGACCGAAGTTAGTCTGTAGTAGGCTAGTGTCTGTAGCGGCTTAATACAGTGTGTGTTCAATCTGGACTAGGTCCCGGGGTTTTTCTGCATTTGCGGTTTCCTCATTAACAAAACTTATGGTGTCTATGTTATTTCTTTTCCGCGTTATGATAGACGCATTTATGTGTCTATTTTCATCTCTATTGTGTATATTGTTAGTAACCATTTTTGTACTTATTTTGGTATTTTATCCCTTTGTAGGTGTTTTTGGAGAAATAGGCTTTTGCGGCGAAATTGGCTCGAAAAGTCGTTAAAGGCACCTGGGAGGACATTTGCTATTCAGACTCTCATTTGGATAAGGGGTAACCCATTTCCAAGCAGCTGCTAAGCACAGACCGGGATTGGATAGGGGGACACCTCCTTCACGTTCAAATTCTAAATTTTGGCGGGAAACCAAAACCAAAATATATACACGTTTCTGGCAGTTTTGGTGGTAGTGATTTGGAGGAGTTTGAGGTCGATTAAACCTCTGATTTTCATAGGGTAGACTCCTTATGGGTCTAGGAATCTAACATGGGTGTTGAAATCAATTAAACTGGGCTCAATCGACGGATTTTATCTCAACAGCAAAATATGGAAAGTCACGTGTGTGACCGATTTTAGGAAATTTTAAAGAGATTAAAGTGTTATAAACCTTCCCAAAGCTTGATATCTATCTAAGGAAGAGTTTAGAATCAAAAGGAAAGCTCAGAAACGCGTGGAAATCTTAAAACAAGAAATTGCCGCAACTTTGCCGTGAAGAGAAAGGAAGAGATTTTGGAAGATTTTGATATAAATAGATTGTTTGGGTCATATAGAAGAGGTGTCGAAAGTTAGGGGAGTTTAGAACACCACAAAGCCAAAAATCAAAGTTGCAGGAAACCCGCTGCTGTTGCTTCTGCTGAAGAACACGAAGAACTTCGACCCATACCGGACCGTCGCAGAAGCAGTCATATATTCAACTACAGAACTGATTTATCGTTTATTAACAGCACTTCAGTTGTATCGGTGATTTCTGTAACGCCATAAAAGCGTTGTAGATTCGCTGTATTATTATTTTTATTCAATAAAAACACCTTTTAAGCCATGTTTCTATCTTTTGAGCATGTTTTCGGCGTGATGAGTTAAACCCCAACACTGGGATGACAGAGGAAGCCATGTTTCACAATTGACGGTAATTATAATTGATTCTTATGACTTTTTGCATTGCTTTTCAATCGATTTATGATTTTCATTGATTATTTGTGATTTTGTTTGATAGTGTATGCTTAGTCTAAGAACTTTTGATGCACTATGCTTATGATTTACATCTAATGCTTTATAAAATCTATTTTTGGCAAAGGAATAAAGTCTATAAAAGAGCTAGTATTGTTATGAATCATCGTATGAACCAATTGATTGTGAAGTTTGGTGGAATCCTAAGTCCCAGTCTCTCGTAATATTGATATCATCTTTGTTTATTTGCTATTTTAATCGGAATATAAATCTAGAATCGAGTCTTCACAAGTCCGAGTTGAACGAATCTTATTACCACTTTTTCTACAACAATTAAAATCATATCACGTTATATTTTGTTATATGATTGAAATATCACAGGTTGTGCGTTGAATCAATCAATTGGGAAATCCGACCTTTGGTTGTTGATTGAAATTGATTGATACTTGAACATTGGTCTTTGGTACCGTTCAAGTTAATTTCTCTTGTATTCAATTAGACTCGAAGATTTCGATTTGCTTAAGTAAGGATTGAATCGAGAAATTTAGATATAACTCTTTGATATACTTTTTATTAAGATTGAGTCTGACTGTCTAGTTGATTCTCTTAAAAGTATATTGGAGTTAGTCCATACAGATTGCTAAGCAAATTATTGGGTGAGGTTGTTGTACCCCCACTTTTTCAATTGGTATCAGAGCTGGCAAACACATTTAAGAGCTTATAAGTATGTGTTTGTAGCGATCTGACTCTATGGACAGTAATCTCTCTTATAATGCAATGCAAAATCAGAGTTCCACTGAGATGTAATAGACGCAATTATGTGTCTATTTTCATCTCTATTGTGTATATTGTTAGTACCCATTTTTGTACTTATTTTGGTATTTTATCTCTTTGTAGGTGTTTTTGGAGAAATAGGCCTTTGCGGCAAAATTGGCTCGAAAAGTTGATAAATGCAACCCAAGGGATGAGTGTTATGCGGACTCCAGCAAAGGATAAGGGGTGACCATTGGATAAGGGGTAACCTTTCCCCTTCACGTTCAAATTCTGAATTTGGGCGGGAAACCAAAACCGTGAAGGTTGTTTTCTGGCAGTTTTGGTGGTAGTGATTTGGAGGAG
>JAJJMB010014260.1:3399731-3412330 GCA_023531105.1 Papaver atlanticum | reverse complement strand
TCTTGAGCTAAAATTGTCAAAGAATTAATAATTGAACCTTATGTTTTGAATTCGGTGGAATCCTGAGTCCCAGTACCTCCCACCATTGTTTAATATTTTTGTATATATTTTTATTAAATTTAAAAAAAAACGAATCTTCACAAGTCCGAGTGAACGACAACCTTACTTACCACTTTAAAATTACATGAAGATGCTTCAATATTCTGAAACATCTAAAAAATCGCTTGTCCCTGCCTCTGTGTCTGAATATGCCTTCAACTGGGAAAAGTATCTAGATGAACAGTTGGATGATCTTTCAGATGAGAGTGATTCGGAAGAAGGACAAACTATTGATGAGGAAGTCTCTCAATATCCCAAGCTCTTTGACCATGCTTTGAAAGAAAAGAAGTCAACAACTTGCTTGAGGAAATATTTTGCACCTCTCTGTCTAGAAAACACAAAGATGAGAAAACTCTTTAAGGATTATGATTGTGGATATAGACTTTTACAATCTATTGTTAAAGATCGAGAAGAAGATTTACGCTCAAAAAGGTCCGAATGTGATAATCTCCTTCGAAATCTCTTTGTGTTAAAAGAAAGACTTGCAGAATTTGAAGCAAGATATGACTCTCAACAAAAATATTTTAATGACAGAGAACTCAGTCTCCTTGCCAGAGAAAATTCCTTGGAGAATGATCTTGCTACTGCCCTTAATAAGGTAAATTCACTGGAAGAGAATCTGAAAAGATTCAATTTTAGCTCTACAAAATTATCTTGTATGCTTGGAGCATGTAAAGAACATCGTGATACACGTGGTCTGGGCTATAGGGGAATAGACGCTCCAAGTACTGGTAAAATCAGTTTTATTCATGCTATTGACAACTCTTCATGTGAAAAAACTTCTCCACCAGTCAACAATCTTAGGAACAAGGATTGTATTCCTTCAAATTTTACTCGCATGAGAACAGTCAAGAACAATTCCTTTAACTGCTATTATTACGGAAATAAAGGGCATCTTAAACGAAGATGTCGTTTTCGACTGAGGAATGAGAAACTTCACAACATTCTTGCATGGATGTCTAAAGAAGTAATTAAACCTATTTCTCATATTGCTGGAGTAAAAGGCAATGTCCGCAATCAAGAGAAATGCTGTGATGAGTCATTTCTAGATTATGATTTTAAGATAAAAAATACGTACAATTGTAGAAGGAAGAATGTCAGATGGGCAACTGACTCTTTAAATTACTCTGAAACGAGAAAAAGGCATATGAGAAAGAAAGAAAGGTCAAACTCCCTGTCTCTCTCTGAAAAGGACTGTGAACCCAAGGTGTCTGCTCCAGAATTCATTCATATCAATAATCGAGTCTCGGAGCTCAAGATTAGCATAAACAGACTCAAACGGAGCATCAAAAAGGCAAGGAAAACAGCAGGTCCAGGTATTTCTTGCTTCCCTCTGGTTAAATCTCTTTCAACAAATCTAGTGATTTTTCTGAAAATCTGCATGAAGAAAAGAGAGAAGAAGTCAATATTCTTGATGAGCAAAATGCTCATCAAAATGAAACATGACTACTCAGTGTAGCATCCTTCATGTAATGTGGAAGGATACTTGTAATTCTCAAGAAGCCTTTGTGTAACTTGAGAAAGTAGTTGTTGTTATATTTTATTTGCCTTACAAAAACAATGATCATAAAACTGTTGAGGCTTTCTCCAGTACTTTTCATGACGTAATGTTTTTTGTTTGATTACTATTGAGAATAATTCCTTGTTTGATTACCTCGGTTTTCAACAATTCTCCTTATTCCTTTGAACAAAGATTGTCATCTTTTGTTTAGAATGGGTCCTTGAATTTTTCAAGACTTCGTCTAAATTTAGCTCTATTTTTCTCCTGGTCACGTACCACGGTTGTTACCATGAGTGCACGTACATCTGACCCACACGGAACATATATGAGTAACCCTATGGTTTCCTATGACACACTCATATATATATATATCATGCTCTTTTTGATACATATACGTTCCGTAATGTGAAAAGGGTACTTCTATTTGCACAATGGATGGATGCTACAAAGAAAACAATGTTGAGAAAAGCAAGACTATCGAGTTTCACAAGAACCCTGTTTTCATAACCTGCTATCATGCTGTTGATCATGAAAACAAACTACCAGTCCAGATGTCATCACAACTGGTAGGAAATCTTCTTCGAGATTTTGAGGTCGTACGTGAACAACTTGGAATTACAATAAGGAATCTTGATTTTTTGAAAAACGAACTGAAGAAAGCAACTGATGAGCTCGTTCATGTTCAATCTCTGGTTGCTGGCCGTGTTTAATGTTTTTCAAATCATGTTCTCTAAGAGTTGTGTATTTTTTCTAGGAAATCTTCTTATGAGAATTTTATTATTGTGTTTTTAAGAAGAATAACTAGAGTTTGGAATAGCCATTATTGTGATTACACATAGCTATGTCCAACGTTTTTATCTTCAATGTTTTTAGATTTATTTGTTTAAATTCTAAATTATTTTTGTTTGGAAGATGATTTTTGCAGTCTTAATCTTTATGGTTTTATATATTGCAATTTGTTATGGGATATGTGTAATTGCGTCCGCGAACTATGATTGTCCCATACGTTGTCAAAAGTTAAGTCCTTCGTATGTCGATATGCAAGTATTGATAAAAGAATGAATGAACTTTTGATAAAAACAAAAGATAAGCCTTTTTTTGTCATTATGCAAATATTGATGGAAGAAAGGACGAGCTTTTGTTTACAAAGATTAAGTCTATTGTATGTCATTGTGAAAATAGTGATGGAAGATAGAATGAATCTTTGTCTATTCCGCAGTATTGATCTTCCTTGATCCATATTTTTATGTATATACTGTGTGGCTCCGTAAGTCCTCTTATGTTAAGCATTTCCAATTGGATTAATCATGGGATTTCTTGTGGTTAATTTAGTTGAGTATGCCGGTTTAATTAATCATGGGTTCACTTGTGGTTAATTCAATTGAGTATTTTGGATACAATTTCATATTCTTATATGATTTGTTGTTGTCCAAAGAAATCCTTCTTTTATTGTGAAAGTAAGGTCGCTCTTGTTTTTCTTTCGGGAATGACATTATATGGGGGAGAGTTCTTATTTGAACTTGTGCTTTATTGCCAAATCTTTGTGGGGAGTGCGGCTGTGGAATATTATAGGGGTTATCTTGTATCTTTATAAACTCCTTGATGAATGCATTTAGTTTCGGCAATATGATTGCATCTAAAAAGTTGATATGTGCTGTCTTTTGGTCATGAAATGTCTCTATGGAAATTTCATTAGGATCCCACTAGTTTTCGTACCTTTGACAATTTTATTGACAAAAAAGGGGGGAATTAATGTGTAGTTCACACTACAAATACATATGGTTTTTGGATCATTATGTAAGGGGGAGTGGTTTCCATGTGAGATGGAGTATTGACTAAGGGGGAGTGATACATATCACCATAGTATTATTGTCAAAGTTGTGATACAATTGAACTTTGATGCTGTGTAATAATACTATGACACTGTGT
Source organism: Papaver atlanticum (assembly GCA_023531105.1). Classification (NCBI taxonomy): domain Eukaryota; kingdom Viridiplantae; phylum Streptophyta; class Magnoliopsida; order Ranunculales; family Papaveraceae; genus Papaver; species Papaver atlanticum. The sequence continues at coordinate 3,408,801 of JAJJMB010014260.1, read as the reverse complement.
AACAATGATTGAGAGCTTTTGTTTTCTCATTGTTATGACTACGGATTTTCAACAACGATGATGCTGAACTTACAACCTTTGGAATCATTGGAGTACTTTGAAGTGACGAAGATTTCGAGTAATGTTGAAGAACCAAGGAGATCATGCATGTGGAAGAGAAGCTGTAAATTTTATTTTTTGTATTCCATATGTATTGATAGTTTTGTCACTAAAATTGACAAAGGGGCAGATTGTTAGAGCACTTATCGGTCGAACTCGCAAGCGTTGCTATCTCAAGCTTGTTGTCAAGTTTAGTTGCCAAAACTATAAGTCTTGATTTCTAGTCTACTTATAGCTAAGTCTCGGACTAGGATAGAAAAGTGTAGTTGAGCTCTAGACTCCACGACGTTCATCATACAAAGAAGAAGAACTACTCAAGGAACTGGTGGAACTTCATCGACTAAAAGGTACGTGGAGACTTGAACTTATCTATCACTCAAAAAATCTATCTACTCTATCTCCTATCTTGAGACAAAAGTCGTATTACTATATAGACTTCGATTATACACATTTTCTATTTCAAGTCGAGTTTATCTCGCTCTCGAAATAGCCAAGTTCATCTTTACAAGTGACGAAAGTCATGTTGATTATTTCAATATCTTGAAAATTGCTTTGATGAAAAATAGAGCGTGACTAACCTCTATATATAACATCCTCTAAGAATGTTTCAATGATTTAAATAAAGAGTTTAGAATATGTAACCATCTTTGGATATAAGCATATATAGTGTGTTTGTACATTAGTGTATAAGTCCAAAACCGGGAACCAAATGTATGCATACTTGTGTGTATACAAAATGGTTGATGGAGACTGGGTAAGTATGCGTACCCGTACGCATACTGGCGGAAGTTCACGTCCGTGAATTTATGCTGAGTTTGGAAATCAAAACAAACTCATCCGATTACCTAAGTACGCGTACCCGTATGCATACTGGCGGAAAGTTCATGTCCGTGAATTTCTGCTGAGTTTGAAAACCAAACCAAACTCAAATCCGGTTACTTAAGTACGCATATCCGTACGCATACTTAAGTGTGTTACCTTCTAAAATTGGTTTATTCGTGAACTTAAATTTATATAAACTAAGGAATGCATATTTTCAAACCGTGGCTATAAAGTTCATGAATCGATTCGAGTGAATCAAAACCAATTTTGCTTCGATTGTGTCTTGTATACTTCTATGAGATCTAAGCAATTGAACAACTCTTGAACTAGTTCATTTGAGTCATTTGAACTAGTTATAGAGAAGATGAATAAGGTTGATATGAAAGTGCTCATATGGCTAACCATTTGGTTAACTACGGTTGAGCCAACATGGTGTACACGTTTAGGTACGACTACTAAACCTAAATGACGTATACTTCATTTGTGTATAACAAGCTAAGTTCGATCTAACGGTTGAAAGATATTAGCTTGAATATAATCAGGTTTTCATCTAACGGTGAATATTGAATGCTTTGTTACCAAGGTAACTTAGATTGCAAACCCTGATTTGGAGACTATATAAAGGAGAACTCTAGCAACTGGAAAAGGTAATCCCCACACCTCCTGTGTGATACTAGTTGTATAAGCTAAAGTCGATTCTCCTTTAACCTTAGGTTTCTACCGAGACCCTGTAGGTTAACGACTTGAAGACTTCATTAGGATTGTGAAGCCATACCCAACTATGTTCACCTTGATTTATCAAAGGACGGAACAAAACTCGTAGGTATTTCTGTGGGAGACAAATTTAATCTATTCTTGTAGACTTTTCTGTGTGAGACAGATTTGTTTATTAAAGTCTTCGACCTTGGGTCGTAGCAACTCTTAGTTGTGGGTGAGATCAGCTAAGGGAATCAAGTGCGTAGTATCCTGCTGGGATCAGAGACGTAAGGAGCGCAATTGTACCTTGGATCAGTGTGAGATTGATTGGGGTTCAACTACAGTCCAGACCGAAGTTAGTTTGTAGTAAGCTAGTGTCTGTAGCGGCTTAATACAGTGTGTGTTCAATCTGGACTAGGTCCCGGGGGTTTTCTGCATTTGCGGTTTCCTCGTCAACAAAACTTCTGGTGTCTGTGTTATTTCTTTTCCGCGTTATATTTTGCTATATAATTGAAATATCACAGGTTGTGCGTTGAATCAATCAATTGGGAAATCCGACCTTTGGTTGTTGATTGAAATTGAATGATACTTGAACATTGGTCTTTGGTACCGTTCAAGTTAATTTCTCTTGTATTCAATTAGACTCGCAGATTTCTATTTCCTTGAGTAAGGATTGAATCGAGAAATGTAGGTATAACTCTTTGATATAATTTTTATTAAGATTGAGTCTGACTGTCTGGTTGATTCTCTTAAAAGTATATTGGAGTTAGTCCATATAGATTGCTAAGCGAATTATTGGGTGAGGTTGTTGTACCCCAACTTTTTCTGTTATTGCTACGGATATTCAACAACAATGATGTTGAGTTGAACACATTCAGAATCGATGGAGAACTTAAAGTAAAGAACAATTCAAGGAATTTGAAGAGCCAAGGAAATCAAGCATGATGGATCAGAAGCTACAAAGTTTATTTATTTTGTAATCCATATGTATTGATAGTTTTGTCACTAAAATTGACAAAGGGGGAGATTCTTAGAGCACTGCTCGGTCGAACTCGCAAGCGTTGCTATCTCAAGCTTGTTTGTCAAGTTTAGTTGATCAAAACTATATACTTGATTTCTAGTCTACTTATAGCTATGTCTCGGATTAGGAAAAAAGTGTGTAGTTGAGCATTAGACTTCACGGTGTCCACCAATTGAAGAAGAAGATCTACTGAAGAGCTTGGAGGAACTTCATCAACAAAATGTATGTGGAGACTAAAACTTATTTATCGCTCAGAAGTCTATTCTATTATATCTTCTAAAAGACTAAGTCGTACAGCTATATAGACTTTGCATTATACACATTTGTGATTGATGGCTTAACAATCATATTAACATCTTTTCCATCAGAAGACATAATGCTTGGATTCTCCATACCAGTATGAGATTGTGAGAGGAATTCACAAATCAGACTCAACAAGCAATCTTGTGATAAAAAGAGTTTTCAGAGAAGGAAAAAGGAATGTAGGGTTACAGATCCTTTATACACTTAAAGGATTCACGTACGCACAACTCACAACCTTAAAGAATGAAGAATTGTTGATTTAAACCCTCTTTCATTGCTCAAACAGGGTAAAGTCCTTCTAATATCAATTAGATATGGAAAGATGGAAGAATTCCAAAAAGGTGAAAACAAGACCAAAAAGAAGAAACAAGAAAATCTTTTTCTCTTTTCCCAAAGCCTGAAATGTGCAAACTCTTGTCTCTTTTTTTTGAACCAAGTACATGAGACAAGATACACAACCAACACATTTAAGTTGTGCTGGGGTGAACAACAATCTGTCCACATAACCTTTTTGAATGGAATTCTTAGAACCCTGTTTCACAGACTGTTTAGACCAAATTCTTTTCTCTAGTGGTCTAATTAACTTCTTCGGGGAAGATATGAGATTACATACCTCAGACGATTTCTGAACAAGTTTGAGCTTGTTTGCTAATCGATTTGCTCTTCGTTGAAGTTTGTTGACATATCTTATCTTATGTGTGTACTTGAAACATTTGGAGAGTCCATGACCCCTGGGAGTACAATAAGAACATGTCAATGTGGAGGATGGTTTAGACGTCATGGATGTGCAGGCTGCTAGACAAATGGTATAACTTGAAAGATTAGAAGAAAAAATTTCCAGTAGACAAATCAAAGTCCATTTTATCCTTCAAGGTGGTTGAAGTTTCTCCCAGAAGAATATCGAGATTGATATACGTATTGCTAATTATCAAAATCAATATTTTCACTGAGGAGTGCAACACTTGATTTTTTGTCTTCATTAGAATCATAATGATAAGACATTTCATCAAGAGTTGCATCAATACCTTTGTTTCCAGTGTATTTTCTACGATTTGGACACGCATTTGCAAAATGACCAAAGCCTATACACTTGAAGCACTATGGCATATCCTCGTCATCAGTATCGTCAGCATCCCTGTTTTTTAAGAGGAACACGATTATGAGGTTTAACAGATGACTTATGTTTATCTCTAGTGAACCGTTTACTTCTCTTAAAAAGAAGATCTCTAAACTGTCTAGTGATCAAAGAGACTGACTTGTCAAGATCTTCATCTAATGAATCAGTCTCAGAAAGATCATCTTCAGAGATGCCAACACTTTTTCTTTTATCAAGTAATTTAGTGTTCTTTTGTGCTTTGAAAGCAATATCCTTTCCAGACTTGGATACATGCTCATGATCAAAGATCTTTAACTTCCCAACGAGAGTATTTCTGGAAAGCACACCAAGGTTATTTCCTTCAACGATGGCATGTTTCTTTGAATCGTATCTAGATGGCAATGATCTGAGAATTTTCATCACAACGTCCTTTTCAGGAATAGTCTTACCCAACGCAAAATATGACAATTTCTGACACTTTGTGATTAAACTCATCAAATGAATCTTCATCCGCCATACAAAGGTTTTCCCAATCAGAATTTAGGTTTTGAAGCCTAGCTTCTTTTTCACAGGTATTCCCTTCAAATACGGTTTCTAAGATATCCCAAGCATCTGTAGACCGAGTGCACATAATCACATGGTTCCGAAGATCTGGGGTAATGGCATGGATGATTGCATTCAATCCGTCAGAATTTTTCTTTGCAGCAAGAATCTCGACAGCATCATAATCACCAATATCCTTTGGAACCGTTACAGTGCCTATTATAACAACCGGAGGATTATAGACATTAACAACGAAGACCCATGATTGAAAATCACGCGCTTGAAGAAAGGCACGCATAGCAATTTTCCACCACAAGTAATTCGAGCCATCGAAGACTGGCGGTACGTTTATAGAGATAGCACTTCTGTCCATAGAGTCAGATCGCTACAAACACAGACTTGTAAGGTCTTGAACGTGTTTGCCTGTTCTGATACCAATTAAAAAAACGGGGGTCTAACAACCACACCCAATATTTCGCTTAGCAATCTGTATGGACTAACTCTAATATACTTTCAAAAAAATCAACTAGACAGTCAAACTCAATCTTAAGAAAATTATATCAAAGAATTGTATCTCAATTTCTCAATTCAACCCGCAATCAAACAAATAGGAATTTGCGAGTCCGATCGAATATAAAAAATAACTTGAACGGTACCAAAGACCAATGTTCAAGTGTCAATCAATTTATATCAAAAACCAAAGGTTGGATTATCTAATTGATTGATCTTACGCATAACCTGTGATATTTCAATTATATAAATAAATATAATACGGAAAAGAAATAACATAGACACCAGAAATTTTGTTAACGAGGAAACTGCAAATGCAGAAAACCCCCGGGACCTAGTCTAGATTTTAATACCACACTGTATTAAGCCGCTACAGACACTAGCCTACTCCAAGTTAACTTCGGACTGGAATGTAGTTGAGCCCTCACTAATCTCACACTGATCCAGGTACAGTCGCGTTCCTTACGCCTCTAGAACCACGCCGGATTCTGCGCACTTGATTCCCTTAGCTGATCTCACCCAAAACTAAGAGTTGCTACGACCCAAAGTCGAAGACTTGATAAACCAATCTGTCTCACACAGAAAAGTCTATTGTATAGATAAATCTGTCTCTCATAGATAAACCTATGAGTTTTGTTCCGTCTTTTGATAAATCAAGGTGAACAGGAACCAATTGATATACCGGACTTATATTCCCGAAGAACAACCTATAAATATCAATCACCTCACAATAATCTTAATCGTATGGTAGAAAAACAAGATATTTTGGAATCACAAACGATGAGACGAAGATGTTTGTGATTACTTTTTATCTTGCTTATTGGAGATTAAATCTCGAGCAAATATTAGAGAAGATAGTACTCAATCACGATAGAAAACAGCAAGATCAGAACACGCAATTACAAAGAAAATAGTTGGGTCTGGCTTCACAATCCCAATGAAGTCTTCAAGTCGTTAACCTACAGGGTTTCGTGAAAAACCTAAGGTTAAAGGAGAATCGACTCTAGTCGCAACTAGTATCACACAGGAGGTGTGGGGATTAGTATCAACTAGAGTTCTCCTTTATATAGTTTTCAAATCAGGGTTTATAGATTTGAAACAAAGCAATCAATATTCACCGTTAGATGAAACCTGATCTAAGAGCCAAGCTAAGTTTGCTTGAAGACAAAGCAATATCTCTCCATAGTTAGATGGTCTTAGCTTGTTACACACAAATGAAATATATCTTCATTTAGATATGAATAACCGTACCTAAACGTGTACACCTTGTTGGCTCAACAATAGTTAACCGAAGTTAGCCATATGAACACTTTCTTATCAACCATATTCATCTTATCAACAACCGGTTCAAATGACTCAAATGAAACTAGTTATAGAGTTGTTCAATTGTTTATATTCTCATAGAAGTATACAAGACACAATTGAAGCAAAATCGATTTTTATTCACTCGAATCAAGTCATGAACATCATAGCCACGATTTGCAAAAGATTGCATTCCTTATTATATAAATGTATTAGTTCATGAACAAACCGATTCTAGAACTTAACCCACTCAAGTACGCAAACGGGTACGCATACATAAGTAGCCGGACTTGGACTGTGTCCGACAGTATGCGAACGGGTACGCATACTATCACACATCAAAAACAACAGTTGAATTAGTACGCATACAGGTACGTATACAAAAGCTCCTGGACTTCAACTGAGTTCGCCAATACGCGTACGGGTACGCATTCCAAGGCTGTCGGACTTTACCTGACCTTCCCAGTACGCATACGGGTATGCATACTAAACCGGTCTTGGATCAACATATATGCAAGTACGCATACTATGTTTATAATCCAATCATGGTTAAGTGTTCTAAATTCTATTTCAATCATTGAAACATTTTTAGAGGATGACAATAGTTGTTTTCACTAACTATTAGCATCAAAGCGATTTTCAAGTTATTGAAATAATCAATACGAAACATTCCGAGTCTACATCAAATGACTGTATCACACAAATAATGTAAGATGTTACTTGGCGATTATCACATGATCATCTTTTTACTTGCGTCAAGAATATAAGATGAACTAGGTTGAAGCAAAAGCTTACCAACACATATTTCGAGAAATATGTATGCGAGTTAAACTCATCTCGAAATATCAAAGGTGTATAATCGAATACTATATAGTAATACGACTTTTGTCTACAGAAGGAGATAGAGTATAAATAGACTTTCAGAGTGATAGATGAGTTTCAGTCTACACATACCTTTTGCCGATGAAGTTCCACAAGCTCTCCTTAGTAGTTCTTCGTCTTCAATTAATGAACACCGTGAAGTCTAAAGAAAAACTACACAATCTATCCTAGTCCGAGACATTACTATAAGTAGACTATAAATCAAGACTTATAGTTTTGATCACTAAACTTGACAAACAAGCTTGAGATAACAACACTTGCGAGTTTGACCGAACAGTGCTCTAACAAACGCTTGTTTTGAATCTTATGGCTTGGCATAGAAAGAAACAAAATTCACAATCCCTGTTTACATGTGAGGCAGCATATATTGCTGCAGGCTCATGTTGTACTCAACTTCTCTGGATGAAACAAATGCTTGCTGATTATGGAATTGATACTGGAATAATGAAGATCTTTTGTGACAACTCTAGCGTGATTCGAATCACTGAGAATCCCGTTGAGCACTCAAGAACTAAGCACATTGATATAAGGTATCATTTTATTCGAGATCTATATGAAAATGGTATCATAAATATGGAATTTGTGCCTTCCGAACAACAATTGGCTGATATTCTAACCAAACCATTAGATACTGCTACATTTCAACACTTACGACAGTCTATTGGTGTTGTTTTGGTTCATTAGTCTTTCCTAAACTCTTGTCCCTGAACTTATCTCGATTTGTTGGGCAATTGAGTTTGGAATTCCAGTCTAAGTGTTACTTCAATTCTGCATTTGTTTCAGTAGTTGAATTTCTGTTGAGTATCTTAGTGTTTTTCCAAAGAAATCCTTATTTTCATGTAAAAGTAAGGTCGCTCTTGTTGTTCTTTCGGGAATGACATTTATGTGGGTGAGTTCTTAATTGAATTTGTGCTTAATTGTAAAATCTTTGTGGGGAGTGCGGCTGTGGAATATTGTAGGGGTTATCTTGTATCTTTATAAACTCCTTGATGAATGCATTTAGTTTCGGCTATTTGATGGCATTTAACAAGTTGGTATGTTGTTCTCTTTTGGTCATGAAGTATCTCTATGAAAATTTCATGAGGATCCCACTAGTTTTCATACCTTTGCCAATTTATATTGAAAAAAATGGGGAGAATTAATGTGTAGTTCACACTACAAATACATATGGTTTACGGATCATTATGTAAGGGGGAGTGGTTTTCATGTTGAGATAAAGTATTGACTAAGGGGGAGAGATACATATCACCATAGTATTGTTGACAATGTTGTGATACAATTGGACTTTGATACTGTATAATGATACAATGACACTATATAACAATGATTGAGAGCAACTGTTTTCTCATTGTTATAGCTACGGATCTTACACAACAATGATGCGGAGTTGAACACATTTGGAATCATTGGAGTACTTGGAAGTGACGAAGATTTCGAGTAATGTTAAAGAACTAAGAGGATCAAGCATTTGGATGAGAAGCTACAAAGTTTACTTATTTTGTAATCCATATGTATTGATAGTTTTGTCATTAAAATTGACAAAGGGGGAGATTGTTAGAGCACTGCTCGGTCGAACTCGCAAGCGTTGCTATCTCAAGTTTGTTTGTCAACGTTAGTGATCAAAACTATAAGTTGTGATTTCTAGTCTACTTATAGTGATGTCTCGGACTAGGATAGATTGTGTAGTTGAGCATTATACTTCACGGTGTTCATCAATTGAAGAAGAAGAACTACTAAGGCGAGGTTGTTGAACTTCATCAACAAAAGGTATGTGGAGACTAAAACTCATCTATCAC
>JAJJMB010014260.1:3349541-3399721 GCA_023531105.1 Papaver atlanticum | reverse complement strand
ATTGTCATCGTCTAAGAAAGTTTCAATGATTGAAATAAGAGTTTAAATACTTAACCATCATTGGATTATAAACGTAGTGTGCATTCTTGCATGTATGTGATCCATGGACGGAACTAAAGTATGCATACCCGTATGCGTACTTGTAGCTGTGAAATTCCGTGTACCAAGTACACATACCGGTACGCATACTTGTGTAAGGTATAGGTCCGGGAATTTCTGCTGGGATTTGGAAGTGAACTAAGTATGCGTACCCGTTTGCATACTGGCGAACCCAAACTCAGACCGGCTACTTAAGTATGAGCACTCGTTTGCATACTTGAGTGGTTAAAGTTCTAAAATCGGTTGGCTCATGAACTAATACATTTATATATTAAGGAATGCATTCTTTGCAAACCGTGGCTATAATGTTCATGAATTGATTCGAGTGAATCAAACCGATTTGGCTTCGATTGTGTTCTTGTATACTTCTATGAGAATATAGCAATTGAACAACTCTTTAACTAGTTTCATTTGAGTCATTTGAACTAGTTATGGTTAAGATGAATAAGGTTGATATGAGAGTGTTCATATAGCTAACCTCTACGGTTGAGCCAACATGGTGTACACGTTTAGGTACGGTTACTAAACCTAAATGAGGGTACATTTCATTTGTGTATAACAAGCTAAGTTCGATCTAACGGTTGAAAGATATTAGCATGAATCTAATCAGGTTTTCATCTAACGGTTAATATTGAATGCTTTGTTACCAAGGTAACTTAGATTGCAAACCCTGATTTGAAAACTATATAAAGGAGAACTCTAGCAACTGGGAACCTAATCCACATACCTCCTGTGTGATACTAGTTGTATAAGCTAGAGTCGATTCTCCTGTAACCTTAGGTTTTTCACGAAACCCTGTAGGCTCGAGATTTAATCTCCGATAGGCAAGATAAAAAGTAGTAACAAAGATCTTCGTCTCATCGTTTGTGATTCCACAATATCTTGTTTCGCTACCATACGATTAAGATTATTATGAGGTGATTGATATTTCTAGGCTGTTCTTCGGAAATATAACTCCGGTATATCAATTGGTTCCTGTTCACCTTGATTTATCAAAAGACGGAACAATACTCGTAGGTATTTCTTCGGGAGACAGATTTATCTATTCCTATAGACTTTTTTGTGTGAGACAGATTTGTTTATCAAGTCTTCGACTTTGGATCGTAGCAACTCTTGGTTGTTAGTGAGATCAGCTAAGGGAATCAAGTGCGTAGTATCCTGCTGGGATCAGAGACGTAAGGAGCGCAACTGTACCTTGAATCAGTGTGAGATTGATTAGGGTTCAACTACAGTCCAGTCCGAAGTTCATTGGTAGTATGCTAGTGTCTGTAGTGGCTTAATACAGTGTGGTGTTCAAATCTGGACTAGGTCCCGGGGTTTTTCTGCATTTGCGGTTTTCCTCGTTAACAAAATTCTGGTGTCTGTGTTATTTCTTTTCCGCATTATATTTCTTTAAATAATTGAAATATCACAGGTTGTGCGTTGAATAAATCAATTGGTAAATCCAACCCTTGGTTATTGATTGAAATTGATTGATCCTTGAACATTGGTCTTTGGTATCGTTCAAGTTGTTTCTGTTATATTCAACCGCGCTCGCAAATTCCTATTGGCTGATTGCGGATTGAATTGAGAGATAGAGATATAAAACTATTTGATATACTTTTCTATAGATTGAGTCTAACTGTCTAGTTGATTCTCTTGAAAGTATATTGGAGTTTTCTATTCAGATTGCCAAACGAAATATTGGGTGTGGTTGTTAGACCCCCGCTTTTTCAGGTTGGGCCAAAATGATTAATAGTGCTTCACCAAAACAACGAAAGATACTTGTATGAAGTTGTTTTACTCGTATGATGATACTCATCGTTAGAATCCGCGGGATGTCTGTAACCTAGAGTCCTTAGGGACGAAGTAATCTTTTGTTCACGACTTATAACCTCTAATATTTAGTGCACAAAACCGATAACCAAATTGAAGTTCTACCTGATAAAGCTCATTAGTATTCTTTAACACGAAGTGTAAGGGCAATTAACGTTGGAAATCTTAGTCAGAGTACACACCACCGAGAATGAAATAATCTTGCATTAGCCTCTCGTTGAAACTCATCCCTCGTTTTATAGACATATCTGCTTGTGAATATTCTTTTGGCTCTGGGGCTCTAGGTATCGGCTTTGATGAATGTAACAACATCATAGTATTGGCTAGTTCTATATCTTCATCTAACTCATCATCCATCTATGCAACATTATTGTCGTGTTTCAAATCGATCTATATGAATATGCACCTCTTCATGAAGATTTGGCATGGGTAAAATTGAATCTACTGTGGGTGAATATATAGGATGGAATGCGGGGAAACCAGTTTAAAAAATAACTGTTAACGATAGAGTTTCTACCAAGCGGCGTACACTCTACCGCTAGTGGTCAACTCCATACCTATGGTGGTATAGTTTCCGGTCTCCACGGTTGCACGCTTTTCCCATACTTGGCGCAGCAAGGCAACCGGAAATATTTGCCCTTCCCCAAAGGAGCCTTAGTACGATAAGCTTAGGCCCATAAGAAAGCCCAAGCAAAATACAAGTGAACATGTCGTGAAGAGTAAAGACTGAAGAGAGGCGGTAAAGAAAAAAAAGAAGGGTTTAGGCATTTTAGGGTTTTAAAAGAGAGAAGCGTTTTGGGACTGGAATCGTTCTCCCTCCTTCCCTCTCAGTTGCCATTAATCAATATAAAGCCGCGAAAATCTGCTAAACCGCTCTTGATTATCACTATTAAGCTGATTCAATGGAGGGATTGAGAACTTCAAAGGCGAATTTAGTTGTATATATACATCCTTCAAAAGCGAATAAGGTTTCTCAAGCAATTCTTCGTGAACTCAGTTCATTGCTCTTCAAGTAAGTCTTTTCTTTTGTAGTTCTGAATTTCAATAACTGACTTGAATTCGTTAGAATAACTCAACATTTTTAATATTTTTAACGAATTCTGGAAGATTGATTTGGTAACTGTATTGCTTGATTTGAGTGTGTTAAAATTGTTTAATTAGAAGGAGTACTTGAGGGTGTCCATTTATATGGACCAACTTGTGTTGGTTCTTAAGGTTAACTTTAGTCTTGTCTGCCAAATTGTTTTGTATCAAGCAATAAAGAGTCGTCTAGTTTCAAGTTCTCATGTGTATTGGCATAGTTTTATATGCTACAAGCTCCTAACCTGAGGGATTTCATGATTTTCCTACATGAATTTGGTGCATTATTCGGTTACGTAGTTTTTGACTTGAAAAGATATTTTGTAAACTGGAAATAGTGTCCTACAGCTACATTATCCTATTATGACACGCCCCGATACTAAATTTATTAGAATTTCAAAAGGCAGAAGTTTCCTGAACGGGGTATCAAGGAAGCATCGATGAGTATTGGTATAGTTTCATAATAGTTTATCTGAAGGTGGATTTGGTGCAAAGAAAGCTAAATGTTTTGCGATTGATCATTGATGAATCACTCCATCCATTATTTTCTACTCTAATACCTCAACAGAAATAATATTCATTTTTTAAAATTTTGTAAAAGTCATCTCCCATGTACATTTTTAATTTCTAATACATCAAACTAAAGATTAGATAACCTTTGTGATACCCATATTTTTAGGAGCTCAAAGAAGCTATCATCATTTTGTTGCTTAGATGGTACAGAAGTGAAGAAAACTAGAAATGCAAGCCATTTTAAGTTATTTTAGTTTATTTACTGACATTGAAAGTTTTTCTTTCTCAGGTTTAATGAAATATTTGATGGTGTTGTCTTGGCTTATGACGTAGAAGTTCGGAGTGAAACTGCAAGAATTCTTCCTGGAGTCCATCCTTTTTTTGGTGTAAAGTTGAGAGCCGAACTGCTACTTTTTTCTCCAAAGCCTGACATGCTTGTAGGTAATTGAGACTTCACCCTTCTGGTCTTGCTTATATGATATCTGTCTGTAGCTGTTCATGATCTGTATGTTTTTCATCAAATGCTGTCAATGACTTCACAATTGTTTATTGGTTTTTGGAAAGTTTTCTTATTCTAGGTGGTTTGTTTGCTGAAGATTTGTCTTTTTAATTTTGAAGTTTGTGTATAATCATAGTGAACTTGTGAGCAGTACTGCTGCTTTTGTCTCCAAAACTGTACATGCTCTAAGATAATTCAGACTTCACCCAGAAAGACTTAAAAGAAGTGTGAATGATACAATGATATCAGTTTGTAGCTGTGTTTATCTTCTGCCTATTTTTCGCAAAATGGTGGTCAGCAATTTAGCAATTAAAGATCAGGTTTGGGAAACATTTCGTATTCTATCTGACCTACTGTAGATTTGTACTTTGTCTTTGCAAAGTACTATTTTTAAAGTATAGTTATCAAGCAGCATGATGGTTTTTCTTTTATATGAGATTTTACCTTCCAATTCTGTTAACTTTGTTGATTTTACATTTTTCATCGCTTTTGATTTTTGAGCAATTTTTTGAGAGGTGTAATTGTTTTCGCTCTACACTTTTTTAAAAGTGCTTGTAGTTCTTACTTAAACTATGCTGTTGTTAAAGTGAATAATTTTGTGATTCTATTATTACTGCAGAAGGGAAGGTGGTGAGGATTGGAGAAGAGTCCATAAATCTTGTCGTCCTTGCCTTTTCTTCTGTTTCCATAGTGCAGGAAGATATTCGTAAAGATTTCAGATGCAAAATTGTAAGCGCACATCTTTAGCTGTTTGTTTCAGTTCCCAGTTGAAAATATTACTTACTGTGGTGGATAGGGTTTAGCTAGAGTGCGTTTAATATGTATCTATCTTATCTTATGTAAATTTCATTTAGAAACATGGTGTGGAAATGTTGGCCAGTAGATCTCACAAGCGACATGTGATCAAGGTTGGGAGCACAGTTCGCTTTTTAGTTAAGAGGTGAGAAGTTTTGTTATGCATTTCCTAGCACTGATAAGTAACAAGGAATGTCATAATCTTGCAGTTGGCATTATCTTCAAAACAAGAGTTTACTTTGAAGTTCTGTTTCTGAGCTCTGAACAGTTCTCTCCGTTCTTTTAAAGGTGGCTGATAGTAAATTTCTTTTTGCAGCTTCGATGAAGAAATACTACACATTTCAGGATCCTTGATTCCAACCCATACTGGAAGCGTTGATTGGTTGGATAAACATGTGGAAGAAGGTTCACAATCAGAGAGGTTTGAAACAACGTACTCCTGTTTATGTGCATTAACTTAATCGTGTGGTGTTCAATCTAGAATGTATAGGAAAATTCCCCATTGAAACATTATCAGTTGGAAACTTGAAAGAAAGCCCACTAACATGAACTTTTTCAGTAGGAGCATCAACTTAATCGTGTGGGTCTGTTCAATCTAGAATGTATAGGAAAATTCCCCATTGAAACATTATCAGTTGGAAACTTGAAAGAAAGCACACTAACATGAACTTTTTCAGTAGGAGCATCAAGAGAGAAAGGGAGACTAGTAAAAAAGGCAGGGCTTGATTCAGATGTCCATAGTGAACGACGCCTTTCAAAGAAGTCAAAAAGGGGAGACTGAAAAAGTAAAAAAGGCAAAGCTTGATTCAGGAGTAGTCTATATTGAAGATACAACTGTGAACAGTGGGGATAACTATTGGAAGAAGTAAAGAAGGCAAAGAAATGCGGTGATGGAGTGTTTGTTGGATCAACTGTATGCTGTCTATCTCTTTTTTTGTTTAATAAGAAAAATTCAAATTATACATTAATTTACCCCTCAAGGAAAACTGAAGCAAAAATGAACAGCAACAACTAAAACTGACTCAACTTATAACAGAACCAGGCCTTTTTTTGTGGCATCTCAATGTGGGTCAGAAAACTAGGCCTTCCCAACTGGATAACTTCGTCACCAGCAGATAATCTGGAACCACTTACAGCTAAAGAATCAGCCGAAAAATGAGTGTCGCTGAAGCAGTGTTCGCTTTACTTCCAGAAAACCTTGCTTGCACTATGCCGTCTCGCCACAAGGAAGGAACCCTTTTAAGTCTGGAATCAAGATAAGCTTGGTGAATCCCAGAGTCCCAGCCCATTCCAATGCACACACCACAGCAACAACTTCAGCAACATAGCTTGTTCCTGCTACTCCAATTCCATCAGAAGAAGTCCCTATTACCTGAAACAAATGATCTCTGCCAATGATTCCAAAGCCTGGATTCCCTGGATGCTCCACTACGAAGACTGCATTTGAATCTTCTAACTTAAGGCTTGACATTATCAAAAAAACATCTATTTGTGTAGAACCAAAGTTCTCTCAAAGTCGCGAGCAGCAGTCAACCATACTTTGATAATTGGGTTTCTTTGCTTCGCAAAATCTTCCAAACCATTTCCAAGCGAGCTCCAAATTATTTCGCTGAAATTGAAAAACCGAAGCACATTAGGCATATCTTGTTCCATACATCACATACAAGTACACAACATCTAGAGGGCATTTTAAAAGCCTTTTTTTAAGCACTTTCACATTTTCAACATAAACTCGCTGTTGTAGATTCCAGATGTTACTTGCAATGCCAGGATGTAAAAAGGACTTCCATTTCTTACCAGGCCAATCAAGAACATCATTCTTGCTTCTAATAATCTCAACAGAAGCAGAAGTCGAGAACCTTCTCTTTAAAACCCCACACCATGGTCTTCACCACCACTGGAAGTCTATCCACTGGAATTCGGTTACTTAACTCACATGGTATTAACCAGCTTTCTGGAGATAAAGCATCCATGACTTTCATCTTTAGATCTGTCATACCCACAACAGTAATCAGAGGTTCATCGCCGATCCAAGTATCAAAACCACACTGATATTTTAAAGCCATCACCAAGGCCGAACTGATAAGAGTTCTATTTGAAGAATGGACTTTTGGGGACTACTCAAAAATGGAGGGGGACTATTTTGTGATAGGAATGTCTACCCTATACTTATAAGGGGTGTCCTAAAGTGTGGAAATGACTAACCTACCCTTAACCTAATTTAATTTAAAACTAATCTAATAACCACCTATATATATAACCACCACCTCCTCCCACCACCGCCGCCCACCACCACCGCCCATCACCTACCACCTCCAACTACCACCACCAACCACCACCACCTCTATGTATATAGCTTAATTTAAATCATTAACGAAGATATTCTCACAAACCCATTACTTGTCATTCGTTTTTGGTTGAAGAAATGAGAAGCAATCATCAAAATGAGTTGAAAATGAAAGTTGCAGAGAGAAGTTCGGCTAGGAATTATGTGAAACAGTTTGTCGAACTAGCCGAACTCAACTTTAATGGAGTTTTTTCTTTCAGAAAAAAGTTCGGTTACCTCGCAAAAAAAAATTCCCAGTCGAACTTTTAGTTAGGTTACGTCGCAACTTTTTTTCGTTTTTTTCCTAACCGAATTTTTAGTTCGGTTTTGTCGCAATTTTTTTCTACTAACCGAACTTTTTTTTTTTTTTCTGAAAACCTATATATTGAGTTCGGTTACGTCGAGAAAAAAATTCCCAGCCGAACTTTTAGTTCGGTTACGTCGCAACTTTCTTTTTCCTAGCCGAACTTTTCTCTGAAAGCAAAAACTCTATTAAAGTTGAGTTCGGCTACCTGTGTCTTCAGAACCATTAGCCGAACTACACTTGCAGATGAGTTCGGCTACCTGTTCTTCAGATGTCGTAGCCGAACTTCATTTCCATGGTCGAAATCAGTTCATAAATTTCTCATTTTTTCGAAAGTTTTTGTCAATTCAAGCAACATTAACTAAATTTGAAGTATACCTAAGTACCCAAAACCCTTATTTCGAAATCAACCATCTTAAAAAAAAAAACCCAAACCCCCTTCTTCTCAAAAATTATTCTTTTAAAAACACTCAGCTAATTAATCTAACCTCACTAATCAATCATTACACTAACACTAATTAATCATTACACTAACTAATTTAATCACCAAGGGCAAGTTTGGTATTAGAAAAAAACTAAGTTAAGGGGTGGCTCAAATTTACTTCAAATATCCACCCCAAAATATAGGGCCTTGTCCAATAAGATAAAATAGGATTATCTTGTAGTAAATCCAAAAGTTCATATACTTTTAGGGGTAAACAACGGATGGGTGGATGCGAATTTGGTATCACCAGCGTCCAATCCGTCTACATGACGGATTTGAGATTTTCATACACGTCCAAATCATTACCCGTCGGATTTGATTTTCGCGGATGAGCGGAATAGATGCGGATATATTTGTGGGTTAAGAAAAATGTAAACGAAAACAAGCAAATATTGTAGATGAGTAATATAACTTAGTTTTAAAATTCAGATTACTGAAATATAAGTAATTAACATAACAAGAGTAACACGATGTCTTTCCAACAACCAAAACTATAGTTTTTATTGGCCTCCGATCAATCCAAAATCAATACATTTGGAATATCTTAGAGAAACTTCAATGCATCTCAATAGGAAACTATATATATTATCTACTAAGTTTCTAAAATAACCTTTATATATGTATAATACTAACATTATCCTTAGGGTTGGGTGTCCAACGCATGGGTGATGTTCCAGAAGTGAATTGTAATTAGATACGCTTGTCCGCGTCCAACCCGTGAAAATGACCGGGTTAAAAAATTCACCCACGTCCAATCAGCCAAGAAAGGGATTAGGTGTCCACCCGCCTAAATGCGGATCAGATTGGTTAAGATCCACGGATTTGGATGTTTTTGCTCACCCATATATAATACTTTTCAGAATGGCTAAACCGGTCACATTTAAATTTTCATTAATTATTTGATTAAGTTAGATATAATTTAGGTTAAGTTAATTAGATTACAGATTTTGATTTATAGTTAGTGATAAAAAATCAGAGTTGGTGTTCTGGATTTTTTAGGGAAGAGCAGAAGAAAAAAAATGAAAACTTCTAGGTACTCCTGATTTATCTCCAACAACCAACTGAAACTCATGTTCGACTTTCTCCCACATAAGGGTGTCTTTAGCCATGACATAAAGATCAGCCAAGGAAGATTGTTATCAAAACCTCAAACACAACTTTGCCTTCAACCTCAAGGCCCAAAATTTGTTTCAAATCGTCTGACATGATAGTCATCTCGCCGAATAGGAGATCAAGCGTATCGGTTTCAGGCCAGTATTTTTCCTTGAAGGAACATACAACGACAACATTGTACTCCGATTGGGCATGAAGAATTGTAGGTCGTATCTGTCTTTGTTACCAGATCACGCACCACAACGCATTCTCCACCTAAAGGCCAATGACAGGCCCTATATATATATATATATATGATAATTTTTTTGACCGCACGTTTATGATCCTACATATATCATAATGTTGTTAAACAAAACCATAACAAATAAATGAGCAATAATATTTAGGTTCTAAGTTTTAGATTATTGCTTGCATCTCACATCATACTTTATCAATCTAGGAATGTGTGTAGGCTAATAAGATTGCAGACTTCTCCGGGGCCTCATGCCATGGTATGACATTTTTTTTCTTCCAGACAACACGGTTATTTCCTTTTGGGATGTGCTTGACTTTCGGTGAAGGTTTCTTCCGCAGTTTAGTTTCCATTTGTTGAAGGTGAAATACATCTTGTGCTTTATCATCATCTTTTTCCTCTTCAATCGCTTCTTCACCATCAGTTTCTTCCTTTTCAATCTATTCCTCAGCTTTTTCAATCTCTAACAGATTCCTTTTATTGAGATGGACCAACATCTTATTCTTCATCATATTTCGCCAAAATCTTCATCTTCACGTTCTTGTTTACACCTCTATTTTTTGCCCCATAATGAACATCATGACAAGTGGTGGACGTATGATCAATAATTATCAAATCGTTACCTATTTTGGATAAAAACCTGAGTTAACAGGAAAAATTACGGCCAGGTAATATAACAGATGTAAAGGTAAATAGATTGCTTCTAGTTTGAAAAACTTGAACCTACCCATAAAAGTAACTTGGAAAAAACAGAAGTTAACAAGGAAAATAATGGCTAGGTAATAAAAAAAACAAGCCTAACCGTAAACAATATGACTAGTTTTAAAAGCTCAAACCTAGGCATAAAAGTTACTTAGAAAAAACGATATCTAACATGAAAAATTATGGTTAGGTTTTTTGAATTTAAACACAGCCGTAAGAGACACTTAAAAATGTATGAAAAAACAAAGATACCGAGTACACCACAAATTCTTTTGCAATAACCTATAATAGACAAACCTTGTACAACCTTATCGATCTTACAACGAGTAAATATTACTTCAACAAGGTGATCTCGGATATAATCTAGATTCGATCAAGGAATAAATTAAATGGATTAATCCAAGATATTTCTAACGTAATAATGTAATTACTTTAATTATAAAACAATTATAATGCAGACACACAAGATTTTGTTAAGGAGGGAAAACTGCTTGGCAGAAAACCCCGGGACCTAGTCCAGTTTAAATCTTACTCAATATTGATTTTACAAGTTAAGTTTGTGAAACAAAAAACTTTTCGATCTCATAGGGCTTATGTTTTTCAGGGATAAACAACTTGTCGTCCTAGATAATCAAGTAAATCAGATAATATTTACGCTAAAATCAGAAACACAAAATAACTTAAAGTCTTTAATCTTCTTAATCTTCAATATAAAAATAAAAACAACTTTCACTTGATTCCACTAATGATTTTCCTTACAGAACGGAGTTTGTTAACATTAGCAAATCATTAAACGTATCAACACATTCATAATCACCCAAACCTGTTATTTAAGTGGCCTTATATCAGAATAGAAGAACCACAGAATAAACAAAAATTTATCTAGAAGATAACTATAAAGTTAGTTTAACTACAAATAGTAAACACGATTACCAACACGTGATTCTTAGTTTCCCACCAACGGTACTACTAAAGCTTCTTGATCCAAAAAATAAAAAAGAATTTAAACTAGTTAATAAACCAGACTTCTCGTCACAGTTGAAATTAACCACCCATATGACTATGGTGAGCTTTGGAATGATGTTAGAGCATTGCTTGGTTGAATCCACTGGCGTTGGTATGCCAAGTCAGTTGTCAAATTTAGATGCCAAAACACATTCTTGATTTAGTGTACTGATAGAGGCATTTATGTGCCTATTTTGATCCTTATTCTCTATATTGTTAGTGCTCATTTTATACTTATTACGGTATTTTTATGTCTTTGTAGGTGATTTTGGAGAAATAAACATGTGTGGAAAAATTGGCTCGAAAAGTGGTACTGGAGAAAATTACTAAAGGCACCCCGAAAAAGTGTTGAAGGCACCCCAGATTCGTGTTATTGGCACCATGACAAATTGATAAAGGCACCCATTAAATCTATTATTTACACCCAAGGATATTTTCTAAATACACCCCAGCAGCGGATAAGGGGAGGTCATCTTCTTCCCAAATTTGAATTTCAGAATTGGCGGGAAAATAGGTGCAGTTGCAGGAAGATTTCGGGCTCGAGATTTGGACGTGATTTAATGAGATTCAATCGCTGATCTCATGGATTAGACATGTTATTGATATATAATGTTGTTATGGGTGTTTGATAGGGCTGCATTTGGCTAGGTAATCAGGTGGAAGCAAAACAGAGTCTCGGGTTTTTCTAAGATTCTATTTGTATAGAAAGTATGTGGAGATAAGGGAAGAATATTGTCTGCTTGGGTTACTACTATCTTTGAAAGAGTCTAGGATATTTGATTTCACTTGGAGGACGTGTAAACAAGATTTGGGTAGAAAATCCCGTAGCTTTCTGCCAAAGAAAAAAAAAAAAGATGACAAAGATTTTATGGAGATTTAATCGGCATGTAGTGTTTAAAAAGGGTGGCTCGGGTCCCATAAGTTATCAGAAGTTCGGGGAAGTTTGGAGAAGCACATAGGAAGAAATCACAAGTTACAGGAATTTATTTCTGTTGCTGAAGAACACGAAGAACAATCACGCCTCAGAACTGTCGTTTATAAAATTGTCATTTATAATTTCAAATACCGTTGTGTCTGCGATATAGAGCTTTTATCATTTCTTCTGTAACAGTGAGTTTTGCAACACTTATATCCGTTGCAAACTCGTTGTATTAGCACTTTTACCTCTTTTCATACACTTTTGAGCTATGAACCATTATTTTGAGAAAGTGATTAATATGAGCTAAATCCCTTAGCTGAGGCGATGGAGGAAGCCATTGTTCCAAAAAAAAGTGATATATTTCTATTTTTAATGATTTGTAATGTCTTTTATGATTATTTTCCTTAAATAAAAGTTGTTTTAAGGATCATTATTTAGCAGTTGTGATTTCTTTTGATAGATCATGCTTAGCCTAGGGTTTTTGATGTTTTATGCTTTCGATTTAAAATTGTTACTTTGACAAATATACTTTTGCAACATATTATAATCACTTTTAACGTAAAGAATTGCATAAAAATTGATTAGATCTAATCACTTTAATTGGTTAATAATGGAATCCCGAGTCTCGGTGCTTTTTATAATTTTGGTATCAACTTCGTTTTGAGTTTTCTAAATTAATTATTAGAATTTGAATCTAAAAATCATCCTTCACAAGTCTGAGAATCGAACATCTTATTTACCACTACTACAAAACATCATCTACTAAAGTCAATTTTGGACCTGATTAGGCTTAAGAAGTAGAGTTTGCAATTAAAGCTATCCTTGACAATTGAATACTGAAGACCACGAACACATCTATGGAGAACTTTATTAAAGGTTAGTAACAAATACTTGATTTTCTTGTTTATTCTACCTCTCTATACATCGCAACAAAGTGCTCACTCTTTGGGATAATTCTCATGACGGTAGATGTACTTTTGTATATAAACCTGAGGAGTTTTTGAGCAATTTAGTGAAAATAACCATAGATCTTGGAAAGATCTCCATGTTATAGTGAATAAAAATACGAAAACGACGAGCCAAGAATCACTCAATTCCGAGTTATAACAAAGAAGTTATGAGTGATTTAATAAAGTCGAAAAATGTATGTGATGTGTTTTGTAGTTGTAGCGGTAAAAAGGTTCGTTGCTCGAACTTGTGAAGGATAACTTTAGACTTAAATTCAAAACTAAATAGAAAAATCACTAAAAATTATAGCAAACACTGACAAAGTTGATATCAATATTAAAAGAACACTGAGGCTAAGATTCCACTATTTTTCCAAGTTCAAAGTGATTTTATCTAGTATTTATATTTATTCAATTTTTGCGTTTAGTTTGATTCTAAGCTATTGCAACATATAGATTTTCAAAATAACAAGTGTAAATCCAAAGTATAAAGCATCAAGAACTTATGGCTAAGCATGCTCTATCAAACGAAATAACAATTGCTTAACAAAAATCATTCAAACAATTATAAATCAAGGCAAATAATCATAAAAATAATTGAAATAAAATAAATAAAATAGAATATACCACTTTTTGTTGGAAAAATAGCTTCCTCTATCGCCTCAGCAATGGGGTTTAGCTCCTCATATTAATCATAATCTCAAAATACATGTTTATGGCTCAAAAGTTGATTAAAAGGGAGAAAAGTGTTAAAACAACGGATTCTGCAGTTGCTGAAGGTCTAAATCAGAAGTCGGAATTGTTGCTGAAAGGCTTCGGTGACTGCAGGAAGATGCGACCGTAACCCGTTATCACTGAAAATAAGTCTGCCTCTGCGACTAACTCTGAGGGTCTAATGTTCTTCGTGTTCTTCTTCTTCGCAGCAGCAGAAAAGTTTCTGTATCGACTCCAGTTGATTTTTTTACGCTTCTCTAAGGCTCTAAACTTCTCCTAATCTTTGTTGCTTCTCAATATGACTCGAATCAACCTATATATATCCACCAAACCCCAAAATCTCTCAAGTTAATCCAAATATTATCGTTATTTCTTAACAGCACGTTACGGGATTTTAATCTTCTTTTTACGCGTCAACTTGGTTTCCAAACTCTCTTAAACTCTCTCAGGACTGAATAAGGACTCCATACACTCCAATCTTTCCGTAAAATCATCACAAACTCTTTTGTAAACCGAAAACATCTCAAAATATGAATACTCCCTGTTTTTCTCCAACACAGATATCTATCCCTGTTTAATCGATTCTACAGCTCATACCAAACTTGTTTATCCTTAACAGGGTTAAACCAACGAAAATCAGCCCTTGAATCTCCTTAAAAATCGTCCAAAAATCAAACAGAAAATTCTGTTTTCTGTAGAAAATTTTCCCGCCAATTTTGTTTTGAAAATTTGAGAAGAAATGTGACCTCCCCCTATCCAGTGACGGTTTGTGCTTAGCAGCTGCTCGGAAATGGGTTATCCCTTATCCAAAATGAGAGTCCGAATAGCAAATGTCCTTCCCGGAGCCTTTAACAACTTTTCGAGCCAATTTTGCCGCAAAAGCCTATTTCTCCAAAAACACCTACAAAGGGATAAAATACCAAAATTAGTACAAAAATGGGTACTAACAATATACACAATAGAGATGAAAATAGACACATAAATGCGTCTATCAGTATGGCTAAAAGTCGATTTCATGAATTAGAAATTGTACACGAAATTTTAACAATAGTTCACGAATTGGAAACCGTAAATACGTGAATGAAGGCCTATTTTAGTCAAGTATTTGGTGTTTGCTTTTCTGACATGGCTTTGTTTTTTAATCAACCCAGGCTTGATCATTCACTAATACAGATTCCATGTAACAACACAAATTATCCCTTGGAAAATTGTGTGTAAGTTTCATAAGATTGTTTTCCACATCTTTGTTCTTCACAAACTAGAGTGAGATTTTGAAGACTTTACTTGGAGATCGTAAAGCACATGCAAGCTATCTTCTTATATAGTTACGAAACCTGTATCAAAGTGATTTTCGTAAAACCTAGATTTGATAGATCAATATATCTTTAGATTATTTCTAGGTGATCTTGTGAGGGAGAAGCAATTACAGTCTAACCTCGATAAATGAATGTTTGATAAATAAATAACCTCGTAATGAATAATTTTCTTCAGTCTCAACTTGGGAAAAGGGGCTAAATAAATAACCTCGCTAAATGCATTAATGAATAAATTCTTTTTGAGTCCTTAAAATCCCTATGAAAATATAAATGAATAACCACTAAATTTCATACAAAAATATATATAAATAGATCAAAATATTTCATCCAGTCAACAATGTTCATATATGAAGTCATTTCTTCTAAAAAAAAATGCATCTAAAGTTGATTGTTTTTTCTTTTCACCTAAACCAAAATGCATTTCATCCTTTACTTTTTTAATGCACGCACAACTTCTAGGGTATTTTTCTCGTGTTGTACCAAGTAATTTTTCATGCTGATTACTGCTTGAAAAGCCTCTCATGATGATTAATATGGTATGGCAATATACTATCATATGGTTCGGGATCATTCTCATAATTTATTACTAACTCGATAATTCATTCGCCCATAGGCAATTCATAACTGAATCATTCTCGTTAGGGTAGTTCAAAATATGTTCAACATCCATAGTTTTTCTGTAGCAGTTAGAAATAACATCACTTAATTCTGAAATATCCTCTTCTGAATGACCAACTTATGGTTCTGAAACATTAAAATAACTTCATGGTTTGTAAACATTAAAATTATATATGTAAAAATTAAAAATATTCTCTAAATAAATAAATATTCGTTCACCGATAAATAAATAATTTATTCATTTATCGATAAATAAATAACCTCGATAAGCGAATAATTTTTCCCCGTCCCAATAGTATTCATTTATCGAGGTTAGACTGTAGGTTATGGAACGTGTAAATCCTAATTGTTGCAATCATCTACTAAAGAAAATTAACGTTTCGCTTGAATATTTTCAAGAGGATATTCCAAAGAGAATTAGCGTCCTGCTATCAGATTTACAAGAGCAATTCCTAAAGAGAATCGTTGTTCTGCTAGGACTTTTATATGTTCACGAATACAACTGATACATGTGTTACATCTAGTCTGAAATCTGGTAGTAGAAAATTTGTGTAACAACTTAAACCATTGTGTGTTTATTCTGGACTAGGTCCCGAGGTTTTCTACAAGAGTGTAGTTTCTTCGTTAACAAAAATTTCTGTTATCTGTGTTATTTCTTTTTCGCATTATATTGTTTTATCTTTATAATCAAAATATAACAAATTGTACGTCATTAAACCTAGATCAACTGTAAAGAACCTACAAGACTCGTTCATGTTGAATTGGTATCTTGAAATATAGGTTACAAGACTTGTTCTTGTTGGAATTTGGTTCTGGGAAACAATCTTCTATACAGTTTCGTAACCGAACATGTAGATTGTATAATGGTTGTCCACATAGGTTTCAGAACATTTTTTTTTTTTGGGAAGTTTACTAATTACCCTCTCTTTTTCAGATGAGTTTGTTATAACACAAGCTCCACTACTTATAGTGTTATAACCGAGGCTTTGATTGGAAACCAAGAAACTCTAATTTGGAAATTCTTAAAGATATTCAATTAATACAATTTCCGAAATGAAGAGGTTCCATATATTCTTTAGTTTGTGAGAATACAAGCTCCACTTACAGTGTCATCAATGTGTGTTGTTTGGTATTTGAGACAAAAACTTATTTAGCAGTTACAGAGTATGTTGGTAGAAGTCATAAACCCCCCACCTCAAGGTACAGTCACTGAAATACATTTTTAAAGGATGCAACAAGCAGGTTGGGTAAGATGTGAGAAAATATAAGGTTATATACTACAGAAAGCTAGTAGCTCACATGATACAACAGAATTGTGAACCCCGTGACCGGTGTTCAAAATATGCACATCTATGGACTTGATCTACAGACATTATCGCGACTCGACCGTCTATCATGCCTTCCCACAAGAATCATAATCAATGACATATCCCATAGATGAAGCTTCTTCATCATCTTTATCAAGTTTGCCAGAAATATAATGGGGGTTGGCAAGTATAACCTCACACGGGAGCCTACGACGATCCAATGATTTCAACAACTATGTACTGTATGTATATTTTTTACAATGTAGATGTCAGTAAACAATAATTGAGGGTTTAATTGGATGATTATTATTCGCTAACTAAACAAAATAGTGGCTCACCACTTGGAGACAACTCAACAATGAAAATGTCGATACCACAATGTTTGGATTGGGATCAAGTTTTAATACTCTTGTTGGTACAACTTCCGGTAGTGGTAGTCATGGTAACTGATGGCACAGGGAGAAGGGTGTGCAACAAATACAAAAGGAAAATCTGAAGTATAGGTTAATCCAGCGAGACGTCAAGTAATTCGACACGAGATGAGACTATTTTGAGCACAATTTCAAATCTGGAACCATAATCGACCATATCTTCATGGACCACCACAACCTTTTTCTTTTTTAACCTTTTGGAGGATGATGAGTATCTCTAATTTCACAAATTTGTTAGCTAGTGGAAATATTCATGTTCTTATCCCTTGGAACCATCAGAATGACTGCCGTAAGTAAAAGAATTGTAACTTTTATTTTAGCTACAAATGTGATTCTAGTTTTAATTATTCAAAACTACTACTTTATTATTAAATCAAATTGCATATGATTATATTAACCATTGTATTTTAAATAATAATTACATTAATTATTAATTTTATAGCCATTATATTTATCACTGATTTAAATAACCATTAAGAACTATTCATGGTGGTACTGGATATCCAGTAAAATTGTAAGATTCATCAAAGGTGTGCCAACTGAATATATTTTTTGTGCGACATGGAATCTGGAAATACATCTCACTCGCTGGTCAAGTGTCGTATATCTCAGGCAATTTTGTTTGCCTGCCGCTTAGTCTGAGATTATAGGAACTTTATGCTATACAATGAAAGAATTATTAGCTTCTTTTCTTAGAGTGCAGGACAACAACTACACCTTTAATCTAGGAGTATGTATCATGTGGGCAATAAGGAGAGGAAGAAATGAACTGGTGTTTGAAAAAAAAACCATTGAAATATATGGTCAGTTATTGCACATGGTATGCATTGGTTTAATATACATTCTCCTCCTCCCACCTAGATTAGTATTGTACTTAATAGGAGTGAATATTGGTTCCCTCCACCTACAGATGCTCTCAAAATTAATATAGACACGACATGGAGAAGTTCTGCCTGTTGGGCGAGAAATTTTGTTGAAAGGTTCATCTATCTTCAGACAGGGGTTGCTGATCTTCAGAGCCCTTTAACTGCAGAAGCATCAAGTTTCTTAACGGCTATCAAAATTGCAGCTGAACTGGAACAAGCACCAAGGTTATTATTAAATCCGATGAGGAAAGTTGTTCAAGATTTAAACGGTGCTATGAGAAAGTTCTTTGTAGATTGATTCACTACATAGACCAGATTGAATTTTTATATATTTCGCAAGAAAAAAATGAACTTTTCCATCGCCTCGCCGACTATGCCAAATTCTTAATCGATTAACTTGCACCGTGAAAGGTACAAATTCACTTATTTCTCTTTTAGATATAAAAAAACGTTACTGCAAGTCAATTGCATCATGCCCTCTTAGGTTTCCGGTATCACTGCAAAAATTTCCAAAAATGCGCTACCACAAGTTCCCATTAATATGTTGTTGTTCTTCTAAGTTGATATTTCAAACATTCTGCATATAGATAAATCTTCATCTAGAATATACGACCAAGAACTCTACCCGAAGTTTGTGATATTTGTTGTTCTAGATGGTGACTTTTGGACCAAGGGTAAAACAGTTATTTTATGATCCAAGGGTAAAACCTTCATTTTGTAGTTTAAGGGAAAAATCGTGTTTTACCAAAACATCCTACTAAGTCGAGGTACTCAAGCGCATAACTACGGTCATCAGTCAGGCTATGTACAAAAGTGTATGAACTCAAGAACAATTTGGTCAAGATAAAACCCAAAACTCCAGCTAGGAAAAGGTTCAAGACGAAGTTCGACTTCTTAAGGAAGAGAAGCTAAGCCTAGTTGGGTCTGAGAGCCTCCATCGCTCGAAGGCGAAGAGAGCCTCCATTGCTCGAAGGAAAATAGTTTCCGTCGTGCTGATGTGGAAGACCTCCGCCACCTGAAGGAGAAGGGCCACCGTTGCTTCGCTCCAAATAAGTCCCTTCAGTGTCATTAAGGATCTTTCGACAAACTAAGGACCCTTAACGCCATACTGGATCTTAGTTTTAGGATTGAGTTTTATACGCTTGACATAGCGCCTCGTCAGGCCTGACTATGTTATTTTAGCTCTGGGTGCTATACACTTTCCATAACGCCTCGTTAAGCTCGGTTACATTCTTCTAGTGTTGAGCCACTATACTTGCCATAACGCATAGCCAGGCTCGGCTACGTTCTCCCAGTACTGAGCACTGCACCAGTCGAACTCTACGACATCCCTGAGTGTCATTGTTATAGGTTGATCATACCTCTACAGCACGACAACGATAGGTTGATGGCACCCTAATCATAGTACTCGCCTCCGCTGAGCACAGAGGACCGCTGCTATAGGTTGACGATACTGAAAACGAGGGGGTACCAAGTACACCACCAACCTTTTTGTTCGGAAACTTGTATCAACAAAACTCAATACAATTTTAAGCACACCAACTTAATGATTCTTGACTATCTGTATATGGAGTTTATATCTCTATCTTTTCTCAATCAGTATGTATAGATAAAGGAGTCCATGAACCTGATTGTTAAGAAGGGTACTGGGACGATCCCATAAATCAATATCCAAGATCAATCTAGTCGTATCCAAATAATCCAATTAGCCAAGTAATAAACTTGTTATATGTCTTTCAAGATACGAATTCTACAAGAAACAAGTCTCATAATCTATTACAATTAGATGGACGTTTATACTAAGATTGAATAACTACTACTTCCGTAAATCCAATTATAAAGATAAACAATATAATGCAGAAAAGGAAAAACACAAGACACCAGAAGTTTTTTTAATGAGAAAACTGCAACTGCAGAAAAACCCAGGGACCTCGTCCAGATTTGAACACCAAATTGTAGTTAAGCCACTACAGACACTATCATACTATCAAAATTCGGATTAGAATGTAGTTGAGACTGAATCCACACTCAAAGCGATTCAGTTACAATCGCGCTCCTTACGTCTCTTGAACCTCGCGAGGCTCTACGCAATTGATTCCCTTAGCTGACGTCCTTTACAACCTAAGAGTTGCTTCAACCTAAGTGAATACTTTTGATACCAATCTTCCTCTAATAAATAATCATATTTGATTTCCTTTTATCTCAAAGATTAAGGCTTGGAAATCTATTTGCAATAGAAAAAGATAGCAAACATCACAATCCGGAATAATTAATACACTCACTTAGATTAGAAGCATGGATCTTTTACCACCTCTAAAGAATAATCTTCAACTTATGAATTAAGAATAAGTTTCAGATATCTATCTTGAGGAATCACAAAGTCTGAGACGAAGAGAACTTTGCGATTTCTATTTATCTTCCCTGAAAAAGATTACGAGAACCTCGATAACAGAAAAACAAGATTAGGATACACAAACTATCAGGGTAAAGATGGTCGGACCCGGCTTCATGAATCCCCAAATCGAAGTCTTTCAGTCGTAGACCTAATTATGTTTCTTAGAGGAAACCTAGGTCAATAGAGGACGATTATGACAATTAACTAGGACACAAAGTGTTAGGGATTAAATTCCCAGTTGAAAGAGCATCACTATTTATAGTTTTTCAAGACTGAGGGTTGCTTAGAATTCAATCTAAAATAACTTGGAAATCAAGCAAACACTTTCCCTATTTAGATGAAATTATAATTAGGGTTTCTAGTAAGCATGTGAGAATTGGTCTTGAAAATACAATAGAAGAACATACGTAGTAGTCCGGTTACAGAACTGTGTATAATGATCGTTTTGTTTAGGAAAATATGCCTTTTGAACTATAAGAAAATTGATGTTCATTCAGTCACCTAAGAGTTTAATCATGATGCACACACATAATATTTTAGTGATCAATGAAGTCATAAAAGTATTTTAGAGAGTCATAACAATGCTAACCTTATTTAAAAATAAATCTTTGAGCATCTACTAAAATCTACTGGGACCGTTGGTGAAACGGTTCGTGAACCCTAAGGATAAACTTCACGAGTCAGGGAGCTACGGTTCGTGAACTGGGTTCGGCAACCCTACGTGGCTCGAGAACTCAGATGGCAACGGTTACTGAACCGGGTTCGCCAACTGCTAGCCTTTTCTACCAATATTAAAAATTCAGTTCACCACGGTTCGTGAACTGTCCCCAACTGAACTTACGGTTTGCGAACCGGTTTTCCAACCTTCCCTGTATTTCTGAAACTTAGATAACCATGGTTTGCGAACTGGTTCACCATATCATAAGTTCTCTTATGATGTTTGAAACATTCCAAAATAATAAAATCAATTAATTGTATGGGTAATTTTTAATTGATCCACAAATTATTAATTATCGAACAATAAATTGTTTTGAACTAATATTGTTAAGGACCTTTGGACATCTACACTTGAATCATATTTCGAGATATTTAACAAGGCAAGCTTGACTTGAAATTTCTTCTTTGTAAATCTACTAGAAGTCATACGACATAGTCTCAAAAGATACAATGGTTCAGTCTTCACATACCTAATAAAAGAAGTTTCCAAATATCTTCGTCGATCTTCAATATTCGAGGGTGATGTATGATACTGAGCTACAAAATTCTAACCTATATGAACTCAAGCACAGTTTGGTCAAGATAAAACCAAAATTCCATCTAAGAAAAGGTTCAAGACGAAGTTTGACTTCTGAAGGAAGAGAAGCTAAGCCTAGTTAGGTCTAAGAGCCTCCATCACTCGAAGGCGAAGAGAGCCTCCATCGCTCGAAGGAAAAGAGTTTCCGTCGCGCTGATGTGGAATACCTCCGCCACTTGAAGGCGAAGGGACACCGTCGCTTCACTCCAAATAAGACTCCTCAGTGTCATCAAGGATCTTTCGACGGACCCGAGACCCTTAACGCCATGCTGGATCTTGGTTTTAGAATTGAGTGTTATACGCTTGACATAGCGCCTCATCAGGACCGACTACATTCTTTTAGATTTGGGTGCTATACACTTGCCATAGCGCCTCGTCAAGCTCGGCTACGTTCTTCTAGTGCTGAGCCATTACACTTTCCATAATACATAGCCAGGCCCAGCTATGTTCTCCAGTACTGAGCACTGCACCAATCGCACTCTACGACGTCCCTAAGTGTCATTGCTATAGGTTGATCATACCTCTACAGTACGAAAATGATAGGTTGATGACACCCCAGTCACACTGCTCGCCTCCGCTGAGCACGGACGACCGCTGCTCCTGGATTTTTAGAATAAAAAAGCGAACTTGATCACAGAAGCTAAGATTTATAGAGTAGATTAAATTCTAACATGATTTCCTTTTAAAATAATTGTATGGGTTAACAAGTTATTCAATAAATTCTTTCAAGAAGCTAAGATTCATGATGTAATAGTTTAATTATATCAATAAAAAATGCTTTAAATTCATAGAACTAAACATTTCACAAAAAATGCTAATGTGGTTTCAATAACGAAAATCAGACATATTTAATAGATTTTTCAGATGTTTTTAAATGCTTCATAGAAAAGTTTTTAAAGTATTGTTTATTGTTTTACATAAAGACATAAAAAACCCTAGCTCCGGATAGCCAAGCTGGCGCTACCACCCGGATGCTCAACGTCTATCATCTCCAGATTGTGTGAGGCCCTACAAGATGGTAAAACCTGGAGCTCTATGTCGCCAACATCGCCACGTGTGGCGTCTACTACTCTGGCACATGCTGCTGCTGTGAAATTTCGGTAGACGGTGTCTATCAGCAAAATCGCTCCACCAAGAAGCCCTAACCCACCTAAACAGAAAGCAGCTAGAAGAAAGTACCACAAGCCGGATAAAGCGTTAGAACTTGGGGCTCCAACTGGTGCCTGGTAACCAGTTGCTCGGCGCGGAGAAATTTGTGGGAAATTGTATAATTTATTTAGTAAGTTTCTTCGGTATTTAACCCAATGTCGCATATCCAAATAGTTCTTGTAATTATTAAAATTCCCTCATTTAACTTGCTTTAATGATTTTAATTTTTTTCTTAAACTAGCATGGAATGTACGAGGATAGTAATGGAACTAAGAAGACTCTCATACATTCATAACAAATGATCTCCCATAATGATAGTAACAACCATACCTTCAATTGAGACAACTTAGTTGATTCTTCTTCTCCCACGAGGGCTAAATCTCTTTCTAAGCCAATGCGATCCTATGTAAAGGTAAAATCCAGCATTGAAATAATTATGTTGTACTTCTGAATAAAGTACCTCACTAGATAAAGGTTATACACCGAAGTATATATATATATATATATATGTATTTTTACCTTGTCATCACATTCAGCATAATGATCACCACCCTAATGAAGATTCATAAGTTCAATGCGTTTAGCATAAATTGTGTGTGTATATATATATATATATATATAATTTCATCCTTGCTGCAAAGATTTTTCCAGATATAACATTTTTACCACCCCCAACTTACAACAACATGAAACTTACATAAACAAAAACACAAACGGAAAATACATAGAAACAGTTCATATATAATATTCCCCAAGAAATTAATCGATATATATACCAATACACTCTTAACAAATTAATTAAACAAATATATGTGATATATATGATACCACATGTATCACATATTTAACAATGTGTAACTTATAAATATATAATTAAAACAAACTTTGACATGGGAAATTAAGAAAATATCGCGTTGTAATTAAAAATAGATGATCTCATATTATGGAATTTTACTCGAAACAATAATTGTCCTTCAGTTCTTAATTTTATTTATTTATTATTGTCTTTGATCATTTATTTCTCTTCCAATATTGAGTTATCCAAAGATTATTGGTAAGTGATAATTTGTATTATTTTGTTATTATGTTTTCTTCCTTAGATTTTAGTTGTTGTTTTTTTTTGTAATGTTTTTGTTTAAAATTACTCATATCTTTTAGTTTTGTACTCCTTCAATCACACACACATATATATACAAGCCCCTCACCGGATGATGACATAATTGGGAGGATTAGTTATGTGCGGAGTCTACACACGTGTCCACCACTGTATATCATTTTTACCAGCAATATTAAAGGCCAACCTATTATGAGCATGACTATGAATTTATGAGTATGATGGTGTTCATAAGGCTAAAATAATATATCCATTGGGCATTAAACGTTTACCCGCCATGCTTCCAAGAAAAGAAAAAAAATCATTTGCACTAACGCTTTTCTAAAGCAACCCTACCTCCTTCATTTGCTACTAAATCATCTTTAAACGACCATTACCTTGGTTTGGATAAGGATTGTTCGTCATATGCCTTCCGTCTTCATAGTCGAATTAGTCATATTACCCAACTAATCCTCGTATATTTTTCGACATAACAGCTGCGAACATGACTTGGATGGCTTCTATGTGCACACCCATATATTCCTTCATCTAAAGTTGCGACAACTCAGATAATGCTAACATGTCATACGACACATCACATATAAAGGCGGTTCACATCACATATAGGGGCATAAACTTATGGTTTTGGTATGGCGGTCTAAGACAACGTGTGGGTATCAACCTACCCACACATAAAGGGAATTGTCGGTCGTAAGGAGTCATCTATAGAGGATAGATTCAACTATTGATATATCCTTAGCTATTCTTGAGATTTGGGTAAAGTTATTGATCATCTCACTTCATCATTATCCCACCGCCTAGAGATTAGGGTTTTGCAGAGCTATAAATAGACCGATGATCAACCATAATACAACACCAGAGTAACTAGAACAGGACAACAAGCTCTTTGCAACACACTCTATCTCTTTTAGAGTCTTTTCGTATGTAACTGAGAAACTCTAATCTCATCTCTTTCGGCTTCTCTACCTCAACCAACCCTACCACTTCATCTACGACTGAATCACTCTTTAAACGACCATTACCTTGGTTTAGGCAAGGATTGTTCGCCATGTGCCTTCCGTCCTCATAGTCGAAGTAGTCATATTGCCCAACTAACCCTTATATATTTTTCAATATAACAGCTGCGAACATGTGTCGTTTTAGTAAGGTAATTTGAATTTGATTTTTTTTTAAGAAATGATTAGAGAAAATATGGAGTAGGTACAATTTGAAATAGTGAGATGGTTAGTATTTATAAGAAACTCAAAGAGAATCATTTGATCCAGCCTATGTATCACGGACGCGCCAAAAATGATCGAGTGTCCGTGTCGAACTCGCATCCGATATTTGGACGCGCGTGTTTTCATATATAAACTATTTAATATAGATATCACATGCATATGTCACAAACTATTTTAATATAAATGTCTACTAAAAATGTCCGTATTTTTGTATATGTATTATTTCATTGGTATATATGTTTATTCTTACATAAATATGCCATGTATAACTATTTATTAGTATTGTTCATCAGAAATTACATTCATCATATATACACTTAAGTGAAAAATATCACTAATTTCATGATATGTCCATGTCCTAGTTTTTTCTGAAAATTTATTCGTGTTTGCGACGGAGCTACCAAGGATCAGATGTTAAAAATAGCCGTTGGACGGCATATATTGTGTCGCGTGGAACCCAATATTTATCGCGCGATGCTGCATCTCGATGTACGAATCATTAGTTTTATTGGTTTGGTCATCCGTTAGGTTGGATATAGCCGTTGGACGACATATATTGTGTCGCAGGGTTGAATATTAATATCTGTCTCGTGCGATGCTGCATCTCGATGTACAAATCATCAGTTTTATTGGCTTGGCCATCCGTTTAATGGGACCAAAATGTACAAATTTGCAGAGAAAAGAAACAATTCCATTCAGTTCCCTGGGGAGGCAAAGAAAGACTTTCCATAGAATTCTACGGAATTGAGTTTGAAATATATTTTAAGCCACGCTTTTCTTGCAATTCCATGGAAACAGATTTTTGACCAAACGACGGAAAACACGTTATTTCCATGAAAAGATGGCTAATTCCATGGAAATAACTCCTATCAAACACAGCGTTAGATTTGTTCATTCCGCAGAATCACAAATTTGAAGTAACTCGCGACAAATATAACTCCTGTTGACCCTTGCATGGATGTACATTTAGATACAGCATACGCGTACGGTTCTAAGCATTTGGGGGCCAACTTAAGACAGGTAGCGTAGCATGTAGATGGTCTTAATAAATAATCCTATCTCACAGCCCATTAATGGTATTATATTTCTTCATACAGAATGGATAGTTAATCATTGATCATCTAATCTATATGAAAATCATTGATCAATCAATGAACATAATACTAATCCTGAGTATTAGGGTCAAATTTAGACCCAATAACTCACATCTTACTCATTGACTGTTCCTGCCTGGTTATACATGATGGATACAAGCTCTAGACAATTGTTTAAATGTAAATTCAGTAGTAGAAAAATTGGAACTGCTAGTTGCACGGAAGTTGTACCTCAATGTACGTTAAGATTTATTTAGAGGCCAACCTTTTGATAGAGCCTCGTGAAATAAACAAATACTGCTAGATAAAAAGATTTGGCTATCTCTGGCTTTCATTATGCCAGTCTTGTAGTTGTCTTATATTTTCGACGTACTAAAGAAACATTTTGTGCTCACATTTGGCATAATATAGAACTCGGTTTCCTTCTAAGCTTTAGCCGATCCGTGATTTGGTGGGTATACTGAATTCGCTATCTTTCAAAGTTTCAATTCATCTCTGATTCGGTTGGTGCACATTTTTTTCTCTAGAGCTATATCCTATAGTTAGACGTCAAGCATCTAATTTCGAAAGAAAGGAAGAAAAAAAAAAGGTTAATTGAGATGATATGAGAATAAATGTTTGGGTATTAGGTAGTTTGTTAGCATCAATCATTTTCGGCAGATTTTGGAGGTCATGGGTACATTCTCTTTGTAGCTTTGTCACCGGGTACAATATCATTGGCACTTTCCTAAATTGAAGTTCATATTCTATATGTTAGTCTTATTTGATACTTCTGTAGAATTGAAAGAAAAAAGAAATGATGTCAGCTTAATTGGGACAACCTCCTGATTATAATGAAG
Source organism: Papaver atlanticum (assembly GCA_023531105.1). Classification (NCBI taxonomy): domain Eukaryota; kingdom Viridiplantae; phylum Streptophyta; class Magnoliopsida; order Ranunculales; family Papaveraceae; genus Papaver; species Papaver atlanticum. Next base: position 3,372,531 of record JAJJMB010014260.1, on the reverse strand, counting down.
CAGAACAAAATTAGCACAGATTTTCCTAAATTCCGGATTTCTGCAGTTCTATTTTCATAATGCTGATCATTAGTATGCAGGAATATGTTCCTTTCTTGATAACTTGTCGTAGGCAATGGCTATAATTGGTGTTAAACACTCGTGTGAAACAGGAATCTTAGTTTTTGACTTATTTAGAACTGATCATGTTATTAGTCAGGCCGGATTATGCATTACATTGGCTCTAATACAAACTTGAGTGTGAAGATTAACAGGTATCAAAATTACTTTACTCCTAAGAGGATGATCCAGTGAGCTTTTAGTTTTTGAAAAATAGTGAACTTTTATGCAAGGGAGACAGTTTAGCTTTATGACATCAGGCCTACTAAAATTTGTGGTGGATTCTAAGTTTTTTAACTATAAATTGGTGCGGCGAAGAGAAAGAGACAACCCATATGTTAAAAAGGGAATCATATTTCTATCTATCATCATCAGGTATGGGGTTACTTTCAATAAAAGAAAACACCCCATATTCGATATTTGGCGTCTCCGAAAAAAACCAGAAAATAAAAAATAAAAATTCATAGCTTAAGCTTGTAATTATTCATAGAGTATTGCATTCAGATTTCAGGTTGGTGGGTGATTGGTGATGCTTGATTATGATCCCTACCATGTGCTTGCCTTAGTAGTTTATCCACATAAAAACAGTGAAAGTTTTAAAACCCAAAAGTTTTTCCACCCTCTATTGCGGCCTTAGAACATGCAATCGAACTACTAGAAGTAGTAGAAGTACTAGTATGTTTCCTTCTCTGTGTTGTAGCTTGATATAATCCAAAAACTAATCTTTAAAATTAATATCTTTGTTCATGGAAGCTTGCGATGAAAAGAGTTTGCATCAAAAGTACGTACTAGCTATAGGTTGGTATACTTATAATTAATATATCTTAAGCTAGAGATTTAGAGTTCTTTAAGCATAATTGGCTGATTAATCTAAGATGGATTAATAAACTAATTTAAGTTAAAGAATCTTTGTTTGGTTTACCTTTCAACCATCAGACCCACTACTTTCTATCTCTCCCTCTATTTGTTGGTATGGTATTCTTGTGAAGTTAGATGAGTTTTGAAGGATCTTTTTAGGCAAGTTATGGTGCGTTTCCTAGAATATTACAACTAGTTCGCTCCTTCTTGTCACTAGTGTTTTACTCGCAACTCTGAAGCGATCAAGTCTTAAGTTTGAATTAGGTATGAAAAATATATACTATAACATATAAATTGAGTCAAAGATCTGCATTGGTAAACAAACGCATAAACATTAGGTATCGTTTTTGTATGTATTGATAGATTACATTGAGGAATAGGATCCAATCATAATTCTATGACTTGGGTAATTAAGGTCCATGTGATATCTAGAGGCTAGGATATTATTCCTCTTTGAGATCATTGAACTTACCCGAAGTTCAAAGATTTTGAGTTTGAAACTAAACCTTGTTTGTTAACAAGTCATATTTTTTTATATCAACCTCTAGTTATTATATGATGAGGTCTGTCTATAGGCCGAACATGCCGTAGGTTAAGTCATGTGTTTTAGATCCTTCCTCCCTCGATATGATTAAACATAATAACCCTATCGAATGCACAAAGCACCTCCCAAACTGCTCAGCTTAGTTTTATGGTGTCTGCATATGCCTTGTCCCTAATAAATGTGTACGCTGAACAAGGATTTATTTTGTTTAAAAAAAAAAAAAAAGCCTGTAACGCTGTAAGAGCAAGCTTTAATTTTGAAACCGGCAAGTCTTGTGGCTTCCCAATGGGGAATGTTATAGGGAAGTTTGCATTGCAGTGTTTATCCAAACTAAGATGGGTAAGTGATTTCCCGCTGCATTTGACAGCCTAAACCTGGAATTCACTACTCGTAATAGATTCCAACAGCTTTTAAAGCTCCATCTAATTGAAACACACTAACTTTGAAATGGAAATCTTCCCATAAGACTTACTCGAAAATATCTTGACAAAGAAATCGGATGCAGACTGATGGAAACACATAATGGGTACAATATTTTAAGTTGGCAAATATTTGAACTTCCAAATTAATATCATTTCCGGAGAACGAGTAACATGCATGAAGAGAGAAAGAGAACTAGGTTAATTGTTTTATATGTTATCTGTGGTTTCTACTGGCTAGCTCTCAGATCACTTATTATAGGGAGAATGGCACGGAGATCCCATCAGATCAAATCTGATGATTGGAGAGTGAATTAAGCAGTGCGATTGGTTAAACTACGAGGTGTGCCTTAACTTCTATAAAGAGAGGGATACGATGGGGGAATGAACGAGTACCTCGGGAATGAATAACTACCCTGGGTCTGGGTGTATATCAAATCACAAGTATCAACTTGTAAATAGTTTTATCTCGCAGCCATTTCAAGCCATTGCTTGTCAGACTTTTATTTTATTCTACTACTCTTATTATCATCATCGCCAAACTAGTATACTCTCATGGCTCACGAGCATTATTATTGAGTTATGTATTTTTATTTTACAAAAAATGCATTTGCCGACAGATTTTTTGCCGAATTATATCGAAAAATATTGGAGAGACGGCGGGATGACTGTGAACTCTATGAATATACTCTATACTCAGATGAACAGCATATACTCTTTTGGTACCGGTTGGTTAAAATAACATTCTACCTTCTCGTTACAACCTTACTGGAGTACATACATTATCAGTTATCCGGATAAGTTAAAGACTAGATTGGTGCCCGTGCTACGCACTAGGCATTTTTATCTTTTCTATTTGGTGTGCGTGGGGCTTCGATCCCCTGTGGCGGTGCGTTTTTAATTTGGTGCGGCGGGACGAAAACATTAAATAGGTGGAGAAAAGATAGAAATTTTATTTTTCATTTATTTTCGTAGAAAATATGTGTGAAATATGTGGGGTTTCCCCCCTTAATGTATTAATTTGGAGAAAAAAATCCTAATATATTAGGTACTCGATTTCCATATTGAGTTTGGACTGCCATAAAATTCTAAACATGGTAAGTTAAATTTTCCTTTTCCATAACAAATTTTTTGACGGAAGTATTGTCCACCTTAGACGGTGTTACTAACATACAGTTAAGTATTTGGTGTAAAAATGGTGTAATAAAATTAATTAGATTAAAACAATTATGGAAGTGTTGTCCAACTTCTTTTTGTTGACGGCGTTACTAACGGACGCTTAAATACTTGATGTAAACAAAGTGTAACCCTATTTTTAATATCCTAACAATAGAGTTATGCCAAGTGTCCTCACCATAGCTTCTACGTTACAAAAGGCCTATTTCGAACAATAGGAAATGAGGGTTCCATCACCGTTCAACGTGAAAACTTATTTTATCAAGGACTTTAAGGAGGAAGATTGATTGGTTTCTTTATATGTCTATCTTGGTGTTTATTTTAGGCTGTCTTCTAAACGTATGTGCCTTTGATTAAAATCATCCCATGTGGTGGTAGTCCTAAACAACCACTCCCCACACAAACTTTTTCTCCTCTGACTTTGCTTATCCTTTCTGCGCTGCTTTCTCTGCTCTATGACTATAACTACTTTAATTTTTGTTATATTTAGATAGAAAATCTGTGGGTTCTCTTAATTATATTAAAATATGCATTTAGAAACATTCATAGATTCTCTGCACCGTCCCCATCTGTGGATCACTCACCAAAAAAGAGCATAAAAACTAAAAATCCAGCAACAAAACGATACTGGAGTTGAGCGTGCATTCATAATGGTGATGATGATAAAAAAAGCAAACAACAGTAGTCAGTAGTAGGAGTACTTGTACCGCTGTTTGATCAATAATCATGATGCAAAAAGGACTGAGAATTTAGTAGGGTTTGCTTGTTGGGGGTGCATAAGGGACGTTATGTGCGATGGAGAAAAAGAAAACGATGAGAGAAAGATAAAGTGGATAATGTACGTTTTGGAATATATATTTTTCACTCGCGGTACTCTTTGTAAGCTTTTGTTGGACATTATTCATTAATGGCTTAGGTTATTCTTTGCCTGAATGATCGAGCATTTCATGTTCATGTTCACTGAGTTATCCTCTCACACAAGAAATGTACGTATATTGGATCAAAGATAAAAACCGACACTGTATTTACATTTCTTTAGGAAAAGAAACACAGGAAGTTCACAAGTGCAGGCGGACTATCATTTTGATAGCGTGTTTCTTTTTCCTCACGGGGAAACAAGTTTTTAGGAAAATGGAATTCGGCAGTTTGCTAACACATGTTATGTTGTTTTTATAAATATTCTTGAGAATTTTCTAGGACATGGATTTCAAATTCATGTTTTTTATCTTGTTTCTAATAGAGTGTTTTCCTAGTTCAGATCCTGTGAATACAAAACAAGTTTCCTTGTACTGTTCATTAAATTTGACATGCTGTAAATGAATTACCAAAAAAACAAAAAAAAACATGGAGTATTTTTTTGTGATAATTCTGCGTAATAAGAAAATCGTCACGCCAAATCTAACTTTTGATTACCCTCGTCAAGAATCACAAAGCCACATGCCCTAACCAAAATGATACTCCCTCCGTCCCATTATTAAGTGACCTATTTACATTTAGACTTTGTCCCATAATAAGTGACCTATATCACTAAACAAGGAAATATTTCTAAAATTATCATTTTAGTTCATTATAAGAAATATAAGAATTATGCATAATTTGATAGGCATGTTTATATTCGTTACATAGGTGTTTTAAAATGCTTTTCAATGGTATGAAGTTTGCGAATATCCACGGTGTAGTTTAAGAGATAAATCATTTCGAAATTTCACTAGTTATCATCCATAAGGGTATAATTGTAAAAAATGCTTAAAACTACTTTTTTCCCTTACTTGCCTTAAAAATTGTACAAACTTGAACTAGGTCATTTAATAGTGGGACGGAGGGAGTAGTTCTTTTTATACATGAGGTGGTTTTTCTACGGGTTGAGAAAATTACTTATGAATCAAATATGATGGCTGATATACATTTATGTTCTTGTGATAAATATATGGTCTTATTGTTGTTTTCTAATTCTGATAACACAACTTATTTTTAAAAAATAAATAATCTGGTAACACAACTTAAATAATGGTTATTAATTTTGAAATAACTAAACAGCCCACCATGCACTAACAAGTACTATAATTACAAATAATTAACCAATTCAATATCAAAAATCATTTTATACTATAAATTTACACAAAATAAAATGAAATTAAAATAACGAAAGAAGAATCAATGTATTGGTATATGCGGAAGTTTACCGGTCAGGTCTTCGCTATTGTCAATTTACCACAGATGACCATTCAAAAAACAGAAAATGAGTTAAGGAATTTCTTCGCCTGCATGAGCCATGATGTAGAATGGCCTTTGGTAAATCTATTTACATTTACTCAATAAACGTACTCCATTTTCTGCATTCTACGTCAATAGAACCTCTTAAACGTAATTAAAAGCCATAATAACACCTAATGGCCATTTTAGTTTGGAACTTTAAATAATTGCATATTAAATCAAAACACTTTAATTTAATTAGTGCCAGCGGTTATATCAATATGAAGAACTAATCAAATTTTATTTGTTTTCTCCAGTTAATGTACTCAACATGTAGGATGGTACGGACTACTACGGACCCAACAGCATCGTGTTAATTATAAGACTTAATTAAGTCTATGCATCGCCTAAACCTATCATTGGACAAATAATCCTACAAGCTAGACTCATGTTACCAATTTAAGAGCAGCTATAAAAACAATTATCCTAACCTAAAAGGCTATAACATAACTGAACAGCTAGCTAATTCATTATTAGCGGGCAGGTTCATCGTATTAAAGATTATTCCATTCCCATTAACTTGAAAACTTATTATGTTTTTATTATCAATACGCTTGATAAAAAATTAAAAATAAATTTTCTTCTACAACCACGTATTCATTCGAAGATAATAATGTTCGAAGACAGGACCACCTAGTGAAATGTATATTTGCTTTTGTCTTTGTTAGCATTCTATTTAGTTTTTCTAACTTCAAGTAAAAAAGAGAAAATCACAAAGTAAATTCTTACTCCTCTTGAGCTTAATAAAAAAGCTAAATCTGTTTCTATTTTGAGAAAAATAGAAGCAAAGCTTTTAAAATTTTGCCGATCACAAGTGTACATAATTTTCGATAACCGCATTATTAATGTATATATTATTTACAAATTTTATAAATTAGAAAAGATATAAACTAAACTAAAAAGAATATAGTATTGACTAGTTTGGAATTCAGATCCCACCACCTTATTGATATCCTCACTAAATTTTACCACCGTATTAGTAACGTTGATAAAAAAAATTATTTAATTCCAGTACTAAACCAAACGAATATACTTTCGAAAATCACCGGTATCTGTAGTTGAAAGACACTAGTACAAATCTTCACATAGGCCACACTTGATCACCGTGTCCATAGGCTTTTGGTCATGGATTTTTTTTACTCCAAAAATGTGGCATCAGGTGTCGTGACAAAGAGGTACCTGTATGGCTACATAAACTTTGAGTGGCTATAAAATATGATTTACCATGGCCATACCTCTATAACCATGTCTATATGGTACTCATTATTTTTTGGTAGTTAAGCATTTTCACTATCACCATGGCCATAGGATCCTTATAGACACACAATTTGATTATATGTGGCTAAAGTTTACCTTAAAGTCACGTGAATTTTATTTTAGACGTGGTCTTTGTCATCAATTGGACACGCAAAATTCATTTTATCATGGCCAATTCATGAGTTGCAGTTACCTTAGAGCCACACTAATTTTTCTTAACCATGGCCATCTCTATCATTCGGACACACAAGTAATTTAACATGGCCAATACATGATTTGTAGTCACGTTTAATCTATAGTACCATGGCCATCCATATTTTTGGACACGTGATAAACATTTTACATGGCCAATTAGTAAGTTATGGCTACGAAAAATTTGTAGCACCGTGGCTAAAAAATTTCCAAAGACACATCAAGTGTTTTCAATGTAGCTATTGTTCACCATTTGGACACAGAGGATACCACAAACCATGGCGATAACCTTTATAAAATGACACAAAACGTATTCAACGTGGCAAATATTAGCTTTTAGCCACTCGAAAAAATTGCAATTTTTATAGATCAATTTATTCTTTGGCCATGGTTTAAGATCTAAATGGTGGCCGTATTTTATATTCAACCACGTGAATGCAGTATTGGCCACTATATCGGATCTTCAGGGACCTATTGGCCACCTCTTTTTATCATGTGTAGCAAAACTCACCTAAATAACCATCCATAAAAATTAATCAGACTACAATTAGAATTGAACCAAAATAATTTTTATTCACAATATGATAAACGTCTCAATATCTGATCAATTGTGCAATAACCTTAAGATAACAAAATTTCAAAGGGAGATTTAAAAGTTTAAACATCCAAATTCTACAGTCCACGACTATTTCTCTTAATAATTAGGTTGCAATCTTGAGTCTCTTGCTAGATCTCCTAGGTTTCAATTCCCCACTCTTCGTATCTGAAGGTTTCTTCTTCTTTCTCTTCTTAGTGTTTGGGCCAGCATCATGTTCATCAAGGTCTGAAAGTGGCAGGCCCTGCAGCAAGCAAGTGTACGTATAAGCCAACAAACCATGTTAACAGTTATATGCTCAGGATGCATAAGGTAATAACTTAATGTTCTCCGGTAACTGCCTCAAAACATGTAAATAGTATTATGCTAACAGTTATATGCTCATGTGTGAATTGTGGGAAAACATGTGCAGCGGGGACAAAATACATTTATCTCATATTTGTTGTGTTGGTTTCAAGCCAAAGCTAGAATACAGAGAACTTAGTAATTGTACCCAGGTATCACACAACACACAGTATTATAGCATTAAGCTACATTACAGAACATTCAGTTGAGTCCAGCATTTTCTGAGCTGGAGACAAAGCTACACAAGCATGTACATGGTTCCACATATTTGTTGTAACAGATAGACTAAATTAAGGAATAAAGCAACTTACATTAGAGCAAGAGATCACAAACTCTTTGGGCCAAGCTACAAAAGATCCTTCAGCATCCTCTACTGTTTTGAGATGGGTATATGGGACTGGCAAACAATGATTCTTTAATATCAATTTTTCAACCGACACTCTGACACAATCATCCTTGAGTGGATCTCCATGTACTAACTAACCTGGCCCTGATGAAAAATATCAAAGGAAGTCGATAGGTCAGGTGAGGAAGATGAAGGCAGGGAAACCACTTACTGGAGTAAATACAACATATGGCAGCGACTACTTAGATATTGGCGTTATAATGATGTCCAACATTGTATTGATTTCATGCACGTCGAAAAGAATGTGGGACAAAGTCTTGTTGGAACATTGGTGCACAACGAGAATACAAAGGATGGATTAAACGCCAGAAAGGATTTGGTGCGTTTGGGGTTAAAATCGGAGTTGCACCCTAAGACAGATGGCAAAGGAACGATACTTCCCGCATCATGTTATACATTAACCACGGAAGAAAATGACATATTCTTGGAGACACTATCCGAGTTAAGAGTTCCATAAGGGTATTGTTCGAATTTTTCCACCCTTGTGAACCGAAAAGAGCGTAAGCTGATCGGACTTAAATCACGTGATTACCATATGCTTATGCAACAATGTTTGCCCTTCGCTATTCGGTCAATTATGCCTACACCTATGAGATATGCTATTATCAGGTTTTGTTTCTTTTTCAGATCAATATCTGCCAAAGAAATCAAATTGGAAGAGCTAGATAATTACAAGAGGATCTCTGTGTGACGTTATGCTTACTAGAGAAGTATTTTCTTCCATCCTTCTTCGACATCATGATTCATTTAACTGTTCATCTTACAAGGGAAGTGAAATTATGTGGTCCGGTTTGCTTTCGATGGATGTATCCTTTCGAAAGGTGTATGAAGGTTATCAAGAGGCATGTGCGGAACAAGAATCAACCTTGTGGATGCATTACCGAAGAGAATGTTGCGGAAGAGACGATTGAATTATATTGTGAGTACCATAGAAGCATCGGGACAATTGGTATTCCACTGGATAGGCATAATACATATCATGATCGTCAGGATTCTGAAACTGTTATGGATGGAGAACCGCTATCAGCTGAAGATCCGTGTATAGTTACCCCTGGAAAGTTGAGACAAGCACAATTCTATGTAATGCAGAACACACCTGAAATTGAGCCTTACATAGAGTAAGTATTAATTTGTTTATTTTCCTGTTTTTTTTTTGGTACAAAATATAATAACATTGATTATTGTACATACCAGTCGACACAAGCTCTATTTGAAAACTAAATATTCTACTCAAAAGCGTGCATGGCTGGAGAAAGAGCACTCTAACTCTTTTGGCGATTGGTTAAAAAAATGAGGTATTAGGTTGTAGAAACAGTTTCATGTTTTTTTTTTATCAGATGTGTTATATTCCTTTAAAGTCAAGGTTCATCCTAATAATGAATTTCAGGTTGAGAAAGAGTTGGCAGTCGACAGAGAAAGTATCTCAGAGAACTTAAGATGGATATCACACGGCCCACACTACGAGGTAACAAAATACGATGTATATCGCATCAATGAATATCTATTCCGCACAAGATCTCGTGATGGTAGAATTCACCAGAATAGTAGGGTTAGTGTCGCGGAAAATGACATGCACATATCTAGAGATGATGGCGTAACATATGGTAAAGCCTCTTATTATGGTGTCTTACAAGAGATATGGGAGTTAGATTACTGTGAAAGAAAAGTTCATCTGTCAAGTGCAATTGGGTTGACAATAAACGTGGGGTCAAAAGAGATACTCTTGGCTACAAGATTGTTGACCTTACTATGTTGGGACACAAAAATGATCCTTTTATTTTAGCGTCACAAGCTAGGCAGGTATTTTATGTCAAAGACCAGTTAGATAAGAAAAAGTCTATTGTTTTTGTGACACCTCCCAAAAAATATAGAGATGCGTATGATGATGGCAACGATGAGGAATTCAGTACAGTAATCTTTTCTGGGAATGATAATATCTTGTCGTCTGTAGATCCACGAGACTTGGGTAAAGAATCCAGAAATGATTACTTCCGAACTGACTGCCAGGGTTTACTTATACGCAAGCCAAAATAACACACTTCCGCTGGTACGTTGCTTTATTTCCTTTAATCTGTGGTTATTCAGTTAGTGACATGATTGTACTTCAAGTTTTGGTCCTTAAGTTTAAGTAATTTTAGCAACAAATGTAGTGGTCATGAATGTTACTTATGTGCACCATATGTTCTGTCTAGGTATTGATGAATGGCCTGGAAAGCAAATGCATAACGACAATTACCGTGTTCCTGAGCCATTTCGTGATCAAGTATGAATCAATTTATTTTTTTCCTTATATTTATATGTTTTGGATAATTAACTATATTTTTTGTATTCGTTGGTAGATGCATGCTCTAATATCACTAGAGTTAGATGTTTTGCGACTCTATGATGACAGAGGAATGGATTTAAGTTATTCATTAGAAACAATATTCGCAAACAAGAGAGAAAGTTGTAACTAAACAGAAAATGGTTCAGAAATAGCTATACAGATAATGGTGACAAGGAGGATAGTATCAACTTAAGTTGTAATTTCCATACTCCATGGAAAAGACTTTTTGTTGCAAATTAACCGCAGTTAAACATGTGGAATGTAGTATTCTTTAGTTTGCTGACAAGTTTTCTGCCGGATCTGTCTACGGCTTCTTTCTTTCTTTTTTTATTCATCTGAGTGTACATGTGACTGTGTTTTTCAATAGCTTCCCCATGTTTTTTTTCGTAATAAGTACTGTAAAAGAGCATATGGTTCGACTTGCCTTAGTTTCGAACTAGTATAGTTGAAGGAGTTTGACCTACCTTCTTTTGGTTGAACTAAGACCATGTTTCTTTGTGGATGTTCAACACTCTTATGATGTTTTTAATTGTTGTAGGTGTGGGAGTAGTTTGTACCATTTATACATGAGAATATGTAGCTGCAAAGGGGTTCTCTATCAAAAATCACTATGCAGAAATGATGCAAAAATAAGCTGCAATTGTTCGGCAGTTTCACTTGTGCTTTATTTTCAATGACATTTATTTCATAATCATCTCAAAGAGGATATGCTTCATGTTTTCGATTACCTCCACAGCTGTTGTTGTTACAAATTTCTCATCTGAAGAATGTTAGAATGGTCTACTTTCTCAAATTATAGAAGTGGCGGCTGAAATATTTGACACAACAACCAGGAGACTAGATGGAGGCATGTACTGTGCTGGAAGACCTGTAATGGAAGACCACTTCGAGTACATTTTAGCTCATACCTATCTGATGTACTCTTCTTGAAACTGGATACATGTTTATAGTTCTACGTTCTTTTCCTATCTTTGTATCTTTCGCTTTGAATACTGTGTTAAGGGCTGGTTTATGATTGTGTGTTGAGATTCATAGAATATGCACTACTGTCTCTTGTTATACAATTTGTTACAGTTATGAGCCACTTAATGTTTATTTTAAGTGTGCTTGTTATCAGGCATAAATACAGCTCAACTTTTGCGTGAATTATGGTATGGTTGGTTTAATTTTACTTGCTCCTATTTATAAATAAGCTTATGTATTGTGACAAGTTGAAAAAACAAGTTTCCAGTCAATATATATGTACCAAACCACTTACAGTGACAGTTATGACAAACTCAGAAGCATTGTTTGAAAAAGTCGCATCAACTCCTTCATTTGTATCAAACATACCTCCAATATAACTTGGGCATGTTACAGAAGTACCTACTCTGAGAGTACCATTCGAATACAGTTGTTACATGAAAAGCTGGTGTCACGGTTTTCTGATCATTGAAGTCCTTGACAATTTTTAGCTGGACATATACACCTGACCCTAGTCGAGATTCAACAAAACCCAAACACGGCGGATGGCTGTCTCGGTCACAAGGTGTGTCTAATGAACCCAACCCTTTGGACACATAAACAAATCAAAGTGGCTTAATCAGATTTGTTTCCGTCACAAGTTAATAGGCGTGTCTAAAGCCAACCTTTAAACTCTCCACATACATAATTGCTTAATGTGGCCATATTCTCACCTATGGCTACAGGTGATGGGTTTAGACTTAAACCCATGACCAAAAGGTGTTTATGGCTACAGTTGAAAGGTTTACGTTTAAACCCATGACCAAAATGGTGCACTATGGCTACAGGGTAACACAAAACGTGGCTATAGTTATACCTATGACGAACAGCCACGCAAATAATCTAAAACGTGGCTAGGCTATAAACAAAAAAACGTGGCCTATGTGAAGGTTTGTACTAGTGAGATATAACGAACCTATCTTTTTACTCTTTTCAATGCTAATTGTTTCTTTTTCTATTAAGCTAAGTTAGATTTTTAAGATAATGTAAAATGGTATAAATTAAGGAGGATTAACCTATGGATTATATAAAAGTGGAAAGAGAATTACTCTGATTCAGAAAGTAGTACAATGCTTACACAGAAAAGGCTTAGAAACTCTTAATCCCCAAAGGTGGGAATTTACAGTATTCTCAAATTCTCTTGAGCTCACTAACATCGTACACGTATATAATCCTGGTTTCTTCGTCACTTCTGTACGTTGGATTCGTACACGTGTCCTTGATGCCTTTATTACTCTTAGGCGCCTCCACATTTTGTTCGTAGATGACCTTGACTGAGACCCGCTCGCTATCGGCACTCTTTCGCTCAAGGATGGGCACTCTACTTTATCTTCAAGGAAATCACCACATTTATATGGTAGCATGAACCTTTCTGCGCCTGCCTCATTCCTCCATCAGTCAACTCGTGCAGGCGCAGAAAGGTCCCCTGCCTCATTCCTCCATCAGTTAACTCGTGCAGGGGAGGAAAGCTTGGGCCCTTTCTGCGCCTGCCTCACTTCCTCCCTTAGCCAACTCGTGGTCAGACGTAGAAGCTTAGGACCTTTCTGCGCCGGCTTCATTCCTCCATCAGCTAACTCGTGCAGGCGCAGAAAGCTTAGGAACCTTTTGCGCTTGCCTCACTTGCCCCCTCAGCCAACTCGTGGTCAAACACAAAATGCCTGACCCCATTCCGCACCTGCTTCATTCCTCGTTTGTCGGCTCGTACAGGCGCAAAATGCTCAACCTTGTTTTGCGCCTGCTACTCTCCTTCGTAAGGCGCAAATGACTAGACCCCTATTTGCGTCTGTCAATGCCTTCCCTATTTTTGCGAGTCCTTGTCATTTCAAGGGTGTAATTACCATTATACCCTTCTCCCAATTTTGGGATATCTACGGATAATAGCTTATGTTATGTTTGTAGAAGAGAATCTTCTCCGTAATAAATATCCTGGCTAGATTGGAGTATACCCAGATTAATTGGGGTATACCCATTTTGTTCCAATCCAAGGTAGTGTGCCAAGGGGTGTCTAAAAGATGCTAAAAGACCAAATTACCCTTACTATTAATACCTTGCCGACTGATCACCCAAATAATTATAAAAATCTATCTTCAAAACACTAACCCAATGTGATGAAATCAAAAATCAAAACGAAACTAAAAAAAAATGTGGCTACGGGATTTGAGATTGGATATGATTTTGTCTCAAACCGAGTACAAATTTATACGCGGTTTTAGATTGGGTACAAACTCATACCCAATCTCAAATCCCGTATGATTCCACATTTTTACAAAAGTCGTCAGGGTATTTTATTTTTTTGTCGACCTTGCCGACTAGTATTAGTCGGTAGGGTGTTTTTTTGTCGATCGTGCTGACTAGTATTAGTCGTTATCTTCCTAGGTTGAATATCGTGATGACTTTTCGTCTCTGAAATTAGCATTTACAGGGTCGTCACGGTATTCATCCTTATACCTTGATGACTATAGTTTAGTCGACAGGTTATGGAATTAATACCTTGCCGACTAATCATGCATTCGTAACACTTTTCTCTGTATGTCAAAAATCCTATAGTCGGCATGGTATTTTTTTTGTCGACCTTGCCGACTATAAAGCCGGCAAGGTAAGAAATCAATAAGATGCCGACTAGTGAAGCATTTACAACAGTCTCATGTGTGTAAAAAATAATAAAGTCGTCATTGTTATTTAGAAATAAGCATGCCGGCCAAAGTTAGTCGGCATCTTCTTCATTCGTCGACCTTGCCAACTTTTCATAATTTCAGAACTGAAAGTGTAGATTTCTTCTTTAATTTTGAGTATGATTTCATACAACAGCTTTGCAATCCCCTTTTTAGAAGTGTCTGGTTAGTGTGCTTTCATTTCCGTTGCAAAAAATATTCTCAAAACAAAAAATATTCATCAAAAATCTTCCCACATAAGTTCAATCAAAAACAAAATTTTATAACTTAAATTCGTAAGTTTTAATCTACTCAATTAATTAATCTAAACTCAATTAATTAACCTAATCATATTTTTTTAGTGTTAATTAAATAAGGATATATTAGCCATTTAGAAAATACATGGTTAGGGGATGTCCTGTTTTACTTCAAAATAACCCAGGTTTTGTCTCATTAGGTATACCCCAATTAATTTGGGTATACCTCAATCTCGCCAGGATAAATATGCAATGCCAGCTGAAATGAAAGTATAAAGGAAAATGTACAAAACAGTCATAGTATTAGGACCCGATTCATAAAAGCATTCGACTGTTACAAACTATTAACAAAATGATCATATTTCCGTTAAAAAGAGAGTTAAATGGTGACTCACAGTTAAATATGTTAATGAAATTACCTATGTGTCCTTCATATTTATCCCTCCATACACAATTTTAATTTTTGCTTTCATTATAAAAAAATTTTTTTGACGGTGGTGCTATTTGTAGGTGGTGGTGGTGCCGCTTACATATCGTTACACCGCATTCAGGATCGTAAAACCGCATTCAGGTTCGTTACACCGCATTCAGGAACGTTACACCGCATTCACCCAAAGGGTTCACCGCTTCCCCTCCTGGGTTTAGCAAGCTTCCACCACCACCACCACTGCTTCATCACCACCACTTCAACCAATTAGTTAACTAGGAAGAGTGTTTTGATGGAGGGTATTTTTGGAACAGATAACACCGTTTTATTCAAAAGTGTTAAATCGGATGGAAAAATACCATTTTGTAAATGAATTACAGAAATATGATCATTTTGTGACCAAATTACAAAAAATATGACCATTCTCTAATTAACCCTAATAGAGTTTTTAACCAAACGGAAGAAAATCAGCTTAAATGAGCAGTTCATGTTCATATTTCCGTAACAAAATCTAGCATGATCTAAACTCAAAGGCAAATCCGTGACTCCACAGTCCGTCCGTATGTGTCCTTAACTTTTGTACCCTCTACAATTTAAAACGGTTTTAGCAGCAGAACGAGAAAGTACAACTCGGTTCCTTAACCCCGTTTTCGAGGGATAAAAGCAAAAGGTCCCACGCTGAGCCGTAAACAGAAAACCTAACGGTATTCTTCGAGTACTGTATAAAAACGTGGACGGACAAGGGCAGTTCTGCCATATCACCAATTAATGGGTCCTACAACCGCAGAAATCTTCCCATAATTATCGCTTAAAAGCCAAAAGAAGCCATGAAAGTTGGATCATATCAGAAGACACGAGTGGCTCTTCTAAATAAACCTTTCGCCCACAACCATTTTACGACAAGGCCACTGAATAATTATCTTAGCTATTAATTTTGATCATGATGCAAGCAAAGAAAAAATAGTACAAATATTCTCCCAAATCCTGTGGTGTTTTCTTGTTCACTTCTTTTAGGGGAAATAGTGTAAGATCTTGTTGGGGACAAGAAATCCACAAATTTGTGGGGAAAGAAGAAAAACAAAAAGGAAGAAAATGAAATAATAATACAGCATTAAGAGTATGGTACAATGGTTAGTCACATTAACATTTTTAGGTTGAGATAAGAAGCATTTTTCATTTTCATTCTCAATGTTTTGTCAGTGGGTAAGCTAGATTATAAGACATATATGGACCCTAACTACTGGGACACAAAAAAATGCCTTATTTTGCATTGGGGGGAATGAACCCACACCAAAAAATCTCCATCCAATATCCACCAAAATTCATTTGCATGGGAGCTAGGGGCATCATGTTCGTGTAAATTCTTTCCTTTTTTTTAAAAGATGTATATTGAACAAAGGAACTAGATTGTAATTACAATGTGGGAATGTGATTCCCGTAGAGTCGCTGGAGAAAATTTTGTTAAAAAAAGGTGGGATTGCTTAGTCCTATATTGTGGTCGAGTAATTTTTCGTTTGGTTACTTTCCGCCGCATAGTTTGTTAGACCGTTTGTTGTTTGGTTTCCTTCTCTATAATTATGTTGAATAGAGCGAAAAAGAATTTGTCGCATTCTTTATTTGATTTCTGTAATCATTTCTGAAATATACCAAGGAGCTTTTGTTGGGGTTTTGATGAAGCGCATGAGATTCTCAGAGTCCGTCTCAAATAGCACTTTAGTCCATTGTCTTTCCGTCGTCGTTCTGGTTGCCATCACGGTTGCCCTTGCCATCACAGTTTGCGCGTTCGAATCCCTGCAAATGAATCCTGCTCCCGCCATACCCGGGTGACCCCTGGCAGCCCCATCAATGTTTATTTTTATCCAATCTAGTGCTGGACTGGACCATCCTACTTGAATGGTTGTTGTTGTCGTGGTGATGCTTGTTGCAATTCTGGAAGGTGGTTCCCCAGGGAGAACTGGTGGGAAAATCTCTTTTTCTCATTCAAATTCTTGTTGTTGTGCTAAATATATCGCCTTGATGTCTTCAGAAGGAGAGTGGGTTTGTCTGAAAACGAGTTCATTTCTGATCGTCTGAAGCGACTATAGCAGAAAACATAAAGATGTGATAGAAGAGATAGGGACAAGTCCTTGCAGTATTTGTGATATCGTTATTTGAGGATTTAAGGTAATTGTTCAGTTGTTACCCTAAAGTTGGTTTGTTGACATGCAGTTGGAAAGGTTGGTCCAAGCAGACATTGACACCGGACAGTGAATAAGCATGTGTTCAACTATTTCCGAGTCGGTGTGGCATCGGGGACAAAGGTTGGAGCCGGTGAGGTTGATGCGAAAAAGAAAAGGTTGGTAGTACTTCGTTTATAGCTTTCCACAATAAAAGCTGAATTTTTGGTGACATGGCAGAGTCCACAGAAATTTGGTGGTTGGAAGGGGGGTTTAGGTGTGAGTGGTTATCTTGTTGGATTAGACAATTGTATCCGGATGCGGTGGTGTATTTTCCTGATTTTGAATACGGCCAGAAGATTCTATCCGGAGGGCTGTCCAGGGGAAGGTGGATATTTATAATGTGTTGGATTGCATTAGGTGGAAGGTTGTTTAGCTGATCATGTCTCCAGTTATGAGAAAAAAGGTCAGTGATATCAACTACAGTTTGGATGGGGTAGCATAGAGTTGGATCAAAGTTTTGAAAGTGTGGTATTCAATTAGATTAGATAGGTGTCTTTAAACCGTTTCTTACTTGATGAAATATATGTTGTTTTACAGAAGGTGTAAGGGATCCATTTGTTTTCATTGCAGGCTGGCGGTAGAAGGTATTGTGATTGTGCCTTGGAATATTGGTTGATGTTAGAGGTATTTCTCGTGTTAGAGGCTAGTGCAGATGGAATGTGCCTAGTCATGAATGTTCCATATTCTTTTCATGAGTAAGGCTTTATTGTGATGGCTACTCTTTCTGATGCCGAGTCCCCCTTTCGCTATCAGTTTGTTTAGCATATTCCATCCCAAAGGGTGAAGGTTTTTAACAGAAGAATCATGGCCCCAGGAAAAAAATTCTGGCAATGCGATCGATCTGTTTATGCACATGGGTGGGGAAAAGTTGTGTTTGCATAAGGTGATTGGAGATAGGTGTTACAGAGGTTTTGATGAAAACTAATCTCCCTGCATAAGAAAGACATTTTGTCATCCATCCTTAAGCTTTACGAGCTAACCTTTGAAGCAAAGGTTCCAAGATGTGGCGACAAGTTCTCCCGTGCTTGAATTGAACTCCTAAATATATAGGTAGGATGATGTGGTTGGCATATCGAAAAATTGGTGTAGAGTGTCTATGTTATGTGGTTGCAGTCTCGGATGATGAATGATTGTTGATTTAGTTGTATTGATTATTTGTCCTACTAAAGAACTGTAGAATTGAAGTATCTCTTTACGTGATTGTTACTTTCTTGAGAAACCTTGCAAGTGACGAGGAAATCGTCTGCATACCTTAGATGTAATATTGGATCGACTTTGGAAAACTATAATCATACTATCAACTAATTCGGATCTTTTTGTTGAAAATTATTAATTATGGCATTATTTAACTGTGGGCGTTTTGGCCGTTGATTTTTGAAAGACAAAGAGGGTAACTGATAGGGGGAATCGTTGCACATGGGGGTTTTGGTTAGACTCTTCTTCACACACTATTTTATTACATCTATTTCTCATTATTTTATATTTTTTAGTTGAATAATATTATCTGAATAAATTTTATTTATTTATTTTAATAATAATTTATGTAAGAGACGGGTCCATCAAGCCTCCAGCTTCACATGTGGTGGTCAGGTGGTGGGTTTTAACCTTTTACCTTCGAGTAGTACTGCAGCAGCACGGACTGCACCAATTACCTCTGCTGTCAATCTACAATTACTATTTGAAGCAGTCTATCAAGGCCGAAACCTTGTATACATTGGTAAATTATTGTAGAGGTAGCTTCCTTTAAATTGTTAACGTTTGACATCAATGTCGACAATGTTTGGTATATATGTGGGTGGAAATGAAAACCAAGGAGAAGCTAATTTTAGTCATGACGACTTGGAGACTATTACTATTCAATGGCATATATATGGTTGGAAATGAAGGCTAATGAGAATCAAATTTTGGCCATGACTTGGAGAGTATTACTATTCAGTGGTGCACATAGCCATGACTTAAAAGAGTACTCTCTGAGTCGTACTATTCAATGGTTCCGCCAATCTATTCGAGTGACTTTTAAAAAATATAGAATTGACCTTTTTCTCAAATACCTAATTAACTTGTCCGGGAAAAACTAAAATCATGTTTGGAGTTTCATACATGAGCTCTTCGGAACATAATGTGATTATGTTACAATGGTAAAGTCTTTAGGTGATAACCAGAGCTCAAAAATCATCCGCATCAAAAATTTATCAATAAAAAGAGATACTGCCTTAAACAGTTATGACCATGAAATGAGCCGCGCATGTATAGCCACTACATTTTTGAAAGTTTGAATTCAAGCTGGTTCACCTCGTACATTTGATTTGGCCTTTGGGGTCTAGGATCATTTCACACGTAAAAAGATAAGTCTAATCTTAAGATTCTTAACCAAGTTTTAGTTGATTCCAACTTGTTATGATTAGTTTATCCGGTTTCAATCAACAAAAGCAGTAGTTGTGGAGTTGAGGTTTATACTTTTACACCTTCGTTATTATCTCGTAATTCAAGGGCATTTTAGTACCTCATCATTTATAAAAACACCCCCTATCTCTCTTCCCTCCAAACCCCTTCATTTCTCTCCTTCTCTTTGCATCTCCTCTCTCACATTTCCTCTCATTCTCATTTACACATTTTTAAAAAACTCAATCAACAATTCTCCAAAATGTCTGCTGGATTCTCAAAATGCTGCAAAATCCGTCACATTGTCAGGCTCAGGCAAATGCTCCGCCGATGGCGTCTAAAGGCCGCTTCCGCATCTCGCTTAACCAACGGTGACGCTAGAATTCCATCGGATGTACCAGCTGGGTACGTCGCAGTAACAGTCGGGTCAAGTTGCAGAAGATTTGTAGTTCGAGCAACATATTTGAACCATCCAGTTTTCAAGAAGCTCTTGGTTCAAGCTGAAGAAGAATACGGATTCACTAATCACGGTCCGTTAGCAATTCCATGTGATGAGACGGTGTTTGAAGAAATTCTCTTGTTCATTTCACATCCTGAGTCATTTAGTAACTCAGCTCGGTTAGTGAATCTTGAGGATTTCCAAAGATATTGTCACGTTGGGTTAAGTGCTAAGTTTGATTTTTGGCCTGAATCTAGGCCTCTCCTACATACACTTTCTGAGAAATCTATTTGGTAATCAAAGGACCCGTTTTGGATTCTTTTAAAAGCTCGGATTCTAACTCGATTCCATAACTCAGTATTGACACGAGAAGCAGCGATCGGGAAGAAGTGAGTCGAGTGGTGAGAAAATGAAGAAAATGGACATTGAAAATCAAGGAGAAAGTTTGTTTGATGTGGATTAGTTAAATGTCCAAGCATATCGACTCCGGCAGAATTTACTGAGTTGAATCAGCAGATAATAACAATTATCTGGCTGCGGATCGAGTGAGTTAAAACGGGTTTGTTACATTTTTCTTTTTTTTTCAGTTTTTATATAATTTGGCAAAATATATTTTGCTACCCCGGAGAATCCATGGAGATGGCAATACTGAGTCATCCCAAGTTCGAATCGGAGGAAGAAAAAGAAAAATACTACTACTAGGCAAACAAATCGGAGAGGTTAAGAAGAGAACGACGAGAAAGCGACTTCATTTCTTTGTAAAGATTTATATATTTAATCAAAATTTGATCGAACATGTAGAGAAGAAATTTGAACATGCTATTTTTCTATATAAATTGAACAGAGATTATTAATTAATATTATTGTTGCTGTGTATATTTTTTATTTTGAGGCCACAAAAACAAAAATTTGGAGGAACAAATCAAGGCGAGAATGAGAGGTTTGGCCTTTTGGGGACCCAAGCCACGTGAAAATAGTCTTGGCAAAAATGGTCTTCTGCTACTACACCTGATGTTGTTTTTATTTATGTCCCTTCAATTTGAAAAATGCACGTTATTAGAAAATGGTTTCTGAATTTCGATTACAACCAATTAAATGGGCAGCATTTGTGTAAGACCCAAGAATAATAACTGGCAATTTGAATAAATATAACGATCGTGAAAGAATAGTATATAGGAAAAGACTTATTTCTATTGGCCGGCTATAGTTTTAATGAAGAACTAAATCATGTTTAATTGCTTAACAATCATTGCTAATGAAGAAACGAAATTACTAGTAAATTTTGATCAAATTCTTGGGAATCCGGTTGTTAGAAAAAAGAATTGTTTTTGCTCTTGTATTTGTTTCAGTGGACCTGAGTTACAGATATATGTTCGGAACTATTGCTTCCCGGGCTCAATGTAGGGTCGAACCGTCGAAGTGTTCTTGGAAAACAATGATGTACAATTGACCAAAAAGAAAAGAAAGAATAATAGATATCCTGGAACGAGTACTGCATCTATGAGACGGGTGATAGTTATCCCGAGTCCGCCTCTAGTAGCTTCTCGAGTTATGTATGCTTCTGGATGAATTGTGAGCTTGTTGGGTACATAGCCTTAGCAGGCATTGAGGTGCATTTGACAAACCTGGCCAAATTTGATTGTATATTCACGGAATGCACCAATTTTTGGTAAAAGACGATCATTATTGGAGGAGAAAAACTAGTTCAAGAGCCCGGACAGGCCATAACACAAGTCTGTCTATATCAAATTTATCAACACAGTTCCAAAATTCAAACTAAGCATGTCACAATGCCACATTCCTCAATAAATACCAGTAGTACTATATTTGGGGCGCCTTCAAAAAGAAAAACTGCTATTTTCAGCTATGTGATAATTGTGGCCAGTAGCCCTGCCATATGGTTATAGTTATAGTTCATTCCGTTCACTAATCTATCTAGGCACTCAATTGTTAAAATCTAATCAAATGATTCCAGCATTCATTAACTTGCCCCCACCATGCAGACATGTCCAAGTGAACCAGAAAAATGAAGTGCCTAGAAATGACTAGTGAGTTGATGACACACTAAAATTGAGTTGACAGTGGAGTCGTATTCTGGGAAGTTCTGCTTTTAAAAAAAGACAGAACTTGAGAATTGTCAATTGTTGTTCCAAACAAAATTGACGATATCTTAGTCGCTTAGTGTAGCCTTTTACAAGGCTGGCCTTCTTCATTTAACCATTTGGGAAAAGGCTGTTGAACTATCCCATCTTAGGTTGTACTGTACATTTCTCTTTCAATTTGGAGGGATTTGATGAGAGCAGAAACTACGTCCGGTGAGTTGTGATAGATCCAAAAACGATGTTCGCGTAAATATCTAAATATCAATTAATGTTACCATCAAATCAAATTGTGTCGACTGTTGAGCAAATATTTTAAGTAGGAAATACGATTAGGTCATAGAAATAATATATTAGAGAGAGTTAGGTCTAGACTCCAGTTGACCTAGTTAACTGTCTGTTTGGTCCTTTTTCAAAATATATTTTATAGTTTGGTCCTAGAAATTATGGTTTGGTCCTACGATGACGTCATGAATGATGTAATTGTCATTGTGTGGTGACAGAAATATCCTTTTGGGACCACATATATAGAAAAAAAACCTTAGAAAATATCTTATTTTCAGATTTACTTTCTCTCTCTTCCTGTTTTCAGATCTAGTTTCTCTCCTTTTTCCATTTTTTTTCCTGCTAGTGATGAAGAAGATGAAGATGATGATGAACGATTCTCTCTTCTCTCTGTTTTTTTTTTTTCTGCTAGTGATGAAGAAGATGAACGATGATGATGAACACGATGAAGTTTTGCGTGTTTTTTTTTTTTTATGTTTGTTGCTGTTTTGATGATGAAGACGGTGAGGTTGAAGATTCTGCTGCTATTTATGATGATGATGAACCTTTATCATCTTCACATGCTTGGGTAAGTTTCGGATCTACAAAAGAAGATGAAGATGACGGAGTTCATTTCTGGAATGAACTTTGGTTTGTGATGAAGATTTTGATGTTTTTTCATCTGTTGTTGCTGCTGATGATGGAGACGATGAAGATGATGAAGATGAGTTGTTGCTGATGATGAAGAAGATGAAGATGACGGAGTTCATTTCTGGAATG
>JAJJMB010014260.1:3289985-3349531 GCA_023531105.1 Papaver atlanticum | reverse complement strand
TGCTGATGATGAAGAAGATGAAGATGACGGAGTTCATTTCTGGAATGAACTCTGGTTTGTGATGAAGATGACGGAGTTCATTTCTGGAATGAACTCTGGTTTGTGATGAAGATGACGGAGGTCATTTCTGGAATGAAATCTGGTTTATATATGTTTTTATTAGGAGTTCATTTCTGGAATGAAATCTGGTTTATATGTTTTTATCAGGAGTTCATTTTGACGAATGAACTCTGGTTTTATGTTTTTATCATGATTTCTGGAATGAACTCTGGTTTATATAGGTTTTTATCAGGAGTTCATTCCAGAAATGAACTCTGGTTTATATAGGTTTTTATCAGGAGTTCATTTCTGGAATGAACTCTGGTTTATATGTTTTGACGAATAAGTAGAAATTAAGTAGAAATAAACAGGAGTTCATTTTGACGAATGAACTGCTACAAGAAAATACGTAAAAATGAACACGGAATGGTATTTTTGTCTGTTTTATATTTTTAAATAATTATGGACCAAACAGTAAAGGTATTTTCCCAAAGGACTAAACTGACTTGGGACCACCTAAAAAAGGACCAAACGATTATTTTCCCATATTTTAAACCTTGTGGACACCGAAATATCTGTCGACATGTTATGGCTCGGCGAAGGACCTTGCGCATGACGGAGAGCATGAGATTTAAGAACACGGAGAAGAAAACCCACACCGTTCACTCAGCCATGTGGAATGCTTCAGCCGGGGCACATGATAAAGATGTATATATGTGTGCTACCAAGAATTGGAGCACTGTGATAATCACCAGTGCGCTTTATCAACATCTTCAGTCTCTTACAATGCATCAGTCCATCCTATAGAGAAATTAGAGCGACTCTGGGTTAATAAATAGTAGGGCTATTTAACTTTGCTACAAGGATGTTCCCACTAAGTTAATTCTTGCGGTAGAGACTGACACTTTCGATTTTCCATAAACATTCTTTCCGTAGAGGTGAATCTGTAAATATTGCTTTAATAAAGTTTTCAACCTGCAAGAATACATCAGAATCTCGTGAAAGGAAATTGGGAATATACACTACAAGGGCAAAAAAAACTTTAATACTAATTGAAATGGTTGAGAAAGTCTGAATTAATACCTCAGATGGTGTGAAACCGCGACTAACCAGTTCTCCACATTCCCAAGATGCTATAATGGTTTTCAGAGACATGTCCAGTAAATCTGAAAAGAAGAAAAGTTACAGTACATGAACCATGACCACAGTATAAGTCTTTTAAGAGTTTTAATATTAAGATCAATAATTAATCAGAATAGGGTGATCAGACCTGCTAGCTTGCGGAGTTTACATAAAGATGGAATTAGCACATCTAGCAGATCAGGTGTAGCAACGTCCTGCGAATCCTCTTTCTCATTTACAGAAATTACAGATTCAAACACAGATGAGAGATTCTCGAGCGTCAAATAGATCAATCTCTGAAGCTGAAATGAAACAAGAGTTTTTAGTTCAAACAACACAGAATGAAGTAATGAATTTTTTCTTTTATGTGTTTATACTCCTTAATTGGGCTCACATCAAGACGTCTCATGTTCTCTTCTTATTTTTAATGAGGATGATCTCTTCTCTCCATGAAGACCACCCTAACGAAGATCTCATTATTTCAAAACTTGGTCTTAACCATGTCTACCCGCCTGCTTTTCGAGGAACTACATGATCCGAAAAGCGTTCACATGCTTGCCTCTGCATGCTTCTGAAAGCACAGTGACTTTTGGAAAAGTAACTACCTAATAAGTACAAATTTGAGAAATACCTTAGCAGTGCATGCCATGTGGCCATTAAAAGTAAAACCATTTACACCACATCTGGAATAGAGATAATAATTGCTAGAACATCCATTTTACTGCTAATCATCGGTCAACTAATGGCGGGAATAAAAGATGTAGATCGATAAAAATAAGATACGAATCCACGGGGGGGTCATCTTTAAGAAAATAAAATAAAAAGTAAAACCTAGAGCATCTTCATGTGGCCCACAAAGTAATGAACACGATACAGAAGTTTACGTCCAATAGCAATGTAAGGACACTAGAGATCCAAGACAAACCTGTAATGTCTCTTCCGCTGCCATATCATCCAAAAGAAGTATGTCTTTCGTTATTATAGACAAGACAAAATCCAGAACACTAGACATACTGCTCTTGTAATTCGATTGTAGAAAAAGTGGCTCCCATATGCTACGCACTTTCTCAAGGATGAAAACAACCTGATCATGATGTGTTCAGCCATCAAAACAATTTACCACTAAATGGCAACTTGTGGGACTACTAATCGCAAATATAATAGCAAACCTACCTGATCTATACTAGACTTTGCAGATTCGAATTGTTGCAGTTGATGCGTATTCTGGAACCCATCAGCCCCATCAACTGCCTGACACATCAGAAGTAAATCTGAATCATGAATGGAGCATGAACTCTTTAATAATGTAAACTTTGAATCAACACATAAAATGTGAAAAACTTTACCTTTTCCAAGTTTAAACAAACTAGTTGGATTTGTTTCTGGAGTAAATCATCTGCCATTTGATGAAACCTTGCTGCGATATCAACAAACACAGCTTGTTCTTTGATACAATTGGGAAAATCTGGGCGATACTGAGAAATTAAAGTACAAGATAAGTTTGTATATGAAAAGGGATAGGTCAACAGCATAATTAAACAAATAAACATTACAAACAAATAACATAATTTTTCTAATTGTGATTATATACTGCGCCGCGATCACTTGAATTTACTAAAAGACCTTTAATATGTCACGTGACAAAAAAGAATTGACTAAAGAACATAAGAATACTGAATATAGGAACGACAGTGTTAAGTGATAAGTGGTTGAATATACCTCAAAGGCAAGACCAAGAACCTCCAGAGCAAGAAAAAGACAATCGTTGTGGACGAGTGCGGCAATTTGGGTGACATTATCAAGCTGCTTCTCTAGCTACAGTTGAGAGATAAGCAAACTATGAGCCTAACTAATGTATTTGCGGTAATACATGACAAGCACCAAACTTGTTTTCAATGAAAATATTCTTTACTCAAAGAAAGTTTCAAATAGATATTTAATGACTAACAATTATTCAACTATCAATGTGATAGTTGACTACTTCGCAAGATGCAGATTTCCGACATAAACAGAATGGAAATACTTTTTTACGGCTCACTAATGAGTACAACTCTGGAAACACCACTAAATTTGTCTTTTCCAACTCTTTCCATCATTTCGGAAAGGGGCAAAAGCAAAATTATCATTTTGATGAGTGATTAGAGGCATTGCATTGTATACATACCTTCACAAGCATGATTGCTTCATACAGAAATAAAGCATCTCTGGCAGCATGATAGAATTCCATGGCCACTCTTGCAGATGAGAGGCAGACATCCTACATGATTAGTTAAAGCTTATATTTGTCACATGTTCCTCATATATGTTATTGCAAATGAAACTATGACAGCTTAACTATAGATGAGCTAAGGGACTTATTTCAAACAAGAGTCTAGTATCAGATAATATCCAATAAACATAGTTTCAACCCAGTATAAAATTTGAGCCTTCCAATACTTATTATTAAGATGAAGAATAATAGATTCGTGATCAGTTTAGCTACAGTTGGTACGCCATATTTACAGAAAAATCACCTGCTTTAGAGATAATACACCTCTCTGGAAGAAAAAGCAAGCTGGCTGGTTTCTCAGAAATTATTCCAGCAACTTCACGAGCCTTAGAACTAGGAAGTTTAATCGTGTAGTCCTGCAATAGAATTGGTTAATCAATCATTAAGCTCACAAGCTAAGTTATTAAATCCTGAATAGAATCGTGAATCGTCTTTTTTTTTCTTTCAGGAATTGAATATACGAATCAGTGATCCATGGACCGTGGTTAAGTTACTTGCAAAAAAAAGACTTTAGTAGAAATCTGATATCTGAATCTTTAGTATATGTTGCACAGTACCAATTTACCACTTCAGCAACCTGATTATGTATAAGATCAAGTGATCAACTAAAACATTTGACCATTTTCATATCTGATCCTGAATGAAAAAGAACTGACATTGATGGTTATTCACTGTGATTCAAGAAATCATAAAATTTGCATAATCTAGTAGTGACAGACAAGAATCAGCGTCTATTGTGGTGTCTGAATAGCTAACTTGTAAGCAAAGTTGTTGAGGTCAACCACAGCATGTTTACAAGTGAGATCAAAATGAAATAGCATTTGTGTCAGATACTCACTGAAGGATTGGAGGAATCAAAAAGAAGAAGTGAGTTTCTAGCATTTGCCAGAATTTCCTTTTTCTTCCTTGCTGCAAAGTGAACCTCGATATTTTGAACAAAACTGCTCAACTTTTCATCCTTTCTATCAGTTGCCGAAATGAACATCAGATCCTTCAAAGTAGCTTCAAACTCGGTTGTAAGTTCTATGATCTTCTGAAGCTCTGTAACTTTTGAAGCATCATCGGGAACGGCCTGAAGTGAGCACTTGGAAATGTTATTTGGATGCACTAAAATCCATAACAATCTACATTCATTGATTTAACTTAAACACACGGTCGTGCGTTAAACTAATGCATGACATATTAGGATAACAACAAAGTATACAAAACTAGCACATCAACACATATAATTGACCCGCAAACCAAGCTTATGAAACAATAAAGTGCAACCAAAATCCAAGAATACAACATCTTACTTAATCAGGGTGAGTTTTTCCTTTTCTATTGAAGCACAAACTTGAGTGAAGAATATCGTTTTGGCTAATACCATAGAGTCAAGCTCACAGTGTTATTAACTTATAAATAGTGGTCGAGGGACCAAAAAAATAAGAATTACTTAAGGAATTAGGATCATAGTATGCTAGCCAAATAGTGCTTTCCCTTGAGATTACTATCTCCTAGCCGTTTCCATTAGTTATTTTATTATCCACCGTGGAAGTCGAATTATGACTAAGAGCTTTTTACACAAAGAGTTAATGAATAATGTAAGATTCCAGCACGTGATACATTCTAAAATGGTTGAACTAGTATATTTCACACTTAACCATCTAAGACTAGACTTTTAGGGACAAGCAATATAAGAGATGCCAGGTGACCTAGCTTAAGCATGTAGCTTAACAATGCAAAACACAGACTGAAGATATAATTGGCTCCAACAAAAGGAGGTAAAATCATACTTTGGAAAGGAATTCGGAAATAACCAGATCTGAAATCCTTGGCCATGTCAGTCTTCCGAAACACGTCATCCATCTACCATTTTGGAAGCATACTGTTTTGTGGATAAAATTTATAACCTGAATTAGCCTAGAATAAATATTTGCGCTTTCATCCTGCAAACAGTTAAATAAGATCAAAATGGCAGCATATCTAAGGGATAAAACATCTGCTGTTTGATCATACGTTTACAGCAACATCTTGGGATAGTTCAAGATGAAAACTAAACATATGGATATCAGAAGAAATACTGAAGTACTGTAGTGGTTACAAATCCATGGTCAGTCCGCCAATGGTAATAATAAACTGTTATTATAGATTATAATGTTTTACAGATTTTAGACTTATGTATAGAAAACTACAATTTAGGACAAAAATTAAATTCGTTGAATGTAAAAGTAGCTAAAATATGAATTTCAGATATCACAGATTTGATGAGCATGCCGCTTGGATCCCCTAAGGAAAGATCGTTCTCCCATTTCAAGGAAAATGGACTTGGCTCTTAAAAGCTACAAAGTCCTGAGATAAATAGGGAGACTAACGAACAAAGGTGAACCAGTGAGATGATACATTTTAGTGAAAAGACATGGCATATCCCTAAACAATTGACGGGAACAATTCCTACTGTTTCCAATGCCAATGGGGACTGGAAATCACCAATTCCGTTTATGAACATTCAGAATAGCAGAATAGCAAACATCCAACATGTTTAACTATTAAAAATTAAACTCTACAACGATGCTATTGTCATTGGACGTATATCATATCCTACTACGTCCTATAACTATTATAAGGTTTTTAATCTTGAACTGAAAGAACAAAATATTGTGAAACTTAAGTTATGCTACTACCTTTGAGTTATAGAACATACCTTGAAATCAGAAGACGAAGCGACTAGGCTGAGGATTGCCTCATCCATATTTTCCGAGGTAGGAAGTAATTCTTCTACAAGATGGAAATTACACTCATCATTTACCGTTGGAATTATTATGTATTTGACCGTTAAATCCGCCACCTTAGCGAGCCCATAATCAAGTACTCCTGCAACCTGTGTATCACAAAACCACAAATACGAAAACTGAACACGCAATGAAATCTCAACAAAAGTGATAGAGGTGCCACAATGTACATAAACAAAGATATCAAAGGGCAAAACCGTACCGACCTCCATTGCTCTCAAAACCATATGAAGCTCTACATCTTTCATCTTCTCAATACTTAACTTAAACACAACTCTTAATACCATTACCAGAATCAAATCGTATCGCATTACCCAAAATCCTAACACAAACCTCTCATCAAAACAATCAAACCACTCCTTCCTCAACAATTTAAAAACAACCGGTTCTCTCTTATCACCAACCTCCTTCGATCATCATCATGAATCAACAAATCCTTCTTCAAATCTCTTAAAGATTCCGCCGCATTTATCAATTCCCCACCCTTTAAATTCTCCTTAACCACTTTCAATCTCTCCACCAAATTCACAACTATCTTCGCCAAACTCAACAACTCCTTTTTCTCCTTCAAATCTCTCCTTACACTACAAATTTCCTTCGACGCATCCCTGATCTCGATATCAATACCATTGTTAGATAGGAGTTGAACCACATTAGCAAGGTCTGTTGAGATTTCTTCAGTATTGGAAATGGAATCGGAACAGGTAGAGAAGATTTGAGAAAATTCAGTTTGGTGAGAGAGAATGTAGTCTTTTACTTTCTGTTTTATGTGGAGAGATCGAATTTGTAAACGATCAATGAGGAGATGAAGATCTGGAGCTGAGAGTGGTGATGATTCTTCGACGTCTTGAGTTGATAGAAGTTCTCGGACATCAATTGATCCCTGTAGAACATCCATTTTTCGACTGGATTGAAATGAAGCTGAAATTTTAGGTTACAGCCAAAAAGAAAAATAGACCGGAGAAACTGGAAAGAACTTGTAAAGTTCAGAAGTCGCAAAAACGTTGAGGGTGTTGGGTACAAGACTACAAGTAGAAAAATTGACTGGATCAAATACAGCAACTCTATCAGACAATTCCAGTGGATAACATACAGTTTCAGGAATTACAAAAGCAATAACATCTCTATATCCATTACAACACATAACTCTAACTTCATTCTATTTCTACAACCCTTATAATGGGAAATCTGGCTTGCCATAAGCAATAGTCATATATCAAGCTGAAAAAATAATGCATTTATTTGCTGCTGTGTTTATCACTTATCAATGCTTGCCAAACTGAAGAAACTTTACCGATACATGACACTTCTAATGTAAGTTTACAACAGACGAAGCATATATGCATCTAAATGAACTAAAGAAATGGTAAGGTAAACATTGATAATCTGACGAGTAGAATAGTCAGATGGGACATCATATGAAAACAAGAAACTGAATACAGTGGAAAAGAAACTAGGTAATAGTCATTGAAGTAATGTTGAGAAAGTCCATGAATAACGTTTCCAATTAATTCAAAAAAGGCTTGTTTGTACTAGCACTTCATACAGGCGTATCATATGGAATGGCCATTAATCAAACGAAAAAGACTAACTCATATATTTGCTAGTGTTATCACCTCATGATGCACACCAAAATGAAGAAAGTTCACCTATACAAGACACTTGTTGTAGTAAATATAAGACAATCTAATGATAAAGGTAACTCATATATTTGCTTGTTTGCTAGGTAAATATAAGCATGCAGCTGACCTAGAATTGATTACTTGGACACAATCACTCAACAGCAAATCAACAGAAGAGAATTCCTTTGTATATTAAATCTATTAGTAATACTAATACTGTACTAATGCACCTACTAATAAAACTTATAAACCTAACTAGAACGCCATTGATAACTATATAAGTCTTCAATCACCGAAACCCAATTTAAATCTATCTAAACTAACTGAATCTCCGCCAATTTAGAATAAACCTCAATTTCATATTATTTAACAATCAAATTCAACAAGAAGGAGACATGGATAAAATCAGAATTAGTACCTCGTCTAGTGAACAAGAAGAGAATCCAACGAGTTGTGTATCATTACCATGATCATCAACTGTTAACCATCATCTTCGTAATTACCGTTCAAAAATTAGGTTAATTATATCGACAAACCTAATTTTTGATATTGATCGGATTATCATTAACATCTTATTCAATTGCAAGAGTTCGAGCTCAATTTTGATTCTCTGGTTTTCTGAAAAATTTAAATGGCGGAAGAAAACGTGAGAGACGGAGAGAGAATTTTAATGAACTGGTCGGAAATACAAAAACGAAGCGCCTAGAAAATAGAAATGATAATAGGGCTATTTGAGTATAGGCCCATTTTCATAAAATACTCTTAGCCTTAAATGTTGAACGATTTTTTGGGGTCCATGGTTTTTTTTTTTTTGGACCATTGTTTTATTTTGGGTAAGACATTTAGAAGTAAATCTGGACACTTCTTATCCAAATATTTTTATTAATTACCTTCCGATTAATGTATTCTTCCCCAAACTCGATCTCAAGTCGAAAATGATGGATTTTACCAACCACAACCAGAGGAAGACTATTTGGGTACTCAGGTATACCTTAAACTTAGTTAATGTTGCTTTTACAATGGTCAAAACTTTCCTAAAAATGTAAATTTTTAAGTAGATTTCGGCTAGATCAAGAGAATTCGGTTACCTGATGTGAAGAACAGGTAGCCAAACATATCTGGAAGTGTAGTTTCGGTTACCGTTTCGAAAGTCGCAGGTAACCAAACCCACTTTTAATGGAGGTTTTGCATAGTTCGGTTAACAAAATTCAACATGTAGCCGATTTTTTTTATAGGATATACAGAGTAATGTTCGGTTGGTTCGCAGAATTCCATCAAACAAAGTTCCCAACCGAACTCAACATATGTGTTTACTAAGTAGAGTTCGGTTATCAAATATTTTTTTTGCGAACCAACCGAACTCAGGATTTGTTGTTCTATACAAGAGTTCGATTAGGGGACAGAATTTTCCAACTACCGAACACAATATGTTGGTTTTCAGAGAGGAGTTCGGTTAGTTTTTTTTTTGTTTTTTTGCGAACTAACCGAACTTAGCATTTATGGTTCTATACAGGAGTTCGGTTACGAGAAAAAAAAATCGTAATAGCCGAAGTGTTCTTTGTGTTCTTGGTTTCAGAATGTTCGGTTATTTTTAAACTACTGCTAACCGAACAAGCTATTGTAACTTCCATTTAAACCCTATTTTGATGATTTCTACTCAAATTTTTCGATCAAAAAACGAATTAAAAGTGATGGGTTTTAGGTTTATTTTAATTTAATTTAAATTAGGATAAAGGGTACATTAGTATTTTCCTAACTTTATGACACCCCTTATAAATATAGGGAGGTTCCCAAAAAAAAAATGCATGGTCCCAAAAAAATCGTTCTAAATGTGTTGTGATTTTGCGTCACACTTTTACCCTATCTACTGCCAAGAATGCGATCATGCATGTAGAAGTTGCACCTGTTTATCATCACAAATCATAATCCACAGTAATAACAAACTATCTTGATCTTTTCTTAACGCTTAACATTTTCGAGAGGACATTGATATTTTTTCAGCATACCAGCACAAACTTAATGTTTGATAAGTTATGTCTCATTCTCCAAGTCCTAGGACAT
The DNA here is from genome assembly GCA_023531105.1 of Papaver atlanticum. NCBI lineage: Eukaryota > Viridiplantae > Streptophyta > Magnoliopsida > Ranunculales > Papaveraceae > Papaver > Papaver atlanticum. Next base: position 3,339,647 of record JAJJMB010014260.1, on the reverse strand, counting down.
ACGTCTTGAACTACCATCATTTGTCAATGTCAATAATATCAGCAGAGAATAAGGTTTATCCTTAGGTTAGTGATATCCTCTCACAGTCACTCTGCATCTCTTGTGTAAATCTTATGTCATGAATTGCTACTGTGTTTTTCTCCCTATGTATATTGCATGAAATGCTTTGCTTCCAGTTAAAAGACTTAAAACCAACACACGCCAAGAACATTGGGATTATTTTAGTTCTATTGTTATAATATCCAAAATTGTTCATCTACGAAGATGAGTCCTTTAAAATTAACAAAAATATACAACCTTTAAACTCTGCATGAGGTGCCAAAGGCGAAGAATCTAGGCTAATGTCCAGAAGCATACCTCTACGGAGATGAGTCATTTATGATTTGCAAAAACTCTAACGGTTATGACATTGATGGATACTGACAAAGTTAGTCATGACAACAGTATATTGGGGAAAAGGTTTTCTCACTTGATTGATAAACAAAAGAGTTACAACATCATCTTATAAAACTCATAGAGCTATAAACGGAAACAAGATAACTACAAATACAATCTAATGAATACAGAATATATACACAAAGGAAACAAGATAATAACGGATATACGTCATATCTTCTAACACCCCCCTCAACCTCAAGATGGTACATAACACATCTTGAGGTTGCTAGCCAAAAACTTGAGTATAGGAGAGGGCAATGACTTGGTGAAAAGATCCGCAAGATGAAATTCCGAACTTACATATGGTAGTGTAATGGTTTTCTTCTTGAAGTGATGACGTACAAAATGACAATCAATCTCAATATGTTTTGTACGTTCATGGAAAACATCATTATGAGCAATATGAATAGCATCTTTACTATCACAATATAAAGGAGTAGATTCCGTCAAATGAATGCCCGTATCACTAAGTAACCACCGTATCCAAACTATTTCAGAAGTGGTGTGTGCCATAGCCTTATATTCAGCCTCATCACTAGATCGAGATACAACTGATTGTTTCTTACTACGCCAATATATTAGAGAGTTTCCTAATAACATACAATAACCAGATGTTTTGTACATTCATGGAAAACATCATTATGAGCAATATGAATAGCAGCTTTATTATCACAATATAAAGGAGTAGATTTCGTCAGATGAATGCCCATATCGCTAAGTAACCACCATAGCCAAACTATTTCAGAAGTGGTGTGTGCCATATGATGTAATAAGATAGGGTAAGGGTGCAAAACCAAATGTGGATCTTTTGTCTAGGAACATACAATAGCCAAATGTGGATCTTTTGTCTGTTACATCCCCTGCCCAATCTGAGTCTGTATAAGCATGAAGACGAAGGTCTGCCTTAGAAAGGAATTGTAATCCTTGATACAATGTTCCTTTGATGTATAGTAAAATCCTGAGAATTGCAACAAAATGTGTAGTACCAGGAGATGACATGAATTGACTTACAATGTGAATTGTATAGCTAATATCCGGTCTTGTTATAGTCAGATAATTGAGACTACCCACTAGTTGTCTATACAGAGTTTGGTCTGACAGAGCTTTTCCATCAATAGGATTGAGCTTAACATTCAGTTCTAAAGGTGTTTCTGAAACCTTGTTATATGTTAGTCCATCTCGATTAAGAATCTCAGAAGCATACTTAACTTGAGATATAAAGTAACCTTCAGATGATCTATCAACTTTTATGCCAAGAAAATATCTTAAGTGACCAAGATCTTTTATTTGAAAGCACAAATTCAGATGAGATTTCAGAGATTTTATACCTTCTGAGTCACTGCCTGCGATAACCATATCATCAACGTATAGGAGAAGAAGTACCATTCTTTTTTTCAGATTTTCTGATGAACATTGCTGAGTCATGTGGGCTTTGACTGAAACCAAATTAAAGAATAGCAGTAGAAAATTTCTCAAACCAGACACGAGGTGCTTGTTTGAGTCCATAAAGATCTTTACGAATCTTACATACTTGATTCGGAAGATGAATTAATCCTGGAGGTGGTCGCATATACACTTCCTCTTGTAGTTCTCCGTGCAGAAATGAGTTTTTAACATCCATCTGGTGAAGATCTCAATTACGTACAGCATCCACAGCAAGAAGTGTATGTAATGTTGTCATATGAGAAGCATGAGCAAAAGTATCTTCATAATAAATCCCATATTGTTGTGTATTTCCTTGAGCAACCACACGTGATTTACAACGTTCTAAGGTACCATCTGATTTATTCTTGGCCTTATAGACGACTTCCCACAACAGGTTTTTCAAGTGGTAAATGTTAGAGCATAGCTCGGTTGAACCCACCAAGCGTTGGTATGTCAAGTTTGGTTGTCATATTTTAGTGAATCAAAACTTATTTAAAGAGTCGCTTGATTACATACTAGAGTCAACTTCGTATAGGTTAGCTTGAAAGTGTTAGGATATGAGACTTACAAGTATTACATGAAGACTTGAAGAATGTGAAGAAGTATGGAGCTACAACGACATCATCATCCTTCCTCTTGAGGTTAGTAATATTTGACTTGAACTGTTTCTTTCCCTAACTATCTTTCAAGTCGTGCATATTGAAAACATAACTGCGAAGCTGTGTATGAAACTCTAGTTAGACGTAGTATTAAGGAATTCAATACGAGGTTTATTGCTTAACCATTAAACTTTGTATATAGGACATCGACATGATCATATGAATGCTATTGTGATTATGTATGGGTATGAGTGAAGATTTCATCCTAGGAAACAATGTTTTACATTCGTTTAAAGGAAGTAAGTTCATAAACTTGTTTTGTGAATCGAAAGGGAAATCGCTAGGCTTATTGGTATTGTTATTCATTGCAAATCTATTTTGAATTACCAATATGTGTGTTTAGTATAACCGCTCATAAACTTGTTTATGTATCTTGGTAAAACTATTCACAAGGCCTGACTTATGTATTGGTATGACTTTTATTAGTGAAACCGATCTTAAGTAATCACTCAAGATGGTATGATCGATGCCTTGTAAATAACAACTTTTATGTAGTCATTGGGGAACCGATCCTAGTAAGAGGTGCAACACGTTTTTAGTAGATTGGGGAACCGATCCTATGAACATGTGCAACAAGTTTGTAGTTTTGGGGGAACTGATCCTATGGACATGTGCAACCGAATACAGGTAGTTACCATAAGTTGTGGGGAACCGATCCTAGTACCTAGTCAACTGAATTTTGGTAACTAGCGTGACTATGCACAATACTCACATGGAGGTAGAACCGTACTTGTTTTGGTAGAACCGAGAAACCCATAATTGGTGATTTGATAGGATAATCAATCACATAGTTCTTGGAATTCAGACGAACCAATTCTAAACTTGTTTGGAAGTGTGGCAAATCGTTTCCAAGATTGTAAATATGAAAAAGGACTTACAAATTAAAAGTTGTCGACATACTTTGAACATGTGCATTAACTCTTATCATTAATTGTTCAAAGATATTCCTTAATAGCTAAAGGAGAATCCCAGGATCGAAATAAATTGAGAATCTTTTAATTAAGGTTTCTTAGTTTTTATATGCTATTTAATCTCCAGCAATTAAATGCATATCTTTAGAAAATAATAATTAGTAATGTGCATTTACTAATTATAGATTTTTCTATTGGGATTTCGGTCAATATTTGGATAGTGCATTTCCAGGAATTATGAAAACCGATTTTGTGTTTATTGCATATCTTTGAGAATATTCGGTTTTGGAAATTCTTTGGTGTCCAAACTTCCTTGTCTATAAATATTGAAGTTTGCATTTCGAGCAAACTAATCCTCAGAGCCAGCAAAACTACCTAGTTGTGTTGTTACTGGTGGATCCGCCTATTCGGAGAGGAAAGTAACATAATTATGCGAAATCTCTTACGGCCGCTCAGTTTAAAGACTTCTTTGGGATTGAGAAGCTCTATTAGAACCGTTGGTGGGAAACTAGATAATTGCGGTTTATTATTAGTTTTCGATTGATTTGATTGACTAACGGTTGTTGAACTTTGATTGCACCTAGTTTGTTTATGCTTGAGAATCTTCTCTTCTGATATAAGATCCACTCAAACTAGATCGAAGTTTCGACGGGGATCTTTAGACTGTTTGTAGATCTAAATACGTCTTGTGATAATCCAACGTTAACAGACTCCGTTCTGTGTGTGATTGATCACAAGAGATTCAAGTTGATTGTGTGCAGGTGCTGATTGAAGATTAAAGAAGATTTGAAGACAATAAGACTTTTTGGGTTCATAATCTTTGGTGTGCACAATACTTGTTTCGGCTGGAAAGGGATCCAACTATAATCGGTTTATCCTTGTGATAGATTGGATTGATTAGTTGAGTAGATCGGCATCAATACACTTCTTTGTGATTAATAGTATTGATTGCATAGTCTAACAATTACTTCGGTAGTTGTTGAGAGATTGATCTAAGGACCCGACAAAGGAGTTTATTAGTTAAACGGAAGAGCCTTTGTCAGACTCAAATCACGTTGTTTGAAAATAGTTATTACCGAACATATTTGTTGTTCCTTTACTGTTTGGAATACGAACCAAAGGAATTGTTCCAAGTGCGTGACTTATTAACAAGTTGGAGGCGCAGGGATACTGAGGAAACTAGGTGAACTATAGGTTTAGTTGCTTGGTCTCAACTATACGAAGTTGGTTTGATTTTGTATAACGGATTAATTATCAGAGTATTCAATTCTGGACTAGGTCCCGGGGGGTTTCTGCATTTGCGGTTTCCTCGTTAACAAAATCTTGCTGTGTCATTTACTTTTATTTTCCGTAATTATAATTGTTGTTATTACAATTTAAAGTAAATTACACAAACGTTAATTCCTATTTTACTTGATAGACAATCCCTAGTGTTTGGTTAGGTCCGAACCTATTATCAAGTAAACATACTTCGTTGTTGTATTGTCTCGATCTTGTATCCATAGTCAATCACAAAAGTTATCTTGTTGTCGTGTTGTCTCGATCTTGTATCCATAGATGATCACACGAAGTGTGAACCGATTAGTTGTATTGTCTCGACTCAGTCTATAGACAATCACTTTCGGAGAAAGGACTTATAGGTGGAAAAGTTTTAGATTGAGGTATATTTGGGTACCCTCGTCTTTTCAATTGGTATCAGAGTGGGCAAACACGAAAATATATAACAATCTGTGTTTGGTACGATCCAACCTATAAGAAATGAATTTGAGTTCTCATGAATCGACTTCGATTAACGTGCCGCCAAGATTTGACGGATCAAACTATCTATGGTGGAAATCTGCTATGAGATATTTTCTTCAATCACGAGACTTTAATACATGGCTATTAGTCGTTGATGGTGAGGACATTGGGATAAGAGATCATTGAATCTTTCTAAAAACCTATAAAGAGATTCTCCCTCTTGTTGTACACTAGCACTAATTTTCTGCCTAACAGCTATAGTTTTATGCTTAGGGTAGAATTTAAAATAGAAGGCATCAATAAGTTCCTTCCATGTCTTTATGGATTCAGATGGTAGGTTATTAAGCCAGGTCTTGGCTTTATCTCTCAGGGAAAAAGGGAACATCCTAAGTTTCAAGACTTCTTCACTAAGGTCTTTAATATTAATTGTTCCACAAATTTCTTCAAAGTCCCTGATGTGAAAGTAAGGGTTTTCATCTTCTTTTCCTAAGAATATAGGGATCATCTGAAGAATACCAGGTTTCAACTCATAACTAGCCGTAGAGGCTGGCAACTTAATGCACGATGGTCGGTTGGTCCTAGTTGGGTACATGTACTCCTTCAAAGTTGTCATTGTTGGCACAGTAAAAATCCTAGGGGTGAATTCCTCACTAAGACTTAAATTCTCAAAATTGAAGTTTCCGAAAACAGGGCTCTCCAAAGAAGAGTCTTCGAGCTCCCCGTCTTCAAAAGAAAAACCTTTAGGCTCGTCACTAATCAAACGGCCAAAAGTGTCTCTTTTCCAAGCACGCTCACTAATGGATTTGAGCGATTTTGGCATACACTAAAAAAAATAAAAATAAAAATCCTAAAGAAAGGAGGTTCTAAGCAAATACACAGCAGGCTGACTCCACCAAAGCAAACCTAAAAATTTCTAGCAAACAACAAGCATGATGGCTCCACTTAGATTGTTTCTAGACCAGCTCCTAATCTTTCGAAAAGGAATTCGTTACAATTTAAGCAGACCTCTCTGGATCGATCCGAATAAAGTGAGTCGAAGAGAAGTAGGGGAAGCTCAGAGGAGCTTTGATACCCCCACCTCTTTGGCAACGCTTCCTTGGGTTACAAGGCGGCTCTAATCGACTCACAGTAATCTTCCTGAACTTCAAAGTGTGCTTAAAAGAGTAACCAATATTTTTCGAACGACTTTCCTATTAAGCTCGTTACCCTATAGGTCTCGTTCTAGTCAATATTTTAGGTTTTGGGTTCGCGTAGGTTATGTTTTCCTAAGGCGGGCAAGAAGAGAACGGTGATGAAATCCGAACCCTTATCTTATATGGCCAGTCCTTGCCCTTTACTAGGAAATTAAAGTCCGTATTCAGTCCTCAACATATATTCACCTTAAGGAAGACAGTAAACCCGCTGACAGGGGATTCGCGGGTGTTTCGAAAAACTTACCTCCCGTACCAGACTCGGGCCACGACTCCTATGTCATGTACGAACCCGAGGGGCCGAGACGATATTGTAATCGTCGTCCTTCCCTGCAAACAGTTTGTATTTAAAACTACCCTTCCGTAGGGTTTAAAAATAAAATAAAAATGTCCAAGTGTTCAAATGTCCCAAAAATAAAAATAAAATACAAAAATAAATTCCTATATACAGTTTCTAAAAATAAAATCTAAAAAATAAAAATAAAATAAAAATCTAAAAATCTAATAAAAGAAAAAAAAATTCTTTGTCCTTCTTTTCCTTTTCTTTTAGCTTTTATCTTTGGCTCCTAATCTCTTAGTCACCAAAGTCTTTGGCTTAAATTTTTTTCCGGTCCAAACTCCAAACCTGTAGCACAAAGAAATATACCCAAAGAAACGTAAAATAGAACAAAGAGAAAATAATAAAAATCTAAAAAAAAAAATCTAAAAACTCTAACTTAAAAACAAGTCCGCGTCGGCGGCGCCAAAAATTGGTGTAATTTTAAATAGTGGTAAGAATGAGTTCGTAAGACTTGTGAAAGCTAGATTAATTTAAACTAAAAGTAGAGAAAATTTTAATCCAAATTTGTTTTTTTTTTTAGAGTGAAAATAACCAAGACACTAGATTCCACTATTACACATGAATAAATGATGATAAAGATTCCAAAACTCTAATTATTTTTAAAATTTCTTTTTCTTAATTCACAAATTATCAAGCATATTCTCAAACATTAATTGTATCCCTTAAGCATAGATTATCTAACCAAAGCATAACCTATCTAATTGAATCACAACTAATTAGGAAAAATTATGCAAACAATTAAAATTCTACAAAGTAGTGATTGAGTGAATTATAAAATACAAATTAGAGAAAAATAGAATGGTTACCAATTATTCATGCATAAATAGCTTCCTCCGTGCCTTGATTACGCGAGAATTAGCTCATCATTATCATGGAAACATGCTCAAAATTCATCTTTATTAATGCTCAAAAATGGTTCACAAATGATGAAATAGGAGAAAAATTGATAAAAACCGGGTTTGTAACACTTTTGTTCGTTACAAACCGAGCTGTTACAGAGAACGATAAAAATGGAGTGTTGTTGACACTGTTGCAATACGACCCACAAACAGTTGTCGTTGTCACTGTTGAAAAACGACGTTCTGCGTGCGTCCAATGTTCTTCGTGTTCTTCACAGCAGCAGAAAATGGAGTTTTCCTGCAACTTGATTTCTCGACTCTCTGGTTCTTCCTAACTGCTCCCAACTCTCTTTCTCCCACAGTGAGATCCCAAACTACCTATTTATATCAATCAACACGTAAAAATCTCGCTAATAAATCCAAAATATTTTCTTTTACTCGGGGATGATATTTACGTGATTCTTCCCCTGTTTATCTCCTCCACGCATCTGTTTGATCTCCACACACTTCCTGCACGCTGAAAATATGTTAAACTCGCTCTAATCTCCACAAAATCTTCCACAAAATCTTCTCAACACGTGATATTCTCGTTTCTCCCTGTTTTCTTCTTGTGGATTAATCAGCCAAATTCGGTCGAAACAGACACCCATAACAGCTTTCTATGGTCATATCACGTCTACCCATTAAGTTTCAGGGATTGAATCTCACTAAATCACATCCAAACATCGATCGAAAATTTTACAGAGAAATAAGTTTATTTTCCCGCCAAAAATCTTTTTTTGAATTTGAGAAGAACATGTCCTCCCCCTAATCCTGCACGGGTGTCCCTTTAGCACTTGTCTTATGGGGTGCAAATAGTAATTTTTGGGCGTAGATAGTAATTTTTCCGGGGTTCCTCCGACACATTTCTGGGGTGCTTTCGGTGCATTTCTGGTGTGCCTTTAGTACTCTATCCTGGGGTGTAAAACACCACTTTTCGAGCCAATTTCGCCGCAAGAGCTTATTTCTCTAAAAATACCTACAAAGACATAAAATAACAAAATAAATACAAAATCGAACACTAACAATATATACAATTGAGACATATTAGACACAATAATGCGTCTATCAATTATCCCAAAAGGTTACATGTTGAGAAATACGTAATCTTCTAGTTTCTCGATTATAGCATTTGTAACCTTTCTGTTCTATACTATATCCTAAGAAAACACACATAATATTCTTCTTTCCAAGTTTGTTTTGTTCACGTTCTGAGAGAAAAACAAAACATGTTGAACTGAGAACTTGGAGTTCAGAGTAGGTTGGTTTCTTGTTTAACAGACTCTCATACGGTGATATACCTCCTATAACCCCAGTTGGAATACGATTGATGGTGTAAACGACAGTGAGAATGGATTCAACCCAAAAGTTTGAGGGAACTAAATAGGATTAAAGTTGTGCTTTAGCTATTTCAATGATATGTCGGTGTTTTCGTTCAACTACACCATTTTGTTCTGGAGTTTCTGTACAAGATAATTGAAGAAGGGTCCCCTCTGATTTTAAGAAATCCTTGAAAGGATTGGATATGTACTCACCTCCTTGATATGCACGAAATTTTTGTATAGTTTTTCCAAATTGTTTTTTGATTATTCTAGAGAATTCTGTGTAGGTTCTTAGGAAATCTGACCTGGTACTGAAAAGATAGATTTATGTATAACAAGTGTGATCATCAATGAAAATCACATTGTATAAAGCCCCTCCTTTAGTTGCAAAAGGAGCTTTACCCTAAACATCAAAGTGTATAAGATGAAAAAGTGCAACAAAGGAAGAATACGTTTATTGTTGTTTTCCCATCTTACAAGAAATGCAATGAGGTTCTTTGTCAATAAGTATATTTCCTAACAACCCTTTATTAATCATGTAAGTGATAGAGCATAGCTTGGTAAAACTCACCAAGCGTTGGTATGTCAAGTTTGGTTGTCATATTTTAGTGACTCAAACTCATCTAAAGTCGCTTGATTATATACTGGAGTCAACTTCGTTTAGGTTAGACTAGAAGGTCTAGGAATGTTGAGACATACAAGTATTACTCTGAAGACCTGAAGAAAGTGAAGAAGAAGCGAACTACAACGACAACATCATCCTCCCTCTTGAGGTTAGTAATATTGACTTGAACTTCTTTCATTCCTAATGTTTCTTTCAAGTCGTACTATATTGAAAACATAACTGCGAAGCTGTATATAGTGTATATATTACTCAAGTGATATGACATAGTCATATTTGTATGATCATAGTATTAAGGAATTAGACTACGAAGTATAACGCTTATCTTTTGAACTTCGTAGATATGACATCGACATAATCGTGTATATATTGTTTTGATTATGTGAATGGGTTATGGTGAAGATTTCATCATAGGAAACAATGTTTTACATTTGTTTAAAGGAAGTAAATTCATGAAATTTTTTTATGAATCGAAAGGGAAATCGCTAGGCTTATCGGTACGGTTATTCATTGCATATTTTTTTATTACCAATATGTGTGAGATGGTAGAACTGATCGTAACTTTGTTGTATCTTGGTATAACTAATCACAATGCCTGACTTATGATTTGCTATGACTAGTTTCTGTTAATTAGTGTAACCAATCCTAAGTAATCACATGAGGTGGTATGATCGATATTTGTAATTGGTGTGATCAATCCTAGTAATTGGTGTGACAGATCACAGAGAAGTTGTGTAATCGATCCTTGCAATTGGTGTAACCGGTCCTGGTAATTGGTGTAACCGATCCTGGTAACTGGTGTGACCAATCACAAGCAATACCATGAGTATATGGTAATCGGTCCTGGTAATTGATGTAACCGATCCTGGTAACTGATATAACCGGTCCTGGTAAATTGTGTGACCGATCACAAGTGTTTCCATATTAAGGTATAACCGATCTTAGTGATTGGTAAAACTGATTGAACCCATGTATGTGATTTGACATTTGATCAATCACATAGTGATCTTGGAATACAAGTGAATCAATTCTAAACTTGTTTGGAAGTGTGATATAACCGATTCCAAGAATGTAAATCCATGTAAATATGAATAAGGATTTACAGTGAAAAGATGTCAACATACTTTGAACACGTTTAATAACTCTTATCATTTATTGTTCAAAGATATTCCTTAGTACTCAAGGGGATCCTGTGCGAAATGAATTGAGAATCTTTTAATTAAGGTTTTTGTTTTATATTCTTTAATTACCAGCAATTAAATGCATATCTCTAGAGAATAAAAATTAGTAATGTGCATTTACTAATTGAAGATTTTCTATTAAGAGATTTCGGAAATTTTGGACAAGCATTTATTGGAATTAGGAAAACCGAATTTTGCTATTCATTGCATATCTTGAGAATATTTTCGGTTTTGGAAATTCCTTGGTGTCCAAACATCCTTGGTCTATAAATACCTAAGTTTGCATTTCTAGCAAACTATTCTAAGAGCCATACAAACTTCATCTTTTTGTTGTTTCTGGTGGAGCCGTCTATCCGGAGAGGAAAGTACCCTAATTAGGAGAAATCTCTTACGACCGCTCGTTTAAAGAATTATATGGGATCAAGAAGATCTACGAGTACCGTTGGTAGGAAACTAGATAATTGCAGTGTTATTAGTTTTTGATTGATTTGATTGACTAAAGGTTGTTGAAACTTTGATTGCTCCTAGTTTGTTTATTCTTGAGAATCTTCTCTTCTGATATAAGATTTACTCAAACTAGATCGAAGTATCTACGGGATCTTTAGAACTGTTTGTAGATCTAAAGACATCTTGTGATAATCCATTGTTAACAGGCTCCGTTCTGTGTGTGATTGATCACAAGAGATTCAAGTGGTGTTGTGAAGGTGTTTATTGAAAATTAAAGAAGATTTGAAGACAAAGAAGATTTCTTATTTGGTTCTCATATCATTGGAAATCTTGCTGTGTGATTTACTTTTATTTTCCGCAATTATACTTTTTTTATATAATTTAAAGTAAATTACAAACATTAACTCAGTACATACTTGATAGTGATCCTATAGAGTTTGGTTAAGTCCGAACCTATTATCAAGTATCACACTTTGGTAGTCGTATTGTCTCGATCTCGTATTCATAGACAATCACACAAAGTGTGAATACCGATTTGTTGTATTGTCTCGACTTTGTCCATAGACGATCACTTTCGGTAAGAGGACTTATAGGTGGAAATTTTAAAGATTGTGGTATATTTGGGTACCCTCGTCTTTTCAATTGGTATCAGAGAAGGCAAACACGAATAGATCTAACAATCTGTGTTTGGTGCGATCTAACCTATAAGAATTGAATCTATGACTGATTCGGTTAACGTAGTAGCAGGATTTGACTACTTCAAAAACTCGTTGTGGAAGACACGAATGAAGTATATAATACTCTTGTTCCTAAATGTGTTAGGAATTTGGATTAAACCTATGTATGTCTTGAATGACTTACATACCTCCCTGATTATCATAGAATTGTATCTCATGGTATTGAATACTAACTAGTTTAGTAACAACGATACATTATTCTATGTGACATGTTTTATCTCGAAAATGTACAAGATTCCACATAAGATTTTTCTATGTATGAACCATGACTATGTTGTTCTTGAAAAATATGGGATCTTAAATATATTTTGGATTGGTTACCCAAATATATACTACACATTTTCAGATCTAAGACTGTCAATATATCGCTGATTAGGATGTTATTTTGGGAACGTTGTAATATTACAAAGAATGATTTTTCAGTTAATAATTTTGTTAACAATGGATTGCTTCATATACCCCACAACTGTTTTAATGAAGCAAGTGATCTTTTAAAGTATTACTGGAATTATGATTCTAAAGGTATTTTTTTTTAAATATCATGTTATGTTCAATATTGCTTTTGTAAACTCAACTGGAGAATTCTTGAATGAATTTCAAAAATTATCGTTTAGTAATTATAGAGTTAACAAGGAACGCGCGATTGGGGGATACTTATATTAATTGGGGGATATAGGAAAAAGACAAAAACTTGATTTAAATAGTAAATCAAGGTCACCCCATATCCATGTATTTTAACCAATTCCTAATCTACCCCTCATTAATCAGGTTTAGTGGTTAATAATAATTAGTTATGTTAATTGATTAGTTTGAAAATGATTTATAGAAATCTTTATCATTTTGGAGGGATTAGAAGTATGAATGTTGGGTTCGAAATTTTTGGTTGAGATGAGTGACCAAAGAGATGTCTCTGAGTCTTCACGTTAGCAACAAATATGTCTTTTATGTTGAATCTTCTCCAGATGTAACTTTGGATTCACCATGGCTGCACCTGAAAAACATCCTGTCGGCATTGATATAACTATGAATACCATGCCGGAACAACCTAAACCGGCATGGTATTCATAGTTATATCAATGCCGGCAGGATGTTTTTCAGGTACCATGGAATATTCAACCAACACAGTGTGCCGGCGTTGTTATTGGTCGTTTATCCATGCCGGTATTTGTTGGAAATTTTCATAAATGTTTGCCGCTATCCGGTTCGAATTTTTTTTCTAGTTTTGAAAAGTCCACCGCTGGCACAGTCAGTTAATTCTCAAGCATGCCGGTACAACTAAAGGCATAGTATGTTGCTTAAATTTCTTTGCCGGCACATGATGTAAAGTATCCAGAAAATTGAATTTTTTTTACTTGACTACCGACATTGATAGATTTCTATCGAGCATGCCGGCATTTAGTGACGGCATGGTCTTCATCAATTCTGGCATGGTCTTCATCACTTCCGGAGATGTAAAAAAAAAAAAAATTCCGAAATGGTCTTCATCACTACCGGCATGGTCTTCATCTATACCGGCATGGTCTTCATCACTTTCGGCATGTCTTCATCACTTCCGGCATGGTCTTCATCACTTCCGAATGTAAAAAAAAAATCGTTTTCAAAGTGAGGAGCCGGCGGAGAAGGAGAAGAGAATTTGAAAGGGAGTGGGGAAAATTTAGAATTTGAAAGGGAGTGGGGAATATTTAGGTTTCAAAGCCCTCCCTAAAAAGAGATTAATAAGAAGTGAAGATCTAAATGGGGGATATGATTTGTTTTTCTATTTTTATTTTGAGGGAAGGGTATTTTAGTATTTTTGCCCCCCCAAAACACCCCTTAGCAGACACTATTGGTTGGGGGAAGTAATTTATATCCCTCAATTAGTTCAAGTATCCCCCAATCGCGCGTTCTTAACAAACACTTGGACATAAATATAGAATTGATCCATAATATAGATTCGGTCAAAGAAAAATCGGTTTTCCTAAAGAAAGACCTAGCTGCAAAATCGGATTTGTTTTCTCACAAATCAAGATTTTCGATTTTGGAAGGATTTCCTAAAACTAGTTATTTCCGAAAAACGTTATCTTCACTCCCTATAAAAGAAGATTTTTTGTGGTGGTCTCACAAACTTCTTGGGAAAAGTTGTTCGGAACAGAAACTAGGGTTTATCATATATATGAAAATATGAAGAAGAAAAAATCAAGAAATAACAAATCTTCTGATGATCGTGTTAGATATGATGAGATTTACAGGATTAGATTTCCTTTCAAAATAGAAGATAAGCATGAACTCACTTCTTTTGTTGATAGTCATGTTTTGAGAAATACAAAACTCTCAAAAGAATAGAGTTTACTGCTGAAAATGGATTCGATCCAGAAGTCCAAGATAAGGGCTATGTGAAATTTGTTCAAGATCGAAATTAGGGAAAACTTATTGATTTTGAAAAATATTCACCCGATTTGGTAAGAATTTTCTATTCTAATATTCACAATATTGATCATAAAAAACTTACCTTTGTTACTCTTGTTGGTTGTTGTATTCACTATGTCGATCGTAAGATGATTTCAAATATCATCAAGTACAATATGGAGTGTAATCACATGATTACCGGAGTTGAAATTGAACACGATATCATTTCAACCCGTCTCATTGGAAAGAAGATTGACTGGGAAGAAGATAGATTACCAACCAAAGATATACCTTTTTACTTAAAGGTATTTGGAAAACTTGCTACAGCAACTCTATTTGCAAGTACAAGAGATAAATCTGTCTGGAATAAGGAATTTACATAACTTGTACACTTTCTGTTGGAAGGTGATTCACAAGTTGATCTTTGTGGGATCATTATCAGTCAAATGATCAAGATATCAGATTCCATCTCATCTCCAGGAGTCAAGAGACATCTCGGTTTTCCATGTCTCATTACCAAAATCTGTGAATTTAGTATGGGAGACGACTTTGATGACATGAGAAAGACTAATGTTGTCTCTAAAAGGACTATAAGTCAAATGATTGGAGGTCAAACCAGAAAACAAACTGTTGAAAGAAAATCACATATTTCTAATAACAAGTCTGAAAATCTTCTGGTTCATCTTAAATTCCTTGGTAGACAACTAGGATGTATTAAGAAACAGTTAGCCTTTGCTGCTCAAAAAGACTCAGAAACTCTGAAAGGTATTCTGAACATTGATGCAGAGTTTTGGAAGAGCGAAGGGAACCAAGAATCGGAAATATAAAAAGAGTATCAAAAGGGACCTGATGAAAAGGAGTGCTCTACTTCTTAAATTCTTATTTCCAGAAAAATAGACATCAATCTTTTGATTTGCTTCAATTATTGTATAAGGTCTATTTTTTAATAAAACTATCATTATTTATGAATAAAATTATTTCTTTATAATTTTTCTTATGATAGTTACCGATTACATAGCCTGTGAATGAATGTTTATATTTTTGCTATGTGTACTCAGTTTATGGGATGTCTGATTTCGGTTTTCATAACCTTAATATTCGATCTCATATGATGTAACCCTTATGGTTTGTGTGGCTTTTTGATTTAGCGGGATTAGGTTCTAGCCCATTTTGGTAGGCTTTATCAAAGGATCATAAGGCGTTCCGATTGATACTCATATGTGAAAAGTCACAATATGTTGAATCAATTTATGTTTACATGAGTTGTGTTTAGCATAAACATATGTATTTCGGGTTTTCAACTTTTGCTAATGGCACGCATTAGTTAAAACTGTTTCAACCTTTCTCTGGTAAAGGTTTCTTTTGTTGTTGTTCTTTTGTTCTTGCGAGAGGATGACAACACAATGGGGGAGAGTTCTAACTTGAACTTGAGCTTAATGATATATCTTTCTGGGGAGAAGAGGCTGCGGAATCTAAGGTAACGAATTTGTTAGTTAATCGTTTTCCTATTTAAGAAAAGCCTGTTTATATTGCATATATTTTGCTTTTGCTTAACAAAATTTCGGTACAATTGATATGTTCCATTATTGTGTATGGATGTATGTGTGTGTATGATTCAATTGTTTCGGTTACGAAAAACGGTGTCAATTTTTTTTGGCTTATTGTTTGGTATCTTCTTTATTGTTGGGTATCAACTGTTTTTGCTTAACGAAATTCGGTGCAATTGCGGTGCTATAATGTCTATGTTTGTTTCAATTGCTTCCGGTTAAGAAAATAATTGTGCAAGTCAATTTATTTTGGTTTGTATGTATTGTTTATGGATTAACAAAATACGGATCATTTGTTCAGTCCAAATCGATTCCGGATAAGAGAAACTAAGTTAATTCTGATTTTAGTTAGACTTATCAAATTAGAGTATTCGGTCAAGTATAACTGAATGCCTTGACAAGAAAAACTAGTTAACTAACCTAGTGTTTGTCTTGTCTAAAGAGAAAGGTCTAAGTTATTGTCTGAATAATTAGAAACCAAGGAGAAAAATAAAGTTAATTCTGACCTTTATTTTAGTCTTATCGAAATAAGCGATTATATGTTTGCAATCGGTTTAACAAGGGAATTAAGTTTCTTAGTCGATTTGTTAAACTATTAGGGAAAATTGCTTTGGGAAATTGTTTCCTTGATAACATATTAAAACTAAATTACTTGTAGTTTCGGTTTTAATACTGGTTATCTAAAGTGGTATGTGAAACCTTCGTGCTTAACTCTTTTAGATTTGTAAGATCCTTTCAGTTTGTCCTTTATTCGAACCTTTGTCATTTTGTGACAACAAGGGGGAGAAATATATGTAGTAAACAAGTGATTTGCAATCACTAATGAAAAGACAATTGTGCTTAAACGTTATATCTAATGAAAGAGTAAAGCATTGACTAAGGGGGAGAAACATATCATATTGCTGTTGTAGTATTTCGACTACAAAAAAGGGAATAACAAAGATGCTCGGATTGAATTTCTACCTAGCTTGCCTTTAGAGGGGGTATAATTTTGTTATTCAAATGTCAACAACGACATTTATTGATTGAATATAGGCAGGTTATTGTGCTGTTGAAACTTGGAATCAAGCGTATGTAAAATGAATTCTTGTAATTTGTTTATCCATATGTAAAAAGAGTTTTGTCACTAAAATTGACAAAGGGGGAGATTGTTAGAGCATAGCTCGGTTGAACTCACCAGGCGTTGGTATGTCAAGTTTGGTTGTCATATTTTAGTGACTCAAAACTCATCTAAAGTCGCTTGATTGTATACTAGAGTCAACTTCGTTTAGGTTAGACTATAAAATCTAGAAATGTTGAGACATACAAGTATTACTCCGAAGACCTGAAGAAAGTAAAGAAGAAGCGAACTACAACGACAACATCATCTGTGACATTCCATGTATCTTTTTCAGGTTCAACCTAACCCATTAGGATTGAGGAATAAAATTCATAACCTGTGTTGTTACTACCTTAGACTAAAAATATGGGTCTCCTTAACATTTTGGCATCCACAAACCTAAGTGTAAGTGCCTAAATAATGAGACATGCAACATCCCACGTGTATGAATCTCATAGTTGAAAACGGAGACAACGAGGAGCCATTTTTAAGAGATTATGATATTCCCTAAGAGAGTTGGCTGGTCTTGACGGAACTGAAAAGGGGAGGGTTTGATAAGTTGACATGAGCGGGTGAGCCGGGGAGAAAACTGAATTTCCTTCTTCGGGTCTATCATCTTCCTTCTTCTTCTTTCCTGTCTTCTCTTTTCTGGTGTTTGAAAATCTAAGGAACTCAAATTATGCTCGAGTGAGCTCCATTGATACTTGGACTGTGTTTAGTTTTGATGCTGTTTTATAAGACATACTGGGTAAATTCTTCTCTCTTTTCTTCAATTGAAAGATGTTTGAAGTGACCGTTTCTCAACTGATCAAAGCGAGTCTTATCAATTGACGAGGATGTGGATCACATCGGATACAGGATTAATTAGGTACTTTGCTGTAATTTCTTCCTCTTTGAATTTGTTGAAAAATATAGAAGTTAGGGTTCATATCAACCTTAGGGCTTTATCCTAAATTTGTTTTCAAATGTCAAATTTATGATAAATGCTTGAATGGGTTTGCGAGAGATTGATTAATTCACAGTTCTGTTGTTGTATTGAGTTAAAATCTTTCATTAGTTTTGCAAAACACTACTATACACAATAACGCATTATATACATGAAATCATTTATACCTTTGCTTGTCCGATCGAGTATGGGTATGCTGGTATTTTAAGTTACATTTCATGTCAAATTGTTGGTTTTCAATTTACTGTATGTTGTTTGTGCCTATGGATTTTAAAAGGATGAGTTCTCAATTTATTGGATTTTATTAATTTTCTTGATTGGTTCTCATTGATCATTTCATATACCTCCGTATTTACGATACTGATGAGTTGATACTCTAATTTATAAAATTAACCATGTTGAATATACCATGAAGATGAGTCCATATAGTATCTTGTGTGTCTTAGATACAAAATTTACCTACTTTGAAGCTCTAATAGTTGTATCCTGGCACATGGACGTGCATGCCAAGAGATTTATGAAAATGCATGTCTGGACTTGGAACCTATAGAAATATTAATGTTTTTACATAGTCAACTTTATTAGTTGTCAAAGTCATTGGAGGTCTAGCCTATAGGACCAACTCAAAAATTTCAATATTCTAGACTGCCATCTGTTGGCAGGGGTACTGTAGGTTTTGAACTTATGCCACCAATTTGGTAGAATCAGTGTACCTAAATTCATGTAGGATCGGTAATTTCATTTGGTGTCCAAGGTAGTTATGAAGTGGTCTTGTCTTTAGTCTATCTAGCTTTAATGTACTAGCATGTGACAAGAAGGACAGTTGACTACTTGCCTCACTTGGGATATGCTTAGTAGTGTATGGAAAAGTGTTGAAGGAGTTATATGGTTAACCTTGCTGAAAATGAGTTTTGAACCATGTTTGATATTGTCCTAGAATTCTCTGTATAGCTCGTTTGTTATGTTGCCCAAATTCCTCTACCGATATTCGTGGAAATCCCAGTATGCATGTGTGCGACATTTCTGGTTTCAGACTTTAGGGATTGCAGTACTAATTATTATATACTCATACGCTAACTGTAGCTTTCATTTAGTAAATCAGTACTTACGGGCACTTGTCATTTTCTTAAGCGATTTCCTTGATTTAATTTATGAACTGGTAGTAGAAGAGTTTTGGAGATGGAAAGGGCGGTGCGACTGCTAGGTACAGACAGGTAGAAATTGGTTGATTCAGTCGAATGTTGAGGTTCTACATTTTGATATTAAACAATAAAGCATGCATGGCTAGAATTTGGCTTGTACGTCCTTATTTTTTAGATCTTTTAAAATATGCTTGCATTTGTATTGTCTTTGGTATCATTAGCTACTGGGGTTGTAGAACCGTTGAGTGCTTAAGATACCTTGTTGTACTTTGTATTTAATTGTTGGAATTTATTTGTGTTTGGTATGGAGAAAGGAGTTTATGGCGATAAATGAACTAGAGAAGAACTGGGAGTGGATTTCGATAGTGGAGAAATGGGCTATGGGTTCACGGAATCTCATTCTAATATCTTTTCATATTTTGTGTTTACATGAGTGTTTTATTCTTTGGTGTATAGCATTCAAAAACTTAGTTTTTAACTTGTGTTTATGCAAGCTTATGACACCTAATGCATAATTTAGTGGTTAGTGTTCTTTTAGGAACTCATCTTGGTTCACGAATGGTTGGAGTATCAATTTGTTTGTTACGTGATAGTGGCTTGCTGGCAGATTGATAAGTGGAAAATATGAATTCTAGTTATTCTAGTTGGATCTTTTATGAGTTTTGCTGTGAGTGGCAATTTCATAGGAATTTATAGGGAGAACTATATACCTATAAGATCTCCTGTGTAACTAGTGGTCTAATAAGTCCGCGACAACTTTAAAGGAAACTTCAGATTGTGCATTTTGTGAATGACGATGAATTATTCTTTTGTATGCCGGTGGCTGACGGGTAGGCCCAATGCATACGTCTGTGTCTGTTTTAGATCAGTAATTGGGATTTTCTTCTTTGTATCTTCAAAAGGGATCTAGTGTGTTTTGTACTGGTTTTGTTAAGTAATGCCGTAAGTCGGACTGATTATAATAGAAGATATAAGTGATGTAAATGGTTTACATGTTTTTAAATAAATGAGTTCTGCTGTAGTATGTAAATTCAGGATTTTTAAACTTATTCATAATTTCTATTTTGGGGAAACTTAATGTATGTTGATTAGGTAGAATCTCATAAATCCGTTAACTGAGTAGGCTTGCATAGCCCATGTATTGTGAGGCATTTTATTAACCTCACTTGTGTGAGAATTCAGTTGTATTTGGTTAATGGTAAATTTAGCTAAATAATTCTCTGTGCATATCTCTTGTTTCCCCTTAAATGTTATGTATGAATCACATACCAGTATGCTGATGTAGTGTATAAATTTGGTGATCTGCTCTAATTGGAATCAGTTTACTTGATAGCTGATAAGAGATGGTTGCTACCAATATGGTAGTTCATACTATCTAAAGAAAATGACGAACTACGGTCGTGCTTGATCCCTTCGAGCAACGGAGAGGGTATGTAGGCAGAGGGTATGTAGGCAGCCGCTGTGCGGTTCAGCACAACTCCGCAAGGTTGTTCATATCATCTGAAAAGGGGTGGTTGCTGCTTCGCAGCTCACACCACCTATTCAGAGATGATTGCAGCTTTAGCATTATATATCGATTGTAAGAGGTAGTTGCAGTATTAGCTGTTCATACTACCTAGTGAGAGATGATTGTTACCATCTCTCATTTTAGGCAACTGGCCGTGTAAATTATTAGAGTTGGCAACTGGCCATCTCCCAGTTTTGGCAATTGGCCATATAAATTGTTGGAATCGGAATCGGCAACTGGTCGTTTCTTATTTTTCGGCAATCGACCGTCTGTTTTTTTGGGCAATTGGCACTCTGTTATTTTCGGCAATTGGCCGTTTGTTATCATTGGCAACTGGCCAACCCTTATTCTTGGCAATTGGCTGTGTCTTATATGAGCAACTGGCCAACCTTTATTTTTGGGAATTGGAACCCTGAATTTTACGAGCATTATGGTATGGGACATATGCTCATAGAATTTTAACCTTGTGACTAATGAGATTTCTACCGTGTGCAGGATTACAAATGAACAAAACTTTTAGTTAAGTGGCGTATCAGAGAGTCGGAGCTTGCCAAGCGGGTCGTAACCCGACCCGCTGGAAGCAAAAAAATTCTGATCCGCCACATCATCCTTCCTCTTGAGGTTAGTAATATTGACTTGAACTGCTTTCATTCCTAACGTATCTTTCAAGTCGTGCTATATTGAAAACATAACTGCGAAGCTGTATATATTGTACATAGTGTATATATTACTCTAGTGATTTGACATGGTCATATTTGTATGATCATAGTATTAGGGAATTAGGCTACGAAGTATAACGCTTATCTTTTGAACTTCGTAGATATGACATCGACATAATCGTGTTTATATTGTTTTGATTATGTGAATGGGTTATGGTGAAGATTTCATCTTAGAAAACAATGTTTTACATTTGTTCAAGGAAGTACATTCATGAACTTGTTTTATGAATCGAAAGGGAAATCGATAGGCTTATTGGTACGGTTATTCATTGCATATCTTTGGATTACCAATATGTGTGAGATGGTGGAACCAATCGTAACTTTGTTATGCATCTTGGTATAACTAATCACAATGCCTGACTTATGATTTTGTATGATCGATCCTAGTAATTGGTGTGACCGATCATAGAGAAGTTGTGTAATCGATCCTTGTAATTGGTGTAACCGATCCTGGTAACTGGTGTGACCAATCACAAGCAATACCATGAGTATATGGTAACCGGTCCTGGTAATTGATGTAACCGATCCTGGTAACTGATATAACCGGTCCTGGTAAATTGTGTGACCGATCACAAGTGTTTCCATATTAAGGTATAACCGATCTTAGTGATTGGTAAAACTGATTGAACCCATGTATGTGATTTGATATTTGATCAATCACATAGTGATCTTGGAATACAAGTGAATCAATTCTAAACTTGTTTGGAAGTGTGATATAACCGATTCCAAGAATGTAAATCCATGTAAATATGAATAAGGATTTACAGTGAAAAGATGTCAACATACTTTGAACACGTTTAATAACTCTTATCATTTATTGTTCAAAGATATTCCTTAGTACTCAAGGGGATCCTGTGCGAAATGAATTGAGAATCTTTTAATTAAGGTTTTTGTTTTATATTCTTTAATTACCAGCAATTAAATGCATATCTCTAGAGAATAAAAATTAGTAATGTGCATTTACTAATTGGAGATTTTCTATTAAGAGATTTCGGAAATTTTGGACAAGCATTTATTGGAATTAGGAAAACCGAATTTTGCTATTCATTGCATATCTTGAGAATATTTTCGGTTTTGGAAATTCCTTGGTGTTCAAACATCCGTGGTCTATAAATACCTAAGTTTGCATTTCTAGCAAACTATCCTAAGAGCCAGGCAAACTTCATCTTTTTGTTGTTTTTGGTGGAGCCGTCTATCCGGAGAGGAAAGTACCCTAATTAGGCGAAATCTCTTACGACCTCTCGTTTAAAGAGTTCTGTGGGATCAAGAAGCTCTACGAGTACTGTTGGTGGGAAACTAGATAATTGCAGTGTTATTAGTTTTCGATTGATTTGATTGACTAACGGTTGTTGAAACTTTGATTGCACTAGTTTGTTTATTCTTGAGAACCTTCTCTTCTGATATAAGATTCACTCAAATTAGATCGAAGTATCGACAGGATCTTTAGAACTGTTTGTAGTTCTAAAGACATCTTGTGATAATCCATTGTTAGCAGACTCCGTTCTGTGTGTGATTGATCACAAGAGATTCAAGTGGTGTTGTGAAGGTTTTTATCGAAGATTAAAGAAGATTTGAAGACAAAGAAAATTTGTTATTTGGTTCTCATATCTTTTGGTGTGCACAAACCTTGATCGGCTGGGATCCAACTAGAATCATATTTATTCGCTTGATTAGTTGCGTGAGATCGGCATCACTTTATAGTTTCTTGTTGGAATCTATATCGATTGATTGCGAATCTAAACTTGACTACTTTAGTAGTTATTGGACATATTGATCTAACCATGCAAAGGAGTTTATTAGATTAAACGGAATATCCTTTGCGTATGACTTGAGATATCTTTATCTTAAAAGAATCGAAAGAGTTGTTACCAAACAGATTTGTTTTTCCTTTACTGTTTGGAATACGATCCAAATGAATTGTTCCAGTGCGTGCACTCATCGAAGTCAGAAACGCAGGGATATTGAGGAAACTAAGTGAACTAGGGGTAGTTGCCTGGTCTCAACTATACGAAGTTGGTGTAGATTTTGTATAGCGGCTTAATTATGAGAGTATTCAATCCTGGACTAGGTCACTGGGTTTTTCTGCATTTGCAGTTTTCCTCGTTAACAAAATCTTGCTGTGTGATTTACTTTTATTTTTCACAATTATATTTGTTTATATAATTTAAAGTAAATTACACAAACGCTAACTCCGTACATACTTGATAGTGATCCTATAGAGTTTGGTCAAGTCTGAACCTATTATCAAGTATCACACTTTGGTAGTCGTATTGTCTCGATCTCGTATCCATAGACAATCACACAAAGTGTGAATACCGATTTGTTATATTGTCTCGACTTTGTCCATAGACAATCACTTTCGGTAAGAGGACTTATAGGTTGATATTTTAAAGATTGTGGTGTATTTGGGTACCCTCGTCTTTTCAGTAAGAAGGACGAGAGAAAGAGACATGTCCTAACTTAGAATACCAAGATATGAATGGTGATACTATGGAAGGTAAGGTAGATGCAGAAGCAGCAACAAGTTTGTTCTTGGATTGCTTGGGAATAACTAGAGACTCCAAAAGATATAGCCGACCAACTCTACGGCCTATCCCAACAAGCTTCTTTGTCTTGGGATCCTGTATAAAGGAAACCGAAGAAGTAAAATGAATGTTAAAACCTTGATTATACAATTGGCCAATATAAATGAGATTCATTTTAATCTGAGGCACAAGAAGTACATCATGTATATGTATATTGTCCGAAAGTTTAATTTGGCCAATATGACTAGCAGTTATTTTTGTACCATCTGCAGTATGAATCTTAGGTGTAACAATAGAGTGCTTTCTCTCAAACAATGTTGAGTTAAAAGTCATGTGATTTGAAGCACCTGAGTCAAGAAACCATTCAGTTGAATATGTACCTGTTGGAACTGAGAAAGCAGAAGCTACTGTGGAATTATTACCAGTAGACAAAGCTTGTTTAAGCATCTCCTGGATTTCAGCTAGGTTGGGTGGTGTGGATTATGCAACTGCATCTTGTGGTTTCTCTAAATCGTATAAAAAATTAGCAGGAGCTGCACATAAATGTGCAGGAACAGTGCCATTTAATCTCCTTCTTTCTCTCATGTTTTTGGATGATGGCGATGTGCAATTCCCAACTAGATGTCCAAAGGTCTTGCAGTAGTTGCATTGAGGTGTGCCTGGAGGTGCAGTTTGAGACGTTAAGCCTTGAGAAGTGATTGAGGATGATGTACTTGGTGGAAGAGTGCAGCTCTTTGCAAGATGCCAAAATTTCTTGCAATTATGACATTGAACTTGAGACAAATCACGAGAACTTGTTTGACTATTGAGCTGAGGATTATAACTTGGTGGTGCTGGTACTGCAAGGACAGCTGGAATATCTAGTTTAACTCTCTTATAAGTCTCAATGCCATCAATAGTTGAACTAATCTAGACTTTTCTCTATAGTTTTGCTATATTTTTGTATTTGTAGTCCACTTAGGCTCCATAAGTTCTAGCTGATTGCATACGATTGACATCTCAGAATGAAAATCAGAAATGGTTTGGTTACACCGTTGTTTCAAAGAAAGAATATCTTGCTCAAGTTTGTATCGTTGAGCAAAGTTGATTTGAGTATACCTTTTAGAGAGGAAATCCCGTGCTTCTTTGGCCACTTCAAAACTGATAAGTTGCATACTAATAGATGTGATCACTGTGTTCCCTATCCATGTAAGAATCTTGTGATTGTTGACTTCCCAGATTTCATTAAGATCTTGTGTTGATGAATCTTTTACTTCCTTATCTTTGATGTCGGAGCTGCTTGAGGTAGGAACTTGTTCTGTGTTCCATCAACATACTTCCGCATAACTTTTCCCTTGAGAAAACTTCTCATGATATATGACCAGTGATTGTAGTTGGTTCCATCAAACTTGATTGTAATAGGTTGAAAATCTTCTCGAGACATGATTAACTGATGTGACTGATAAGAGATAACTTGATTTCTGATATTTTAGGGTTTCAAGGAACAAGACAATAAACTTACTGTGTTGCAGCGGAAATGGTTTAGATGTTGTCTGCCTCTGATGCCATGACAAAGTTAGTCATGACAACAGTATATTGAGGAAAAGGTTTTCTCACTTGATTGATACACAAAAGAATTACAATATCATCTTATACAGGACACATAATAAAGATATAAACGGAAAGAAGATAACTACAAATACAATCTAATGAATACAAAATATACTAGTATATGACCCGTGTCATAACGGCCCGGGCTTTGAGTTGTTTTGGTGATGGTGGTGACTCGTATACTTTTAGGTGTCCGAATAAAGATGTTTGAAGATGTTAATTTCCTAGTACCAACAAATGAATATAGGATTGGCACAATAATCTTCTCCCGAAAATTCATGTGTGGTAATTGACATGACAGATTCATAGTTGTTGCAAAGTTTCCAACGAACTTGAAAACCTAGAAATTACTAATTTTAATATATTTCTTTCTTCCGGATTACAACGTCGGTTCAATCATCGTGTTTGATCATTTTTGGCGCAATTTTTTTTTAGCATAAAAACTTTTTCAACGGTAAATCTGCATTTGGTACCCTTCTTTCATATCCCAAGAAAGGGTTAACCGGTGTTGTTATCCTTTAGTAATACTTGAACCTATTGTAAAAAAAAAAAATCAGTTAGGTGGTCCAGTTATTTCATCTATTAGGTATGTCTATTTATTTCATGTTTGGTTAATATTTAATACAGCTTACAAATATTAAACATATCATTTGCATAATTATGGCATGGATATTCATCATGCTGATCAATGTTCTGTGTTTGAGAGACGCTACATGAAGCCTCCATCTAAAGAATGATAACAATACATTTATGATTTATACTTGCAATGTAAAACATCGAATCTGATTGTGGAGTTTCTTGAATCTTCCTTATTGGTGAGAAATGATGAGCAAGCTAAGTTTGCATACATCATATGTCTAGTACGTGCTCTTCCTTGCAAATTAACAACACAATCTCGTTGTTTTACTAAACAGTGAAAGACTCGGCATAATATAAAATTGCAGATCCGAACAAACCAAATCTCCCTCATAAGATGTGCCCCTCAAATCCAACTTCCCACATCTTACTCATTTCAATGACTCCTAAGATGATAAGAGTACTGATTGTTGCTAACTTGAGCTAGCATTGGTCTCTTTTGAGATTGACATCGAGTTTGCACATTATTCCTCGAGCGGGGCCCCAGGTACGACCTACTAGAAGCAACTCCTATCATGCAGAAATTAGCAATCTTGATTTATAAATTTAATCAATCTATTTCTTACATTTTGGATGAACTGCTGAACCCTAAGATATATTTGAAACTGATATCATATCTAATTTTGATAGCGTTAGTCAGATAAATACTAATTTCAAGGCATAACGCAACCTCGTTCTCCATCCATTGTTTATTGTATGAACCCAGTTAAACCATATCACGACTCGCCAATACATTTTAACCCAAATGAAGAAGAAAAGAGTTTTGGTCATTTGGTATGTGATATCATTACTATCAACAATTGTTAGGTGTCGAAGTTCAGGCCATCTTCATCATCAAAGACACGGCTACATAGATTCAGTGACATGATATTTAGTTGCATATACAATAATTTTCTTTTTCAAATTTATAAGAAGATGTTGTCTGTAGTTTCTCCTAATACCATAAAATCGGAACCCTGATTAACAGGAATCTAACAAAACGCGGTTGGACTAACTCATGATAAAATGAAGTTGTATTGAAAGAACAAACCGCGTCGATGGGTACTACAGGATGAAAAAAGAAAAACTTTTACCAAGGTTCTGAGATGTTTTTCACCTTTTTATTGAACTATTTTTGTTTACTAATATATAAATTTAGATACTTAAAAAGGCAACTATGGTACTTTTTAGTTCTACAAATATGATAATTGTAACTAATGAATTATGATCTTGTAAGAAAACCAAAAACCAAAAATATTCAAATAAGGGGAAAAACTCGCATTAAGAAAACCAACGGTAAGATTGATGGTCTCACCACATTTAAGATTACGAAGAACCTAAGGAACTAATGAACACTATTGATTTTATTACTAAACACTATAGTATGAGGTCTGACAGCATAAACTACTGTTGAAAAGCTACTCTAGATGTACTTATTCTAATTACTCATGACTAAGTTACAATGCATTAAAGCTTTTACAAACATAAACATGAGTTCGTTACAGATGAATTCATGCGTACACTTAAACAGGTAGTAACATATCTTAGAATTTTGTTTACGTACCTTAGAAATTGTCGCGAGTTTATCAAGTAGCAAGACCAATGAGGTGTTTGGGAAGTAGTTCTCAGTGCTACCTCTATCAACTAGTTTGCTGCAACAATGATGCCTGCAATGAAATGGTGCACGCCAATACGAACTAACTTAATGAAAACTTTTTCATCTGCAAAAATGAAAAGAAATACAATCAGTACTACTCCGTGGATTCATGACAGAGATAAAACATGGCAGAAATCTCACCATAATAACGTTGCTTCTATCCATTGGTTTGCTGCATTGATGATAGCAAGGACACGATGCACAACAATGTAAATTGACTTCACGAAAACAACTTTGATAGTGAAGATAAAAGTAAAAGATAATAACGGCACCAAACCTTATCCGTCAGGATTCCACAAAGCAACACAGTAGAGTTTGTAAACAACGAAGCCTCAACCCCGAGCAGCCATGCGTCTAGATGCATCTCGTGTAGTAGTGCTTTCAAATATTGCCAGTGCCTTTGACAGACTTAACGTATTTGCTGTGCGCTCATCAACAATCTCACTTTGACGGGCATGTTATTGCGACTTGCTGGTTGTCATTGCATAAGCCAACCCAATCTCACTTTGACAGACTTGTTATCGCGACTTGCTGGTTGTCATTGCATAAGACACGCATATTAAAGATTGTCTGCATGTCACTCACACTTAAGGATATCCAAGGATTGTCCTTTTATATCACCAATTAAGATGGTTGCTTACCACTCAAGCCTTAATCTTGTTCCACTGCGAAGCCCAGTTTTTGCTACAATATTTCTTAGCATCAATGGAGGCAAGGCGGATGTATTCATATCGTTAAAGCACTCCGTTGGGCAGTTTATATTCCCAATTTTTGTCAGCCTCCAGGCAAGTGTAGACACGGCCTTGATAAATCTTCAAAATGGCAGCACTGGTTGCATTCTTGTCATCATTGATTTGGTGGAAAAATTGTTTTTTCTGTCAAGTATTGCAGCACTGGGTCACAATCCATCTTGAGGCCTTGATAATCTTCTCATCCGGTAAGCTTACAAATCCACCATCCTGTTTGATAACATGTCCGTCTAATTTTAGGTACCAAAATGAATCTGCTGGGTAGCATGCAACTATTGTATCCGTCAGAAAGCTTTTTTCCCCATAGATTTTGCATAACCTTTTCTCCAAACCTCTTTTTATATGTAGTTAGACGTAGTCTCGTAAGTCCTAGAAAATACACAAAAATCAGTACTCTTAAACAAACATGACACTTGTGAGCTAAAGTATTGTAACAACAGATTAGTAACAAAACTCTCCCTATTGGAATTATGCTTGTTAAAATAAGCAAATAAATAAATCATTGTGCTAAAGAACTTGTATGCCATTGCAAAATAAATTAAACCTCTAGAGTTGTACCTGTCTGGAGAACCCAAACTTTCAATCAAATTCATGTCACCTGCAAAATTTAAGAAAACAAAAACCTAGATTATTATAAATTGAAACAAAATCATTGATGCAATAATAGCTACAACGCAAACTTTCTGCAATTTCTACCTCGTTTTGTGACGTTTTTAGTGAATCCAAAATTGAGAAACCCTATAATTAACAAAAGGTAAATCAAATCAAAACGAATCAATTAGAATCAGTCAGAATATTTTCCTTTACCCTTATCTTTCAACTTTGTTTGCAAGAGCGAAGAATAACGCCTCTGACATTGATGCAGTGAAATTATCTTTCCATTTCATTGATGGAAAGGAAATGGAAATCAGATTTCATGCCGAATTCAAGAGTTTCGGGCAAAAACTTACTTGTGCATACTACGCAAAAACTTCTAACATAGAAAATAAATAGCAGTTAAAAAACGGAAATAAACTTTCTTCGTGAACAATTACCCAAGATTTGCATATTTAGCCTCCAACAAAGATTGAATAAACCCTAGAGATGATGAAGTTTTTATATTAAAAAAGGAAAGGAGGAGGATGACCTTACACAGATTGATCTAGATAATTGATAGGAAACACCAGTTGGTAAGAAACTGACCTACTCATTTTTCATCTTTACGTGTATCCAGAAGCAGTGGTGTCCATGACCACATCAAAATTCATCAGTTACTATATAAAGTTGTATGATTACTCTTTTGGGTATCATTAGTTTTCATCGAATTTGGTCTCTTAAGGTTTCTTATATTATGACGCCCTCATCAAAATTGTAACTGATACATTCAATTCCTCTTCCCATGCTTGGGATTCGCAACAGTTATTCTACATACACATTCAATTCATCTTCCCAAACAATCTGGGACGTTGGATGAGGCATAGGAAAGGGGTGAATTTTGAGCCACGATTTATCTCCTTCACTTTTCCACATTTTGAAAGCAATGAGAGTCGTCGATTGTTGTTGAAGGCTTATTCAGAGCCATTAGATCAGGAAAAACACATTTGTTTTTGTAAGATAGATACACAAAGGAAACAAGATAATAGCGAATATACGCTATATCTTCTAACAGATACAACAAAATTTTGTTATAATCTCCACAATAGTTCATCTACGGAGATGAGTCCTTTAAAATTAACAACAATATACAACGTTTAAACTCTACATGAGGTGCCAAAGACGAAGAATCTAGGCTCATGTCCAGAAACATACCTCTATGCAAGGTTTAAACTGAAATGACTGAGCAAGTGCGTAATAATTTTTCCAAGCAAGTAAGAAGGATAAAAAAAATATACTGGCATGCATCACAGAGAAGTGGAGTCTGGTGTGGGAGATAAGGTTCTGTTGAAACTAACGCCAAAGATTTGGATAAACATATAAAGCAAATTAGTGCATAGGAAATTAACTCCAAGGCACGATAGTCCATTTGACGTGATGAAAAAAGTTGGGAAGACGGCCTATAGACTCGTTTTACCGAAACGATTGAAGATGCATCAAATACTTCATGTAGTTTATGAGCTGCTTTTATAATTTTTGAGCATTCATCCTGCAGTGCAGTCCATCATTTCATTCCTAATCATTAGTAGATAGTAGGGCTATTTGAGTATAGGCCCATTTTCATACTCTCTCTGAGTCCATCAAATGGTACATCTGCAAATATCGGTGGTGAAGGCTATTTTTAAGCCCACTATTTATCATGATTTTGCACTGCACTTGCACCCACCGTCTACTTCC
Source organism: Papaver atlanticum (assembly GCA_023531105.1). NCBI lineage: Eukaryota > Viridiplantae > Streptophyta > Magnoliopsida > Ranunculales > Papaveraceae > Papaver > Papaver atlanticum. The sequence goes on along the minus strand of JAJJMB010014260.1, from coordinate 3,308,966 downwards.
AAGACACGGCCAAATGCCAATCATGGGTGTAGAAGTTGCACCTGTTTGTCATCAGAATCTACAATAATACCAAACTTTAACTATTCCCGGCCTTTCTTTAAACATTTTCGAGAGGAAATTTATATTTTTCAGTGTACCAGCTCAAACTTAATGTATGATAAGGTATGTCCCATTCTCCTAAGACATATCTTGAACAATTACCACTATATCAGATAAAAATGTTACTGCTATCCTCTCACTGCATCTCTTGTGCAAATCTTATATCATGAATTGGCTACTGTGTTTTTCACTCTATGTATATTGCATTAAATTCTTTGCTTCCAGTTAAAACCAACACAACACGCGCCAAGAACAGGGGGCTTATTTAAGTTCAATCGTAATGTCGGGCAAACCAGGATTCTCTCGTCATTGTTCACTAAACGATAATAACCAAAGCATACTCTTTTATATCAAAAAAATGTAAGTCAATAAAACGATCTAAAAGTATCAAAATCCGCCCATCACAAGCATTCAAGAACGTCAGAATTCTACTTGCAGTGCCCACCGAGGGAACAAAGCATACGCAGATTAAAGTAACCGACACGCCAAAATAAAACTAGATCACAATTTATTTTTTCTTTGATAAAACAAAGCGGAAAACGCGTTGAAATTCATTTTTTAATTTTTATAAAAGCTAAAAAAAAAAACGTTAGAAAGAAAGAGAAAGAGAACCCAATGGTAAGAGTACTATACACACTGTCATTCATATAAGAAAAAATTAGCCATCGTTAAAACTCTTCTCCAGAGACTCCTCCAGTGGTGGTCGGGTGTAATAGTTAGCGTCCACAGTGTTCTTGTACTCTTTCCTTGATTCCAAGTCACACATCTCGTTTCTGTTTACACTTGAACTCTCATTTAATCACCGACACACAAAAGGCATCTAGAATATATACATAGTCAAATATCACTGATATTTTAAGGGACTTGATCAAAATGGAAACCTTTGGTGCCCGTCACTTATGAGCAGGTGAATTTTCAGGTCTATTACGTAAAAATTGTAAGCCCACCACTACGCCAAAGATTTAAGATAGCTTGGTGGCCACTATTGAAATGATCGAGCTGGCCGATCGCATTAATATTATAAACAGTTTTCATTCAGGGCAGTTACCCCCACTTTATCGGGGAAACCACATTGCGTGTTTTGCTGATGATTTCACCACATGCAAACCTGACAAAATGGAATTTTCTTTCTTCTTATTCTCTTCTGGTTTCCACCAAACTAGAAAGAACCTTCTCTCTCATTTATCCTCATTCTCTCTGTAGCAGTCTACAGATTCCTAGTAGTAAAGTTAGGCCTGGTAGACGTACGATGTAATCCTTTAAATTAACCGGTTAGTCTCTAATCAAATGTTAAATTAGTGGTGATTGATGAGAAGATTAGGGAGTTTAATTGGAGATGATTAGGGAGGCGTAATTTGTAAGATTCCGTAACGTGGCCTTAATATGTCTATTTGGTTATGAGTAATGACAAAAAATGTGTCCAGGATTTCGACCCACAATGCATCATCGAAAAACTATAAACAAGCCGTCCATTTGAACTACTTCAAAACTTTTTGTAAAAAAAAAAAAAAAAAAAAAAAAGTGACAAATTCACCTAGAAAGGGTTTAGCATTCCCCTCCTTTTAAGGTTTATAAGGGCAGATAGTTTCTTGGACGTTGACGGTTTGTACATAGCCATTCTTATATATCAACAATGTTTTCTACATGGCATGTAATGGTCCTGGACTGAATGTCATGAACAAATACCTACGCCACACATAAATGGGGTATTTTTTTGTTTTAAACTTCAAGGTTTTCCTAGCATTTTCGCCTGTATATATCCACATTATCTGAGTTTTATCCGTCACTACCAATCAACTCATCTCTAAACAGTGTGATGTGATTAGCAATTAGATGATTCAACATTAAGCATAAGAATTATGGTTAGACGGGGACAAATTAGATGGATTATGTGTCCCTCACAGCATGTGTTTGGTAAATGATGTTTACAAAGTTGTAGGCTCAATAATAACATATAATTTATCATTATGAATCTAGACTTAATTTTAGTAATTCAAAAGCTTGTTAATTATGCCTTTAAGATTCATTAGATAAGATTAGATTTGTAAAATTAAAGTGTTCATCAATACTATACTAAAAACTAAAGTACACTAATCATTTTTTTCTTTTTTCTGTCAACTGTTATGCAACTGTATGCAACTGTATAACATGTACTAACTGGAAAGATATGAAGGTCATGTTCGTGAAATCCTAAAAGATAGAAACTACATTTTTGATTTGTTACTTTCAGCTCATAGTGGGTTCTTGTCGCCCCACCTCCTCCTATCTGTTTTCACGTTCAGTGGTAACAATATCTTTGGGTTACACTGGAAAGTGTTCGAAAGATTCAAAGGGAAGTATCAAGAATAGTTGGACCTGGGGATTGGATAAGAGTAGAGACCACCAGCTTAGCAAAGCGGTAATAGAATAAAATAAAAGCTAGTTTCCAGCTTTAAACCTAGCCTAGCTAGCACCTAAAGTATGTTTTACGTTACCCTCCCTTCCTTGAAAGGGATTGTCGGTTCCTTCAATCCAACATATGATACTTGGAACATTTGTATTTTTCTGGTAGCATGTTGTTGACAACTAAGAGGGAGTTCTCTCTTAAATCTTATCCCTTTGAGATTGAGATTGACGGCTAAAACCGAACACCGACGACGATGTCATAATAGTATGGTGGTAAATCCATTTGGTTATGATATTAATGATTTGAGTTCGAAACTCGTCAGCACTAAAAAGTTTGTTAACAAAAATAAAATGAACATTGACCTCTAAATAAATACCAAATTCTTTATCGAAATGAACACTGATTTCTGAATAATATATATCGTGTTGAGACTATTTGTCCCACATTATTTGGATCCTGCGGTTTATAATTCCTTAGGGCCTCTCTACTCATTGCCAATTGGTTTTGAGTTGGATGCCCGTATTCTAACATGGTATCAGAGCAGGCTATATTTGTGTCGAGTCATTGACCGCACCTTACTCCGCGTCACCCGATTTATTATTGTCCACGTGTTAGACCCAACGAGGCTACACGTGAGGGGGCGTGTTGAGACTATTAGTCCCACATTATTTGGGTTATCTAAGATCCTGCGGTTTATAATTCCTTAGGGCCTCTCCACTCATTGCCAATTGGTTTTGAGTTGGATGCCCGTATTCTAACATATCGAAATGAACATTGATTAAATGCTGGTCTTTTTGATTGTTTAGCTTGATCCCAAAATTATGTCGACTATTTTGAAACTGAAATAAAAATAACATTTTAATGAGATGTAAAAAAGTATCCACATATTTGTTGTGTAAATAATCGAGAGCCAAGTCAAATATCAGTTTATTTTATCTAACTTATTACTAATAAATTTTTAATAAGAATTTTTCCACAGAGAAAGAAAAGATCCATTCATCGGGAAAAGGATCGGGTGCAAAAGAATGGTACCAAGAAAGGGGGCAAAGATACTTTGGAGATGGGAAATAGAAAACTCGATGCAAAAATACTAAACAAAGTATGGAAGGTCAAAATACCTCGATACCAATTGCTCGATAAAAAAAATTAAATGTAACCTCTTCAAACTTTCAAACTCTCTAAATATGGTTTCTTTATTTCATATACACCAGGTTATTGAACAAGTTCCAAAAAGTTGTGGTTCAAATCAATGTAGTTAATTTTGGCCAGGACGACCTAGATCTCGCCGAGAATCTCAGTTTTTGTCCATGGTCAGGATGAGTCTCTTAATCACAGCGAGACGAGGTAAAATTGTCTCAGTGTCTCGGTCCCAACTGTGACGGACCGAGATCCAAGATTTACTATATTGGCTCAAACCACACTCATGAGGTTTTTAAATTTTAGGATCGATAGAGGATTTGTGCATTTCCTTATGTTTTTCTCGTTTTTTTCTTCTTCTTGTTTTTCAGCATTGATGATGTTGTTTCAAAGTGTTATTGCCGTTAGTAGATCTATATCTAAAAAAGTAGGTGCTGAAAAAATGAAAAGAAATCATTAATCAACTAGGATTGATATTTTTACACTTCGTAAACTAGGAAATATAGCAACCATCCATCGATAGAGTTATATGTTGATCTTCTTGACGGAGCTTTGGATGAATTGATATATAGTCTCGTCGGTAAACTTGATATTTTGAAGTTGAGGTTTGAAGATGCAAAAAAGGATTTGTTAAATCAATGGAAGTTGAATGGCGATTATCAAACTAATTTCCATGAACAAATGTTTCTTTGTCGTTAAGTTGAATAACGAAGACGATAAGAGAAGGGTTTGGGATGCTGGTCCTTGGTTCTTTGGATATCAAGCTCTAAGATCTCAAGTATGGATTCCAACTTTGATCCTAAAAAATGAATACTATCCGCACAATGGTGTGGAGCTTCCTGGTTTGAGCCTAGAATATTAGACAGAGAAATTGTTGTTGTCAATTTCCAAATCTTAGGTATGTTGGATATTTTCAACAAACCTTAAATTGTCATTTCCAAACAGACACCATTGTTGGAAGAGATGTCTATTCGCTCTGAAAAGATGCATGTTGGAGATGAAGAATCATCTTCAACAGATGTTAAACTCTCTATTAATAACGTCCTAGTTTTCCATTCAAAACACATCTAAACTCTCTCTGTTTTCTCTCTAACAAGCATCATCAGAAACTAAACCTGTGTGTTCTTGGTTGGGTCAAGGTTGTACAAGCTTTGAATCCAACATTGTTGTGGGGCTTCAAGTATCCTGACGGCAATATTCATTGACCTATTTGTACTCGCCAATCTAATTGGGAAGGGTCGAATAATTGTCGAAAAGAATCTATTATTAGAGCCTTGAACCCAGAGACAACATTCTTTTCTTCACCATGTTTTAGTGTCAATTTTCCAACAAGGTAAACCTGTGAAGGTTAATGAGATCACATTAAGGTGTAAGAGTTAATTCTTTGTTACAGTTCTTGTTAAGGTTGATTTCGTTTTACCAATACCAAAAAAGATATGTGTTAGAGCAATGCTTGGTTGTACCCACAAGCATTAGTGTGTTAAGCTAGGTTATCATCTTTTCCAAAACTGATTATTGCTTTATAGTTAACTAATTTCAGCCTCCAGATATATTAGATTTAGGTAATAAAGTCAAACAGGATTCACTCATGTTACCCTTGAAGACTGAAGAACATACGAAGACGTCATTGGTGAACTTCATCAAAGGCTAGTAAAACGAAGACTTATTTGTCTTTTAGACTCTTCTTCCTTATATTTATTTATACATCTAACCATCGTATCAGAGCTAAAGACTTTGGCATTGAATGAAACACAAAGAAGGTTATTATCACGGACAAGTAAATGCCTAAGTTTAATGAGATTTTGAAGTTCAAGCTCTCGCTTGTCAATGCGCTCGAAATCAAAATCAAGCGAAAAAAATCTAATAATTTATGAAAGTATAGATTCACAAACCTACTATTTGAGTTCGCAAACTTAAGTTCAATAGTTTTCTACTGTAAATGCTTTCTAACTTGAGTTTGCAAACCTAAGCCATAAAAATTTCTAATGTATACTTTTCTAACTTGAGTTCGTAAAGATATGTCAAAGGAAATTTCTAATGGAGAATTTTCTCGCTTTGAATTTGCGAACCTACCTTATGATGAGTTCGCAAACCTAAAGTAGGATTCCGCCGAGACTTGATTTTGCCAATTGTTACACTTTTCTTCTTTATTTCAAGGCAACTTTTTACATGTTTTTGGTTGCCATCTATGGTGTAAGTCCAAGCGGTAATAACTAAACTTTTCTTACCAATAATAAAACAAACTTGAGACAAGTTTATGCCTTAATTTATTTACTTGCAACATGTTACATAAATCTAACTATAGCAATTTAAGTTTTAACTAAGGATACAAACTAGTTTTGTATTTGAGGAATGAACTTTTTATGAGCAACATAAAAATTGTTTTAACTGTAATATTTTACTTCAACCTAGCCTTGATCATTCACTATAAATAGTGGACATCATACAACATAAATCTTAATACTTTACACAATGTGTATTTGTTGTTTATATAAGAGGCCGTCATCTAACCCTAGGTTCCTGAGATTAGAACAAGGGAAAGACTTTGAAAGATATCATTTGGGGATCATGAAAACATGTTAAGCTATCTTGATGGGTTCGTTTGCTGTAATCTTTGGTTTTATCATCATAATAATTCATGTTAACTCTAATGTCCTTCTGTGTTGATATAAGACCATTCAAGAATTATTGATCAAAACTAAGACTCGATAGAACTTCGATCTAAAACTGTACACCAACACTTGTTAATCGAAATGCAGATTAGATGTAGAATTTCATACAAGGCATTTTCTCATAATCTTCAAAGTTCCACAAGAATTCAACTAAGACGGATCCTAAAGTTGATTTTTCTTGTGAGGTAGATTCATCAAGGTGTCTTTGTTAGAGCATCGCTCGGCCAAACTTACAAGTTTTGATCTCAAGCTTGTTATCAATGTTAGATATACAAAACTATATCTTGATTTCTGGTTTATTAAAGTCAAGTCTCGGACTAGGATTAGAGTATGGTGGTTGAGTATCATACATCACCGAAAAACCCTCGAAGTATGATGACTAAAGAACAAATGTAAACATTTGTGACAACCTCATCAACAAGAGTTATGTGAAGACTGGCCCATCTATGTTGTATGATTTTAGTAGATTTAATATTGCAAAGAAAAATATACGAGTTCAAGCTTATCTTAGTTAAACTCTCGAAATGTGATTCAAGCAATGGATGTTCTAGATCCTTAGCAATCTTAGTTAGAGAAATTTATTATTCACAAACTATTTTTATTTCAATTCGATCATTTGGAAATTTCCCAACCAACAATGCATATTGTATATGGTTATTGAGTATGTTTCAAATTAATTATGTGAGAGAAAGAACTGCTTGGTGATAGGTAAACATACTTGTATATATGTTTTACCAAAGTTAGTATGAATTCCACAGACTGTACATGGTTTGCAAACAAATTTAGTTTGAATTCCGTAGATTGTTGATCGGAACCTAATAATGCACATTTCTAGATCGTTTTGTTGTCTTTTATCACATCTCTAATATCTTAATGTTCTATTTTGCGACAAATCTTGTATCATGAGCATATCTCCTTTAATGGATAATTTTGTCAGAATAATCTATTTTTGTTTGAAATTTTAATTTGTCGTGACACTGTGATATATATATAGGTTAGTGTACATATTTCTCTATCTTATCTGCACATTTCTGGGTACTGAACGGTTCTCTTGAGATTATCAGGTACTTACCAAGCTGCCGTGGCATGTCGCTGGAGTTGTTTGTAGTTAGAGAAATTACCACAAAAAGGTAAGACTAAGGAGAATTAAAATAAAAGAGGGGACATTCAGTTCCTTATAGACTTTTTCCGGATGCGCACCGGAGGTAAGTTTCTTAAACACGACTACAAAATGACGTCTCTTCTTTGTAATTGCTTAGCCTGAGTGGTTTTGATACTGGGTTTAACAACAAAGCTTTATATTTTGTTAACAAATACGAGTTGGCCTCTCGTTAGTTGACCATATTTTTATTGCCACAATCCAATAGAGATCCAGTTCAGGATTGATAGATGTCACAGCTCTCTGCCATTGTCACAGTAACATCATTTTTTTTTTAAAATTCTTGTTAGTTTTTGTTAGTGTAATCTTGTACAGTCTGTTTACTGTTTAGTCTTAGTAGCTTATATACTATTCGCATCATTATGTTTAGGAATTAGTAGAAGCAATTAGTGTAGACTCATTTAATTGGAAAAAAAAATGTCTGGATTTTGGTCAGCTGTTAGGGATGAGAAATCATCGAACAAGTCACTTAGAGAACTTGCTTACGAGCATGCTTCACATTATGAGAACCCCATAGACCATGGTTTTAATAACTTTAGGGAATATTATGGACCTTTTCAAGGTCCTGAGCTACAATATATGGACCCTAATTGTTATCCACACATGTACCAGTCACCACCATGGGAAGTTGAACAATTTTATACTCCCTTGAGCCCTTGTATGCAATATGTGATGGAAAATATCAAACTAATTGAACAGAAAAATGCTAGACTTGAATTGAAAGCATTGCATGTCGATCCATATAATCTAAATTATTCTTCTACTCAAACTGACATAAGCATGAACACAAATAGAGTTTTGAAAGAGATGTTGGGTATGTGGAACAACAAAGAAAATATGGATTGCAATAGCTATGAGCAGCAAAATTTGAATGTTGACATGCGCCATGATTCTTCTTATGTTCACAATGATATTATCATAGAAACAAACAGACTTTTGAAAGAAATGTTGGTGAGACAGATTGAGAACAATAATCAGCATATCGACCATGAACATGAAATGTTTTTTTCCTCCAGTGAGCTTAATCCTGAATATAGTGTTTCATGTCCTTCAGTTCCAAATGTTAGTGAATGTTTACCTATTCTAGAGGAAGGTGTATGGGCAACATACACTAATAGTTTTGACGGGGTAAGATTTTCATGTTTTCAGGATGATGATGATGATATGGTATTAGACGAGGTTGTTAATTATGAATACAGAATTTCAGAGTGTTGCAACTCTGACACGTTAGAAAACATTGTAGAAACCTCCGCTGCTAATAATTCCTTTAATCTTCATACATCTCAGTCTTTATATACGCATGAAACTGATGCTGATTTGGGGATTATACAATTGTTCTGTGAAGGTGAACGTGCTACACCACTTGTTTGTAACTTAGGGAAGGTTGAATCTTCTGTTGACACCAATGATCTTATGCATGAAAATAATTTTGAAGTGTTCGGTTCGCTGCCTAGGTTACAGTATGATGTATCGTCTGATTTTCCTATGCATGAGACTAATTTTTTTGATGATGATGAGTTTGAATTTTGACTTGCTAATTTGTTTGATGACTGTGAGCATGATACAACAGTTCTTGTTTCTGACTTAGGGAGAGTGTGTAACGATATTAATGGTCAAATGCATGAAAACAAATTGGATGTATGTAGCTCTCTGTCCATGTCACAAAAAGATGGTCTTCCATCCAACCTAGATTTGGTTTGTAACAAGATTTTAAAACCATCTTTTCTGAGAATTCCCAACCTAGGATTGGAACTGTGTGCTTCTCAAGTCCTTTTGGACTATTTTGCAGCTAAATATGATACCTTTGATGAGCCACAGTTGGAATGTGTATCTCTGCCCGTTCCTAGCAAAGTCCATTTTGAATTAGATCTTGTGCATGATTCACCTCTAACATTGCTAGATTTCGTGTCCAAAAGCATATCTACTGAAAATGTCAGGTTTGGGGGTAGCTCGTTTACATCCACAGTCTTACTTGCACTCTCATGTTGTATATGTGTGAGGTTGTTGATGTTTCTGCATTTCATTTTTTGGGTTGATCCTCAACTCTTTAGGTTGTATATATATGGTGAACCATCCTTGTATAGTCAATTAGGTAATGTTACAATTTTTTTATATTGAGTCAGTTGAGTCTTATTTTTTTTTAATTTTTCTTGTTCTGTATATATTTTGCTAATCCAATGTGATCTCAGCTGAAAAATGTTGGATTCTAGCCGCGGATAATGGAGTTCAGTTCTTTCTTTCGTCAAATCTGGTAATCTCGTTCCTTTTCTCTACTCAGCATTGTTCTAATGGTATGTTGTTGTTCGATCCTGTTTATCTTTTGAAACATCGAGGACAATGTTTAGTTTAGGTTTGGGGGTGAAGAACAGATACCTTGACTGTCACTGTGCCTATCATTGAAACTGAACTCTGCCATGTTAAAAAAAAAGATGAATAAATTGTTGAGCTCATCTGACTTGATTTGTAGTGTCTGCATGTATAAAATCTTAGGATTCTTAATCTATATGATGAGGCACCACTTGATTCTAACACAATTCACATGTGATAAGAAAACTTGCACATGCACGATCTACCAATACATGTATAGCGTTGGGCCGCAGGTGTTTCATTGGTTAAGTAGACTGTCAATCACTTTAGAATACTGAATGAGACTTGACTAGCTTATTCTTTGGTTGGCTGGGATAGAAGTTGGAGGATACATTAAGAAAAGCAACCATTGAATTTGACCGGGTACATCGAAAAGGGCTACCTCTTGCTAAGTGTCATGTAATTTTTCGTTTTGTTCGTAAGTCAACTCATATTTTTGTATTGTTGTTGTTCTCTTGAAATATCTCATCAGTTGAAAAAAAAAATCAGAAAAAGTAAAAAGTAAAAACTCAGAAAAAGAAAAGAAAAAAAAGTTTAGAAAAAAAAATATCAATAAATGATAAGAGAGCCCATTTTGTCATGTTTCAAATGTTATAGTCAATGTTTCTCTCTTGCCTCAAAAATAAGAGAGTAGTCGATGTAAATAAGAGTCATGTTTTGTTATATGTTGTAAATAGTCTTGTAATGAGCAAGGGAGGGTGTATGCCATCGATGTACAAAGCGGGTAAACTGAAATATCACCAACTCTTAGGTGAACATTCAAAATTCTCGTAAAGCCGGACAGCTAGCTTGCCTTTGAATTTGGTTCTTAGTTAAAAACTATCTCTTGGTAATTGACAGTCATTACTTCTGATCATTCTCTATACATGTGTAGATACACTTTACACTCTTATCACTTATCCTTAGTTGTTCCAGTGCTAGAATTGTGCCTTTGAAAGCTAGATTGACAGATCCATTTTGTTGTGAGCTTAAACTGAAATGTAGGTGCTACACATCATACAAGGTAAGCTCTCTTTTGACCTAGAACTTTGTGGACGTGTTCTAAGCAAACCCTCACGATACTTCAAATCGTCCACTAAGGACACATAGTGGTTTAAAAGGCTTATTGCATTCGCTAAATGCAATCGAGAGACCAGCGACAATGGTGTAGGTAGTTGTTTGTTTGTTTGTTTTTGTTTACTCGGGGACGAGCAAAATACATGTTTGGGGGTGTGATCGGAACCTAATAATGCATATTTCTAGATCGTTTTGCTGTCTTTTATCACATCTCTAATACCTTAATGTTCTATTTTGCGACAAATCTTGTATCATGAGCATATCTCCTTTAATGGATAATTTTGTCGGAATAATCTCTTTTTGTGTTATGTTGTAGGTGGTTTGAGTAAATGGTACAAAAGGTCAGCGGGACTGTGTAATGGGAGCGTAAGAGGAAGTGGGAGTGTCACACCGTGACACAAGGGAGCTGTTCGCTGAGTGTGTGCAGAACTGAACTTACCAAGTCAATGGAACAAATATCTGTGGTCAAGATTTACAAAATAAACTCAAATTTGATCAATAGCCAGAAGTATTCAATCATGTTTGAAGACAAGATAACCAATAGATTCATCTTGAACATCTAAGCAAGGTACACAAGCCTAACACCCAGGTGGATCCCTAACATTTTCTATTTCACTCCCACGAACAGAGAAGTATTTTCTTCTCTATTTTCTTTCCCATTTCATTTTCTATGTCAAGACCATACCACCACCGATCTCCCCCTCACTCCCATACCATTCGTACGACACCCTCACCACCTCGCTTCTCTCTCTAATGTCAATCACCCAATTTCATCAGTTTCACCTATCTATTCTTGTCGTAGCTGTTTGTGTGAAATTGAAGAAATAGGTTGAAAGTCATTGGGGTAGGAATTAAAAACCTAAGGTCTAAACAACTCTGAAACTCCCTCAACAGCAGTATGGTTCTAATGATGATGAAGTGGGTGAAGGAAGTGAAGTGTATTTCAGTTGTATTTGGTGAGTGATTGACATCTCAAACCCTAAATTTCAGTTGTATGTGTTGAAAAATTGAACCCAAGTTGGGTGAAATTGATGTATAAATATGGAGTGGCTTGTAGATCAGAACTTAAGCCCGGAGTAGCCGGTGCAACATGCAGTAGTAGTTTAGGTTTTAATTTCAGTTTTTATTATGTTCTAAAAATCTCTGCTAGGGCAGAGATGAAAACCCTTCTTAATTAGAATTTTTTGGTTTGATTTTATTTGTTCTTCATGGAATTTTATTGATAAACATGTCTTAATCTCTGAATTACAATAGATTACTCTCACCTTGTATGTGATGCATCCTTGGTAGTTAGGTTAATTCTCTATTGGATGTTCAAGCCTATATAAATTGATTTAGTTCAATCTGTGATTATCTATGCCCTAAAAAGATAGGTAATGCAAGGGATTGGCATATTATCTAAGGTTAAGTCATACATATTGGTAGTGATTTATCACATTTTCAAGGGTACTCTAGTACCTCTATAGTTCCTTGATTAAAGAAAGAACAAGTTTTCAAACTAGGAATTTCTAAGCATTTAGGTGGTGGATTCAAAGCCCTAGTTCATCTTTATTTTGCCTTTTAATATTGTTGCTTTAGTATAATAACCAATCTCTAGTCGTATCGAAAAACCCCCTGTTTGATTTAATTTAGTATAGCAAGACTTTGAATTCGACTTTGCACCAACCAAGTCCCTGTGGGAACGATCCACACTTGCCGTGTTTTATATTGTAGACACCGTATACTTGCGGTTTAATATTGTAGGCATCTTCTAGTCCTGCCAATTGTACGTGGTTTGCAAACCCGGTTTGTAAAGCATGTATATCTGAGTTCGAAATTAGGTACACTACCAACTAACTTTTACGAACTTACAATGTTTGCAAACCCTTGTGGCCTGACTTTCGCAGATTGTTTATGCCATGACTTCACGAGCCGTCAGAGGTTTGCGTACCTGCCCAGTTCAAGTATTAGCAAAAGGTCACGAACTACTCCATATGACTATGTTCGCTTTTATATAATTCTCACATACACTTCTAAGACAATTTTATTCGCAAACGTGCTTGTGGATCATCGATTAGTCTTGAGTGTTATTGAACACCAATATGTGCTTGTTGATTTCAAGCCGCTATGAACCATCATTATGCACGGTTACAGAAACCTAGACCATGATGCATATTCTTCTGTGTATTTCAAAATAGACTTTTCACATGCTTACATAAATTCCCAATAAGAATTTCATCTAAATTGAGAAAGTGTTTGTTTGAATTTCAAGCAACCCTAAATTGAATTCAAAGTTATCTGGAGCCTTGAATATCTATAAATAGAGAGACTCCTGAAACATGATTTCTCAATCCGTGGCACTCTTGTGCCCTAGTTGCTAAGATAGATTCGTTTGATATAACCTAGGTTTCCTCTGAGAAACATATTTGGGTTACAACTTTGAAGACTTCACTTAGGGATTTGTGAAACTCAGTCAGAATATCTTTTGCCTGATAATTCGTGTATCTGAATCTTGTTCTTATTGATCTTTGAGGTTTTCATATCTCATATCAGGAACGAGATAGATAGAAATCATAAAGTTATCTTCGTATTGTCATTCCTCAAAATAGATATCTAATCTTTTCTTTGATTTGTTTGGATTGTTCTTGAGAGGTAGTTAGTAATCCAAGCTTTTCATCTAACTGAGTGTAAGTGTTCCGGATTCGTGGGGTTTGCTGGACTTTGTCTACTGTAAAAAGATTTTCAAACCTAAATTAAAAAATCAAATGGAATTCAAATAGGCTTCTTTATTAGAGGCATATAGGTATCAAAAGTATTTACTCAGGTTGAAACAACTTTTAGGATGTAAAGGACGTCAGCTATCTTGCGAGGTTCAAGAGGTGTAAGGAAAACGACTGCAGCTAAATTGTTTTGAGGTTTAATTCAGACTCAACTATATTCCCGTCCAAAGTCTGATAGTACGCTAGCGTTTGTAGCGGTTTAATACAATGTGGTGTTCAAAGTTGGATGAGGTCCAGGGGTTTTTCTGCTGGTGCAGTTTTCCTCGTTAACAATTTGGTGTTTCATTTTCCACATTATGTTGTTTTGTCTTTATAATATAAGAATAACACAAGTAATATGTAATAAAATCTAGCTAGTGTCATGCTTGTTATGATTCATATCCTCTTAATCCGGATACTACTAGATCGATCTTTGATATTGATTTTTGAGATCGTCCAAGAACTCTTCTACACAATTAGATTTACGAACCTTTGATATATACATATTGAATGTGGAAAAGAAAAGAGAAAAACTCTATATAGAATCTTCTTCAAGGGTCGTTTCTTTGACCTACTTGTGATTATATTAGGTTTGTACATACAGGTTGCCGAACAAAAAAGTTGGTGGTGTGTTAGCTTCTTCTTTTCAGTCTTTTCAGAAGAGGATAAACCCTAATTGAACACTTGACTTGTTGTAGATTCATTATAATTTTTAGGGAGACAACTGTTACCAAGATAAACATCTACAAGGAAATAGGACTAGTTATCTTTTTTTTTTTTTTTGAAAGAGGCAAAATGAAAATTAATTAAAAAGAGTGCCAAGATAGCACCCGAGAAAAATACAAGAAGCGAATAGAGAGTTTACAACAACCTACTCTCTAAACAAAATCGTCCAATCGAATACAAATTCATCAAGTTTAATATTTTTAAACGAATCAACATTTATAGACCAACTGAGTAACAACACCTTAATATCTAAAATAAGAGAGCTTAATTTTTCCATCTTATTTCTTTGCTATTAGAATGTCATTTCTTTCTAACCGAACGGACCACCAAATCACAAAAGGAAGACAATACCTCAAGAAGATGAGTGGCTTGGTTGATATCTTCAATTTCCACTTCCATAAAAATTCAAAAACTGTTGTGGGATGAGACAAAACTGTTAGAGCATAGCTCGGTTGAACCCACCAAGCGTTGGTATGTCAAGATTGGTTGTCATATTTTAGTGACTCAAAACTCATCTAAAGTTGCTTGATTATATACTAGAGTCAACTTCGTTTAGGTTAGACTAGAAAGTCTAGGAATGTTGAGACATACAAGTATTACTCCGAAGACCTAAATAATGTGAAGAAGAAGCGAACTACAACGACAACATCACCCTTCCTCTTGAGGTTAGTAATATTGACTTGAACTGTTTCATTATTAACGTATCTTTCAAGTCGTACTATATTGAAAACATAACTGCGAAGCTGTATATACTGTGCATATTATATGATACTCTAGTGATGTGACATGGTCATATCTGTATGATCATAGTATTAGTGAATTAGACTACGAAGTATAACGCTTATCTTTTGAACTTCGTAGATATGACATCGACATAATCTTGTATATACTGTTATGATTATGTGAATGGGTTATGGTGAAGATTTGATCCTAGGAAACAATGTTTTACATTTGTTTAAAGGAAGTACATTCATGAATTTGTTTTATGAATCGAAAGGGAAATCTCTAGGCTTATTGGTACGGCTATTCATTGCAAATCTTTGGTTTACCAATATGTGTGAGATGGTAGAACCGATCGTAACTTTGTTATGTATCTTGGTATAACTAATCACAATGCCTGACTTATGATTTGGTATGACTAGTTTTTATTAATTGGTGTAACCGATCCTAAGTAATCACCATGAGATGGTATGGTCGATAGTTGTAATTGGTGTGACCGATCCTATTAATTGGTGTGACCGATCACAGAGTATTGTGTAATCGATAATTGTAACCGGTCCTGGTAATTGGTGTAACTGATCACAAGCAATGTTATTTCTAGCAAGCTATCCTAAGAGCCAGGCAAACTTCATCTTTTTGTTGTTTCTGGTGGAGCCGTCTAATCGGAGAGGAAAGTATCCTAATTAGGTGAAATATCTTACTACCGCTCGTTTATAGACTTCTGTGGGATCAAGAAGCTCTACGAGTAACGTTGGCGGGAAACTAGATAACTGCAGTGTTATTAGTTTTTGATTGATTTGATTGACTAACGGTTGTTGAAACTTTGATTGCACCTAATTTGTTTATTCTTGAGAATATTCTCTTATGATATAAGATTCACTATAACTAGATCGAAGTAATGACGGTATCTTTTAAACTGTTGGTAGATCTAAATACATCTTGTGATAATCCATTGTTAACAGACTCTGTTCTGTGTGTGATTGATCATAAGAGATTCAAGTGGTGTTTTGCAGGTGTTTATTGAAGATTAAATAAGATTTGAAGATAAAGAAGATTCTTATTTGGTTCTCTTATCTTTGGGTGTGCACAAACCTTGATCGGTTGGGATCCAACTAGAATCAGATTTATTCGATTTATTAGTTGCATGAGATCGGCATCAACTAATAATTCTCTTAGAGATCTATTTTGATTGTTGCAAATCCGAATCTTATTACTTAGGTAATAGAGATTGGATTGATCTAACCAGGCAAAGGAGTTTATTAGATTAAACGGAAGAGCCTTTGCGTATGACTTAAGATATCTTTATCTTGAAAGAATAGAAAGAGTTATTACCAAAGAAATTTATTGTTCCTTTACTATTTGGAATACGATCCAAAGGAATTATTCCAGTGCGTGCACTCATTTAAGTCGGAAGCGCAGGGATACTGAGGAAACTAAGTGAACTAGGGGTAGTTGCTTGGTCTCAACTATACAAAGTTGGTTTAGATTTTGTATAGCGGCTTAATTCTGAGAGTATTCAATTCGGGACTAAGTCCCGGGGGTTTTCTGCATTTGCAATTTCCCTCGTTAACAAAATCTTGCTGTGTTATTTACTTTTATTTTCCGCAATTATATTTGTTTATATAATTTAAAGTAAATTACACAAACGTTAACTCCGTATATACTTGATAGTGATCCTATAGAGTTTGGTTAAGTCCAAACCTATTATTAAGTATCACACTTTGGTTGTCGAATTGTCTCGATCTCGTATCCATAGACAATCATACAAAGTGTTAATACCGATTGGTTGCATTTTCTCGAGTTTGTCCATAGACGATCACTTTCGGTAAGTAGGTGGATAAATAAAAGATTGTGGTGTGTTTGGGTACCCTCGTCTTTTCAATTGGTATCAGAGCAGGAAAACATGAAAAGATCTAACAATCTGTGTTTGGTGCGATCCATCCTATAAGAAAGGAATTCGAGTTCACATGAATCGATTTCAGTTAACGTACCGCCAAGATTTGACGGAACAAACTATCTATGGTGGAAGTATGTTATGAGATATTTTCTTCAATCACGAGACTTTAATACTTGGCTATTAGTCATCGATGGTTATAATAGCCCGAAAATAGAAGGTTCGGAAACTGAGTTTAAACGCTTAGTGGATTATTCAGGTGAAGAAAAGGCTTTTGCAAAGCATAATTCAGATGGTTTGAATGCTATTATACGTTGTAAGCCGCGATCTACAACAACATGTATCCACATGCCAAACTTCACATGAAGCTTGGAATAACCTTCAGATCGTATTCGAAGGAAACTCATCAGAAAAGGAAGATAGACTTCAAACTCTCACTTCTGATTAGGAAAACCTTTGAATGGATGACAATGATACTTTTGAAGAGTTTCATATTAAACTCTCTGAGATAGTAAATGCTTCTCTCTCTCTTGGAAAGACTATTTCTGAAAAGGATATAGTGTGCAAAATTCCCAGGTCATTGCCATCTAGATACGAATCTAAGAAGCATGCAATCATAGAAGCAAATGATCTTTCAACTCTTTCACGAAGCACCCTTGTTGGAAAGTTAAAGATCTTTGATCATAAATTACAATCTATTCAAGCTAAAGGAATCGCTTTTAAAGCTGGAAATTTTCCAAAAGCTCTTATGGAGAAAAATAGATAGCCGAATGAATTGATTGCAGAAGATTCTGATGATGATATTGAACAGTCATTATCATTAATCACTAGACAGTTTCGAGATCTCTTAAAGAAGAGAAATAAGATATTTATAAAAGATGTCCATCGTTCTTCTCGACCCCATGATCGAGTTCCTGCCAAGAACAAAAAGGATCAAGAAGAAGATGATGAATATCATCCTCAATGCTTTAAGTGTAAAGGTTTTGGTCATATGGATAAAGACTGTCCTAATCTTAGGAAATACACGGGATGCAAGGCATTAGTTGTAACTCTAGACAAGACCTCTGATTCATATGATTCTGAAGAATAGGAAACATCTAATATTGCACTAGTTGTTAATATGATTCCTTCTTCCTCCATTAGTGATTTAACCATTTTAAAAATGTACATGTCTTCCGATGTTGAAAAATAATCTAATGGTAAAGGGAAAATTAAGACAAAGTGTGAAACTGTCTCAAGAATTAGAAGTGCAGATGCAACTCCAACCAATCTCAAGAAACTTCGTTAATTCGAGGTAACAAGAGAAGATTTTTAAATCATACGTTTTTTCCAAATCCCATGATGAGAGAAAATCTCATACTAATACCACCTAATCGGTATTAGAATTGCATCCTCACCCTGTGTGTCGATTGTGTGTGTGAGGAAGCAAAAATCAAGGAACATTATGTGTAGATTATGGGAATAAAATATAGTAATTGAAATTTAAAAAAATTATTATTTATATAAATCTTATATTTTCGGTAGTATGAAAAATATAAAAGGATCTTCTGATTCTTTGGTCATTCCTTGTCCGAATGCTTGATCTGAAAAATTTATTTAAAAATAAATTTGCACCATCTTTTGATGCTAAGAGGCCTAAGAGGAAGATCAAAAAGAGAGATTGGATTAGCAATAAGGAAAGAGAGAATATGCAGAAGAAAGATCAGTGTATTGAGATTTTGACACAATTCTGTGTTCAATCAAAGACATAATTACATGTACTTGCAGAGTCTTTCACGAAAACATCTCAACTGCAAGAAATTCTGGTCAGGCAACAAGGTTATCTTCTTGAAGAGATTCACAAGCTCAAGACTGAAAGTAATAACCTGCCTTCCTCTAGTGATATGAAGGATTAAGTTGCTCATGTGTGTGATTGATCATAAGAGATTCATGTGGTGTTGTGCTGGTGTTTATTGAAGATTAAAGAAGATTTCTTATTTTGTTCCCTTATCTTTGGGTGTGCACAAACCTTGATCGGCTGGGATCCA